>OZ010574.1:48816608-48946608 GCA_963932145.1 Acanthosepion lycidas | reverse complement strand
AAACCGTCTACCAAGCACTTCAAAATAACGGCGAGGTTCGTGCCATGGCCCTAGACATCTCCAAAGCGTTTGATAGGGTTTGGCATGACGGCATTCTTCGTAAGATCCAGGGTTACGGTAATACTGGTCGACTGTTTGATCTAATACAATCATTCCTGTCAAACCGAGAATTGAAGGTCGTTCTCAACGGTTTCTCCTCCAGTTCCTATCCCACGAACGCAGGTGTTCCACAAGGCTCTATCCTTGGCCCTACACTTTTCCTTATTTTCATCAACGACCTTCCTGACGCCATAGGTTCCCAAGTTGGCATCTACGCGGACGACACTACAATTTACTCCTGCCTCAAAAACAAATCTAGTGTCGCGATCAAAACTAACCTGGCCGCGCGTCTTGAAATGGACCTCCAATCGGTTGTTAACTGGGGCAACAATTGGATGGTCAAATTTAACACCTCAAAAACTAAACTACTCTCCATCAACCACCATAGATATCCTTACATGCCCCCCCCATTAGAATATCTGATAGTCAACTTCTTGAGAGCGACTCCCTGCGTCTGCTCGGTCTCACGTTGACTGATGACCTGAGATGGGACAAATACATTGAGTCAAATGCATCGTCCACCGCGAGGAAAGTTGGCTCTCTGTGCCGCGCCAGGAAATTTTTCTCCCCTGAATCGATACTTCAAATATACAAAACTACCATTCACCCTTGCATGGAGTATTGCTGCCATATATGGTCTGGGGCATCTTCTGTTTACCTCGGAGTTCTTGACAAGATCCAGAGACGGATATGTAATGTGATTGGCCCTGATCTGGCGTCTCGCCTGCAGCCACTATCTCACAGACGCGCCGTCGCCTCTCTCTGTCTCTTCTACAAATACTTTCATGGAAATTGCTCCGATGAGCTGCTTTCTCTGGTCCCCAGTCTCCATGAATACAAGCGCCTTACGAGGCTGGAATCCCGCTCTCACCCTTACACTGTAGAAACTTTAAAATGTAGCCGTCTCTTCTACTCGAATAGCTTCATACCTCGCACTTCTCGCCTGTGGAACACCCTTCCCAATTCCTGTTTCCCTGATAGCTATAATCTCCAACTATTCAAATGTAATGTCAATCGACATCTCCAGTTACCTTGATCTACACACTATCCTTCCCTTCATACTTTCTTCTATCACTCCTATCTGCTCTTGCTACAAATCTTCTGCACCCCCCTGCATCCTAGTGGCTTCATGCCTTGCTCGGGGCGCTAAGCTTAAATAAATAAAAAATAATATATATATATATATATATGTGTGTGTGTGTGTGTGTGTGTGTGTGTGTGTGTGTGTGATGTTAAGACAATATTATGTTTATCGCATGTATTCTTATTGGAAATAATGTTTCCTTCCTATGTAATAATATATTTAATCAATGGTAATGATATTTCTTTAGGAAGTACAAAATAAATAAAATGTTTAAATTTGAAAGCGAATTTAAAGCAATTATTATAATTCGTTTTCTTTTTTTTTTAAGCACAATTTTTTTTTTCCTGGTAATACATATTTTTAGAAAAGTAATTTGAAAATAGATAATTGACTGGCCAGTCATTTTCAATTAAGCGCTGGCAAGACATCTTCAGTTTCATTAAATTAAAGAGAGATGTTATAGTAGTTTTCACAGCGACAGTGATTTTTACATTTAAAAATATAAGGACCGTGTTTAAAAATACAATCTACGACACAATAATTTTAAACAAATCGTGAGCCTGGAAACATTTTGCCAACACTTTATTCGTTTTTCTCATGAGCAATATATCAATATCAACGGATTCGTAACCTTTGCTTCAACGATCTACATAATTTCTCAGTATTATCAAACATACTCAGTATGTTATCATTAGCTATTCCGTATAATTGAAAGAGTTTTCTTTCCTATGTTATGTACTACTTACTTTTCTATACTTGTTATACCAGGATATCAATTATATATATATATATATATATATATATATATATATATATATATATATATATATATATATATATATATATGTGTGTGTGTGTGTGTGTATATATATATATATATATATATATATATATATATATATATATATATATATATATATATATATGTATATATATAAAGAAAGAACAGTAAGATATATAATCCGGTGTTCTTATAGATATTTTTATTTTTACAAAATAGTGCTCAATGTAAATTTACAGAGCATTAATATTATAAATTAATTGATTTAAAATATGGTTTTTCCCCTACACAGTTCTAAACATGTTTCAAAAATGGAAGATCCGAAATTAATTTATGATTTTAGTTGTGTCTTTAAAACCCAGTAATTTTAAAAGTTACTCCAAAATTTGCTTGACGATGAAATGGAACTAATGTCTTTAATTTAATTACAAAATTAAATTCGAAACTTCCATTTTTTAAACATGGTTAGAACTGTGTAGCGGAAAAACCATATTTTAAATCAATTAATTTATTACATATATATATATATATATATATATATATATATATATATATATATATATATATATACAGACAAACACACACATAGGTTTCTCAAGTGCATTTTCTTTTATAGTTTTATAGTTTGATAAAATTTTGAAGCAACCTCGACAATTAGCATGTGATGAGCTTCAGCGGACAGTGAAAATAAAATGAAAAAGAACAAATCGAAAATAGAATGGAATCAATTAGCAAACTTCGAGAATCCTTTGCATCGAATGGCAAACGTTTGTGCAGCAATAAACAAGACTAAAATCCTTTTTAAACTGTGAATTCATCACTTTTTTAACCATGTATAATAGTCTTCTTTCATTTGATACCAGTTTAAAAATTATTAGGGGTGACCTCAAACTTTATCTATCTATCTATCTATCTATCTATCTATCTATCTATCTATCTATCTATCTATCTATCTCTCTCTCTCTCTCTCTCTATATATATATATATATATATATATATATATATATAAATATATATTTCCAAAACATTTTATCTTTCTTGGCAGATCTTCTATTATCACAATGTGGAATATTAAATAGCAAAAGTGATGGTAAGATGCATGAAACGAATAAGAAACAAAATTAAATCAGCTGGAATACATTCCTAAAACATACATTTAAAAATAAATTAAATTTCAAATTCTAAGCCACCTATTTCATTTTAAATTTGAAGTTGACAGGGAAGCAAGAAATTGGAAGGGCGTTCCACATGTGAGAAGTTCGAGAAAATAATTTATTAGATTAGAAATGACTGTTGCAATTATCTAGTTCATCAGTAAAATAATGAGATCTAGTGTCAAGTCTATTAGCACGTTTAGATTCATGCAGTCGAGGCACGAAAGTGGACAAATGTAGAAAAGACAACGGCAATCCAAATCACATCGGTGAAAAAATGACTGAAGTCGAGGCTCTTCTTTGAATTTTGTCGAAAATATCGGGATACACGTCGGGAGCACCAGAACAGATATGACAGCCGTATAAAACACAGACGTTTTTTAAATATGCCAGATGTTATCTGCCGAGAATAAAAATCTCTTGTAGCAAATTGTCCTACCAGGTATAAAAATTGATTCAATATAGTTGCCCGACTTTATGTCTGTATAAAACGTGAGCCCAAGATGGCGGGAAGTTTTGCCCTCAGAAGTATGAGGAGATTATCATGTGCGGTTCATGTGAGCAACGTGAAAGTTTCAAGGAAAATAATAACGGGAAGAGCGATTTGCGTATGAACAGTTTTATTTTCTGGGGGCAAGTGATGAAGAAAATGGGCTTGAGTAATTTTAAATTAAGGGCAAAGTAGACCGATATAAACAGCAATTTCCCTACCTAAAAATCTTGTGTAAATGGATGAGATAACAAAGACTAGGAAGGATGACATAAATACAAGAATAAAAAGAAAAAAACAATTCTGATCATCCTGGGTATGAGGTTAAACTATATCCGGCAGCAAAGCCTCTGAGTAGGATGTTCTGAGGAGTGAGCAATCACCTCTTACTTGCTATTGATCCCAGTCTCATCTATGAGCAAATAGTTTACCCTAAAACTGGGGTCAAAACAGTACGAAAGTATAAAAATACATTTTTGTAGTAG
The DNA here is from genome assembly GCA_963932145.1 of Acanthosepion lycidas. Classification (NCBI taxonomy): domain Eukaryota; kingdom Metazoa; phylum Mollusca; class Cephalopoda; order Sepiida; family Sepiidae; genus Acanthosepion; species Acanthosepion lycidas. The sequence goes on along the minus strand of OZ010574.1, from coordinate 48,942,515 downwards.
AATTGTTAACAATACATTTCTGAAAAAATATTACTAGCAATAAATTTTTGAAAAAAAACAATTACTAGCAATACATTAAAAAAAAATGCCAACAGTAGAGTTGACTCTCGGCAACAAACCTATTTTAAAAATATGTTAATGAAATCTGAGTTACAAACTGATTTCTTACAAAGGAACAGATATTTTATTCATAAAAAAAAAACTATCCTTTAAATCGAGTCTACATTAAATAACCCATTGAGATTGATATGCTGTAAAACAAAATAAACCAAAATAAGTGAAATTTCGTAAATATTCCCTAAACTTTTTACCTACTCATTTTAAATTTATAGAAAACTAGAGATATCAAATTATTTTTTTAAAAACTTGTTTTCTACTGAAACTACAGCTAAATATGTGAGTGCATGCTGATCCATGATATATATAATGAATTAAATGATCACCGAAGTATCCAAATTTATTCCTCGGATAAAAGTAAACCGAAGCTTAATAAGCACACGCATATACACGTGGCCATTTTTTTTATTCTGCGCATGCGCGTTGTTTTTTGGTTTCCTCGACTGCACACAATAGTAGATTCATTTGGGAGCCGTCTGTGAGAAAAAGAGCAGAAACACTCAATTACTACACTCAAAAATTGGATACATCATGCTGTAAAGCTTGGTATTCACACCGAAAGGTCCCATACGAACATTTCAGAGTGTTTGGGTGTAAATCTGAGGACAGTGCAAATGATTCGGAATGAGTTGTATGAGTTTAATGGTGATTACGAAGGTACGGCAGCTCGAAAAATCACGCTGATCGTTCTGATAAGAAAAGACCTCCTGTTTTTGTTGGTGAGGGCCTCAGACTCTATACGGAGGCCGACATCAAGTAACTTGAGGAGGTAATGCTGCCCTGGTCAATAGGGCAGCTGCTGAAAGTGCCTATGTCTGGCATCAGGTCTCTCAGTATACGGCTCAGCCTTCCTCAGCTCAGACATCCTACACTTTTCTTTGATATTTCCTCTTTCGACGACGCCTCAGTTGCGATAAATTAAACCTAGTCTCTGCCCCAGACAAATAGTCTAGGTCTAACTTCTAGGATTATATACTACATATAATACTACATAGAAATGCAGATAAGAATATAGCTGAGCGAGATAAATATGAATATAACAATTGAGAAACCTTTAAAAAAACTCAAACCATTTTAAACCTGAAAAGTAAGGTCATATTTAAAATAAGCATTCGATTTAATGTAGATAAGCAGTTAATACATTAGTAAAAATCGACACTTTGGTAATATTATGAATTATATTCATTATTCATACACCCACTCGTGAGAAGGGGATAAAAAGTCGAATAAAGTGAGATAGGTGTCCGTGCTGACGTTGTCTCATGATAAAATTTGCTCAAAGCCACTTTTGAGCGACGGATCAGGCGCCAGCTATGGACTTTTATGCCTTCCCTAAGGAGTATTGCCTGGGATTCATATTATTATAGTATATTTAAGCGTCTATGTGTTTATGACGGAGATATATTATATAAGTATATGAAAACTAAAAAAAAAACTAAAAAAATAAAAGTAATGATCCCTTTCTTAAAAGTGGCATAATTGTAAGCAGGCAACGCAAGGAAATATTTAAAATCCAAAACAGAAAGCGCCGAGGGGGCTTGAGGAGATTTTGCTGCTGCTGCAAATTACACAGAAAGATTGCTGTGTAATTTGGAGCAGCAGTTATGATATAAGTAAAATCCCCATTTTTGCAGTGTTAGGTTTTATGTACTTTCCCAGTTTTAACTTTTCATATTCCGCCAGTAGTCAAAAATATTTTAAATGAAATAACTGTCGGATTTTATTAACTTTTCGGTAAATTAATGATTAATCGATAAAGTTAATAACATTAAAAAAAGAAAAACACGCTGTATCAAGCATTGCGGTATTTTATGGATTTTGTGAATTGAAATTGAGATTAAATTCACATGATTTATTCTACTATTCATTCTCACAAATCAATTTTCTCCGATCAAAAATTTCGCTTATTTATATACTTCAACGAAACCAGGAATTTATCGATTACTTTTTTTTCGAGGTGAGGTGGGGGGAGTCATAAATATCGCGAAGCACAAAACCGCATTATATGTAATTCAACATCGATGCCATAAATAACATACGTTTGCTTTGATAACTATTTTATGTTTCGTTCTGAAATATAAAATAATTTTGACAATAGAAAATTATGAATTTTTATGATTATTTTTTTTCGCAAAATAACTGAAGTTATTGCATGAAGTGTCCATTACGGAAATTAATTAAAAAGTAAGCACGCTTAATGATTGAACATTTTAAGGTTAAACTGAAAAAAAATAATTGGGGCAGTGAACACAAACGGTATAAGTAATATCTTGTTAAATATTATTGTGAGTCAAACTGAATATCCTACAAAAAAAAAATACATGTTGAGGTTGGGATTCATAAGGACCTAAAAAGCAAACAGCTATTAATGCTGTTCAGTTTGATGGTTATTGCTTTTGGTCTTAAATAGGTAGGGCGACAGAGATGTAGAGAATAAAGTAAATAAATATATAGAATATAAGAATAGATACCTTAATTCCCCATGTATAATACGCCTTCATCTATAATACGCACCCCTAAAAGTATGCTGAAAGTGTGGGAAAATGCTTCTATTCCCGCATAATATGCATTCTTTGTTCGGTAATCAAACCCCATAAATTGTACAATTTCATTACGGCCAGTGTTTCCTACTCTTATTAAAAATGGTTTTACATATAGAATAATTTTATTCTAACTCAGTTTTATGAAACTTCTTATTTTATTTTACATTTGTAAATATTGTTAATTACATATGATTCTATTTCTCATCCTTATGGGGTCGCAATCGCCGAATGCTAGTGTTTAATTGTCGTATCTCTGTGGTGAGAAGTCATTTCGCAACTGAATTCGAGTAATGAAAAAGAAATGTTTTAAATAATTTTGTGCATAACACGCAACTGTAATTTTGCTTATTATTTTTTTAAGAAAAAAATGTATATTATACATGGGGAATTAAGGTAATTCCCAAGGCATCAATAATTTCCTCGACATACAGAAACGCATGTACACACACATTTAATCATCATAGAAAACATATTTTTGCCTACAATCAGCATGATTAATACTAACCTTCATTAGAGGAATTCATTGTGTCGTCACGATCTCTCGTGGAAATATTATATTGAATTAGGTATATTGCAAGCAAGATTGTTTCGCGGTGTCGTGCGAAACACATATTCTATACCAATTTTCTCTTTTCTTGATCTGATTTTTTAGCTCATTCTTTTGGTAATTAAGTTTGTGGCCTATAATTAATGGGGATAGGATTGTAAAATTAACAAAGTTTTCTATACTGAAACATTACTTTTTCATTTATCAAGCAATATGTCAGCTTTGGAGTTTGGAACAAAATGTTAGGAATATATATATATATATATATATATATATATATATATATATACTAGAAGAATGGCCCGGCGATTTACCTGTGCTTGATTCAAAAATCGTACTACTCAAACAGCAATCACTTGACTTAAAATATTTTTGCCGTACTTTGACTTTAAAGGAGTGCCCTTTGCCGTGCTGATGTTGCTACATGCCTTACTTCTTGTCTATCTCAAACTGCGAATTTTTTCTAAGCTTTATACTAAACATTAAATCTGTTACGAAAAAAGAACTAAACAAAATGAGCACAAAACGATTAGTTTTCAAAAAGGACTCGTAACTGGAAAAACCGAATGAAAAAAGAATGTTAACAACAAATACTTTTTCACACCCAATCCAGTTCTGCGGAATCAGAATCAACGTTGAGTTTAAGCAAGCGAAAAGCCAATTAGAGTAAAGTGCCATGCATATTTAAATTTTTCCCATTTGTGACGAATGCAGTTATCGATTTTTTTGCATGTCAGTCAGTCTGCTGTTGGCTCTCACGTTGGCCAATAGAATCTTCCTGTCTATTCGTGGCAGCCAGTTATTGGCTCTCACTCTGGCCAGTAGAAAATGGCCACAAACTACATGAAAACTGCCGTGGAAGCATGAAACAATCCATTATTTAAGCCACTATCGTTGGGAGTTGGAAAATGCAAAATCGGTCTTGGCCCTCCCGCTAACTTGGAGCATGTTCACGTAAATTTTGGTGCAAATCCGTCGAAAATTGCGGCCGTGCATTCGTTACACACACACATACATACATATCCTGCCTTTATATATATATATATATATATATATATATATATATATATATATATATATATATATATATATATATATATATAACCATTTGCCAAGAAGATTTCGTTCTGATGAGTTGAAAATCTCGGCGTTCACGAAATAAATATTTTAAACGATATGGATAATTAAAGTCTCCGTCGTCTTATCATTATAATGCACTGTAGTCTACATTAAGTTCTCCCTGATTTATCTCCTCTTCGGAATTATCCCTATATATATATATATATATATATATATATATATATATATATATATATATTCTGCTCACACGTCGTATTCGATTCATGAGGGTCACGCTTAGTTCCCAGGAACAGACAGCCAGACACCAGTACATGAGAATTGGTTATAGTTGTGAATACTTTGTGCAGAACCATTCACACATTTTGAAGACCCGAATACAGAGACCTGGCACATTAGGTGCCACAAGGTCCCCAAACCTACATCTAACCAATGGAATCCGTAGGGAATGATGGTGATTCGCTACAATGCGTGTGACATGGCGGGTCTTTTCTGTGAAGGTTAAAACTAGAGGAACGAAGGAAAGTAGTTCATCTGAATACGTTCCATAGCAAGAGTGACTTAGCTTGGGGTCTTATGTACAAGTTCAACGGAATTTTGGTTGAGCTTAATTTACAATAATTACTCAAGGCACCGGATATTTTTTGAGAGAGAATCTGTGCATCGCCATTGAAGAAATTTCTGGGTCAGATTCCTGATGAGAAAATTTCAGTAGTTTGTTTTTCGAGGCATTGAATGTCACTAGACAGTTTTACCCTCGCTGATATGTTAAAACTAGGTAAGAGGAGAGATTAGCTGCCAAGATATTTTGATGGTGCATCTATGTACCGTTGTCTCACAGGCATAGATATTCACAATTGATAGGATACTCTTAGGCATATGATTTATGTAAAATAGAAAGAAGTTTGGACCGAGAGGCGATCCCTTGAGAATGCCTGCGTTGATCGCTTAGGATATAGATGACTGGCCGTTATCAAACACATTGCAGTATCTAATGCGATCATCCTTGAAATTTACTTGTTGTTTATTGCCTCATAGATTTCGTGAGTAATGACAGTATATAAAGATTAGTCGAGCCGATCGAAACCTGTACTGGTTTTCGTTCAAGAAGTTGTGCCTGCTGAGTTGATTAACAACTATTTTTATCCTCCAAAATGTTTGCTAATGGCACTGTAGTATTAGTAGAGTCTCCACTGACATGGTGTATATCGCTCACTCGCATTCTTCAAAACATGGCATGCTCTTAAAACATTCTACAGATTTGGGAATATTTCTCCTTCAAGCAGTAGTTAAATAATTTCACGAAAGTCGAGCATATCTCAAGATTAATATTTTTAATGACAGCCACTATAATTTTATCTCGACAAATAGCCTTTTTAGGGTCAAGATATTTGGTAAGAACTGAGGCTGCACGGGGTGTGATAAAAAATATTATTGAAATTGTGCTTAGTGAGACGAGCGAAGTCGGGAATGGGACGTCTTTCCTTATCTAAGTTTGAACAAAGATTATGGCGAAGAGCTTTGCCTTATTGGATGAGGATAATATATAACATAGACACTAACGGTTTGCTTCTATTCAGAATTTGTTTGCAGATCATCCAGAACTCTCGGGATCTAAATATTTTTTCGACCATGGCCCGGACTGTTTGTGAATAGTAATACTTTACCTTTTCTAAAATTCTCTTGCAATAATTACGGGTTGCGGCAAGTATCCAAATACTGTGAGAAATATAGTAATGATTACGGTGAGCTATGAGTGCATCACATTACGGAGTGAACCAGAGCTGGCTGTTCGGAATTTGCTGGAATGATTTCAATGGTATAAAAATTACATTCCTGAAAGGATCCGTTCTGAAGCGAGAGTGGCAGATTTGGAAGGCAGGATGTTTAAAAACTGACTGAGAGAGGAGCTTCCACTTTGTAAGATCTGAAGTTGTCTAAGTCGGCTTTCGAGTATCGAAATTTTTTTTCTATGGATTGGCACATGAAGGGATATCTTTATAAATGTATTATTTATCCATGCATCGTAAATTACTGACACATCTGGTCTGACGTGTTTTCTATATATTTAGATATACTTGAAAAAATCCCAAAAAAGAATCTTCAATGTTATTGGTTCAGTTCCTGTATCTCCATTTCAGTCTCTTTCCCATCGACGTTACGAAAGTTTCTTGTACATCTTCTCTGAATATATTCACGGCTATTGTACTGATGATCTTTCTTTTTGGTACCTCAACTTTACGGATTTAAGCTCAATACTAGATTGGCAGTTAGGTCTCATAATTGCAAATGTAACCGCAGTTCTATGCTAATAAATCCTTCACTCGCACTTCTAGCTTGTGAAATTTCTTCAGGTTTTCCACTCAACTGTCAATTTCTAAAGATGCCACACGCTGCGATCGCCTTGCTTGGCCAACAGCACCAGTCATATTCCTAACAAATCGACAACTATTTCATGGTCAGAGAGCGAACGTAATAGCCATATATATATATATATATATATATATATATATATATATATATATATATATATATATATATATAGGTACGGTAGAATAGTGGTCTCATCCACTTCGTCTCCACCCAGCTATGGGTAAATATCAGGACAGACTGAGTTTTATAGCCTTGGATGGCAACTGGTGTAGGTGTAGCACACGTCTGTATTCAAAAACCTGCGGAGGATCCTTTGGGGACCTTGTGGCACGTAGTGCACCAGGTCTCTTTATTTGGCCATTCAAAAATTGTGGTTGGTTTTGCACAAATCCTTTACCACTCTATTCAAATCATATGTGCTTGTGTCTGGCTGTTGCTTCCTAGGAACTGAGCTGTTTGACTGCTATATGTCGAATACGAATGTGTGTGTGTGTGTGTGTGTGTGCAAAGTCGGTAGTATTTAGAAATGGATTATATTTATCGCAATGGAAGTAAATGTAAACTCATACAGGACTACTTCGACTTTTATGAAAGAATGCCACAAATTAAAAATATGAATTATACATCAAATCGACACTAGATTTTATGAAAGAGAAGAATGAATGAAACAAATTGGCAGTAAATAAAAATACAAATGCATATTAAAATATCGTGCCGCCATTTAATACTAATGAATATCAACGCGTATCTTCTTTATTATTTAAATTACAAAATTCATGAGTTATAACACGTGTTTGGCTGATGTTACAAAAATGTAAAAGGTGGCTTTATGGAAAGCAGCATATGAAGCTCAAAACTAGAATGAACAATATATGTTTTTATAATGTTCTATATATTCATGGCCATATAAAGTTTATTTGATGACAAATGATAATGGGTAGCGGACAGAGGAAACTTGCAAATCTCCGCTTCAGGCATTTTCTATGTGGCATGTGCCCTTTGGATGTTGACGATCATGCTCTCCCCAAATTTTTGTGATTTGTAGCTGCTAATAATTTTTGTTTGCTTTTGTTATCTCTTCTAAACGCTGTCCCAACATAGGTAAAATTAAGCTCGCTCCTTAGGTTATAAGTTGATTAATCCGAGAAGAAAATTTCCTTGCGGTAGATGCAGCTACTGATTCAGTGTAGTTGTTCCATCTAAGGCCAGTAGAAATCGTGAGACCGAGAAGGAGCAGAGAGACGCTCTTGAGAAGCTGAGCATCAAACATGCTGATATGAGTCAGGGTGGAGAGTAAATTCGTTTAGGAGGCATTAATATTTACAAGCCATTCCCGCGGCAGTCAAGCCCATTTTGGAGATTCTTTTCGAGACCAACGGCCAGGTTAACGTTGTCAGCAATTTACAGCACAAACTCGTGGAAATGACAGCTCAGCGACTGATACTATTGTTGGCCAACTACAAAGGTACGAAAGTGGATCTAAAATTTCCTTGAATTTACGAATTCAAACTATAAAAACAAACTGGAAGTGACATGGCGCCACAGCCAATTAACCACTTATAAACTGGCACAAATCTTACATGCAGGCTCGGAGAGTCAGCTCGTTAACTAGAAATTGAAATGGATGTTACACAGAAGCATTCATTTATGCACGCCTTATCGAGAAGGAGTTAAATTTATGGAATAAGTCGTGCATATTGCTTACTGAGAAATAGTGAAGTGTTAATATTATATGTAGAAAATAGACATAAAAAATCAAAAATGCATCTGTATATATAAGTGTGTTTTTATCAGACACCATCTGTTCTCTCTCTGTGTCAATATATCTATTGTTGACAGTATCTTCGTATCTATCTATCTATCTATCTATCTATCTATCTATCTATATATCTAACTATAGCTGTCATGTTCGTATTTATCTATCGAACTATCGATTGTTGTTGTTATATTAATATCGATTTATCGATCTTTCGAATGTTTGCATTATATTCATATCTATCTGTTGGTATTATATTCGTATCAATCTATCTATGTTCATATATATATATATATATATATATATATATATATATATATATATATTGTCATTATATTCGTATCAAACTATCTATATATCTAGGTATTATTGTCATTATATGTCTATCTCTCTAGCTAGCTAGCTAGCTAGCTACCTGTCCATCTACCTATCTATTATTGTCACTATATTCGTATCTATTTATTGTTATCATTATCTATCTCTATATGTATTTGCTGACATTATGTTAGCATCTATCTATTTATCTAGCTAGCTATCTAGCTATGTAGCTGTTGTTGTCATTATATTAGTATCTACCTATCTATATAGTGTTGCCATTATATTCGTATCTATCTATAGTGTTGCTAGTATATTCCTCCCTATCTATCTATCTATCTATCTATCTATCTATCTATCTATCTACGTTCATATTTCCCTTTGTCTATTTCAGTGTAATCATATCTATTTTATATCCGAATGTAATGAGAACGAAAATAATATATAAATACTAACGTTCCCAGCTTTAATTCAAAAGAGGGCTCAATATCTATAGATATCGATATAATTATTTATTATAATTTTTTCAAATATACAAACCAATTTATTCACCAAAAAAATACAATTTAGTTTCGTTACATTTGTTTCTCACTAGTTGGGGTGCAACTAAATGCACCGAAACTATGTTGCATCTTTTTAGTGAGTAAATTGTTTTTGTCTATATGAAAAAATTATTACACACACACACACGCGCACACACACACACACCGAATGGAGGAAATTTTAATTTATATAATTCTAATTTTTATAATAATAATTTAGGCATTTAAAAAAAAATCATTTATAAAAAAAAACATTTTGTAAAACACCTATTATACAAAATTTAATAAACCATGCAAAAAGTCATTTATTCCACGAATTAATTCTTCTACACTGGATTAAACCGTGATTAATACTGATATTCGTCATTACATTGCCGATAAACAAAGTGTAAAAGATATTAGAATATTAATACCAATAAAAAAGAACAATATTTCCTCAAAAAACCCTAAACAATCTCCCTATTATATCGCAATCAAATCTATTCCAACTACGAAAATGATGAAAAAAAACAAACTAAAATAAATAGGCACTAGCATATCCCTTCTCTGATCTCAGTCAAAAAATCAAACTAATTATACTAATTATACGCTGTACTAAATTTAATACAACCATTTAATTATGTCTAATAACTCTTCTCCGTCTCCTACTGTTTGTAAAATACCAACATTGTATATCAATTTAAATTAGGTACCTCCACTTTTTCGGCATAAATTATCGATACCTAAGTTTAAAATGCATTTTTTAAAATGAAAAAATATGCTTGAATATTTCATTTTAGTTTTACTTGAAAGTTGAATCATTAAATTTATTATTTCCATTAAGTAAACAATTCTGGTATATTTCAGATAGAAACTATATACATTGGAATGTCAAATTTAATTTTAAATTTTTAAATTTTCAAAAAACCCGCCATTTTCTTAATTTTAAGAAATTTGTAAACAAACACAAATTTATCGATTTTAAAAATATTTAAAAAAATTTCTGACACGTCATTTTAGTAAAATTAGAAAATTTAATGTTAAATTAATCTGATTTAAAAAGAATATTACTTAATTATAGCATAAAAAAGAAATATACAACGAATTATTAACGATTGGTACCGTAATTTTGATCCGATACTTGATCCACGTGTTGATTGACAAGTGATGACAGCTACGACGGATGACCATAAATGAAAATTACTAGAAATCTGAGTGAACCCTTTTATTTTTAGTTTTACTGTTATGTCTATTTATTAGAATAAAGGGACAAAACTCTTTTTATAATAATGGCAATTTCAGTCTACCGTACATGGAAATAAGGAATGTATTAAGTAGAAAAATACAACATAAAAAATTATTTGAAAAAAAAGTGGAATCACTAAATTTATTAAACTTGGCAATTTTGAACTCGTAAATTTTGTTTCTACTTAATTACTAATTATCAAAAGGAAATAAGCTAATACAGAGTTTTGCACGATTTTTAAACTATTATAAATTATTATAATCAAAATGTAAAACAAATAAAAAATTCTTGTAAAATTTAATTATTCATCAGAAAAAATTTATTTCTTCAGGCAATAATGACCTTAATATTACTTATTTACAAAAGCAATTAAAAGCTTTTCTAATTAAGTAATATCATAGTTTTATTGGATTCATTATTTTTCTATTCAAAGCTCATTTTACAAAAGTTGGAACAAATTAGAAAAAAAAAAGTAGGTGATTTACCATCTCAAATGACTCCTACTTTAAACAAAAAAAAATTGTAAGGAAATAAAAAGAATTGAAAAAAATTTCGGGAAAATAAGTAAGTGGGGTGTAACATATTAAAAAAAAAAAATATTTTTTACTAAAATTTACTAAAAAGAAATATTTCAAAAATAATTTCATTCATTGGTGAAATAAGTCCTGAAAATTTCATTAAAATCGGACAATTACTTTAATTTTACAAGAATTTCCAAATCAATGGGTTTTCAACGGGAAAAAAGAGCAAAAAAAACAATGTTATTTTTACAGCACCGCGATGACGTAAAAAAAAGAAAACTTTAACCAAAATTTCGAACGTGTTAAAAAATATTAAAAAATATCAAAAAATAATTAAAATACACTTTGGTCTTTCATCTTAATAATAACATAAGCGTTTTGACGATAAAAATTTATTTTCGGTAAGTTTGTGGCATTTGTTTATTACGCTATGCTGTTTTCCCGCGAAAAAGTGGAGGTACCTAATTTAAATGTCCTTTGGGACATTATATATCTGGCAAAGAAGCAAATATATATGTTAGCTTCACGACAATAATATCAAGGAGGCATAAAATACATATATTAAATACAAGCTCTGTCTAACAACATCTAAAAACACACTCCTTTTCCCATTCACAATGAATAAAAAATAGTAATTGACTATACAAGTATACTCAACCATAAAAATTACAAAGTTCAAAATCGTGAGGTCATTTACATAAGGAATATATAACCAACACTAAATAAGGTAACAAGAATGTTTTAAATCTCTATAATAGCAAAGTTTTTCAAATGCTTAAATTACAAAATTAGATTCATATAAATAAAATTATATATATATATATATATATATATATATATCTAGATAATGTTTAACTATTATTTGTGCGTCAAATATATTTCCACAAATACCTAGCACCGTCTTGCATGTAAATACTTGAATTTGTTTTGAAAAACTTAGTCAGAGGAGGAAATGCGTCGAATAAGATATTTTTTCTATTGTCGTTATATATATATATATATATATATATATATATATATATATAGAGAGAGAGAGAGAGAGAGAAAACTCAACAACCATTTTTATTTGTTGCAATGTGTACATGCATGCAATAATGTGTACACTATATATATATATATATATATATATATATATGCGTGTGTGTGTATCTATGTATTTGCGTATGTATCATTGTATGCATATACGTATTGCAAAAAATAAAAAATAAAAATGATTGTTAACTTTCTGCCGTTATGTTTTATGCATATATATATACATATATGCATACATAATCATATATATATATATATATATATATATATATATATATATATATATATATATATATATATATATCTATATACATACATACTTGCATATATATAGGCATACGCATGAATGCATGTATGTACATATGCATATGTTTTTGTAAGTATATAACATATCGACAGAAATTGTAAACAATTAGTTTTATTCGTTGCAATACGTACATGCATATAATAATGTACAGAAAAATACACACGCACGCACGTAGACTCACCCCCATATATATATATATATATATATATATATATATATATATATATATATATATATATATATATATATATATGTAAAAGTGAACTTTGAAGTCAACACTCAGAGTTGACAGGCTGTTTCATGCTAGACGCAATCGCCAGGCCGCCAGTGTTGGATTTTTCCTCGACTATTTATATACATTAATTAGTTGTGCATTGTGGGTAATCCATTCTGGCGGTTATTGTAGAGGAAGTGGCATGTTTATTTAATTAATTATTTATTTATTTGTGTTAATTTATTTTAATTGTTTTTATTTTATTCTGTTTTCTATGTTTTAACATGGTAAAAAATAATTGGAGATGGGATTTACTTATGTCGCTTATCATACTTGTTTATGTCTATTTTTCTTATTTCTAACGGTTATTTTAGCGGGAGCGATTTGTAATTTGTTAATTTATTTATTTATTTTGGATTAATTTTTACTTGATTTTTCTTTATATTTTGTTTATTTATTATTTTTTATTTCTGATTTATGTTTTATTTTGTAAAATTTTATATAATCTTTTCGATTTCTGATTAACGTAATATTTTTTTATCGTTATATAGCAGTTACAGATATTTATTGTCCAATTTTTGGATTGATTGTTGAAGTCAATTCTAACGGTTATTTTTGCGGGATTGCCTTGTTTATTTGTTTATTGTTTACTTTATTTATTCATTCGGATTGATTATTTTTCTATTATTTTGTGTTTTTCTTTTCTTTTTTTATTGTCTATTCTAACGGATGTGGTTTATTAATTTGCTTATTACTTACTTGGTTTGGATACTTCCTGATGCTATCGGTCTGGAGGAGGCCATCTCAGCCCACAATATCTTTGAAAAGTGCCTATAAACTATGCCACTATAGTATAATTGGGCAGCCGTAACTGTGGTAGCACGAAGTCCCAAGTCATCGTGACGAAACATTTGAGTGTGCTGGTCATGTTCAGATTGTTGATCACACAAGATAACACGCTCTTTCCCAGATATTCAGCATAGTTGCAGTTGTAGGTGTTGAAAAAACACAAATATACCTGAGTGAACGTCTGCAGTAGGGATTGGCTTCTCGCCCTAGGTTTTATCTTTATCCATTTATCAAACAATGCTTTTTTTTTCGGACTGCGTATGCCACGTGAAAGATATTCAACTAAACTTAGGTTATTCACCTTTTCTAATACATTATGAATAAACATTTCAACAACGCATTATCAAATAAATTTTAATACAAATGCAGGAATTATTATAGTTTCGGTGACGCATAGGAATATATCTAAGGAATTAATGGATTTTTTTTATTAACCCTATAGATTTTAGCACTTAAATATTATTTTTAATCGATACTCATATTTGAACAGACACTCCGATTATTTGTTACACTGTATTGTTATTTTCATCACCGGTATGCATATTTGAGTAAATTAATTAAAGAAAATACACGCCCTCTGGAAGTATTCGAAATCTGCCCAGAAGGACACAGGTTTGTATTCGTTTTTTTTTTTTCTTTCCTCTTACATTTAATTATTAGACAAATACTATCGTTCTCTCCCATTCATATCACACCACTTCATGTATGTTTTCAGCAATCGGTTTCACACAGCAATATATATATATATATATATATATATATATATATATATATATATATATATATATATATATATATATATATATGTATGTATGTATATATATATTAGTTGTTTACGTGGCTTTCCATGATTTTCCCTGGAAATTTTCTCATAACCGGTAAAAAAATATGAATCCTTTCTGATAGTAATATACCTACAGTTATAATATATGCAACCTATTAACATTTAACAAAAAAAAATATACATATATATTTTTTTTAAATTACAGTCTACAGTGATGCGAATACGTGAAACATAAAAAATGATACAGCGTGGTACAATGAATTGTACTTTTGCATTCGATGCTTCTACGATTGATGTCGTTTGTTTTTTGTTTTGTTTTTTTTTAAAAAGAGAATTATTTCACTTTATTCGGAGAAGCGGTGAAGTCAAAAATAATCCCGATGAGAGATAAAATAAAATTCTATTACTATTCTATATTAAATAGTGTTCAACATAAGTTTCGGCTAAAATATTTTGAAAATAAATGATTAATTCAAGCAATGAGATTTTTAAATATTCAGGAAGAATCACAAATAAAACTAAAATCTGTCACTTTTAGTAACCAAGTGTTTTGTTAAGGGTAATAACCCGCATAACTTGTTTTTATAAGAATATGTTTTACTTCTTAGAGTTTAATTTTCTGTTCGAAAATCGACAAAAATATACGCAATATTTTTAACATAAGAACTTTTTTATATATATTTTTCATATAGTTTAATATAAGAAATTTGAAATATAAATATTAATATATTTTAATATAATAACTATACACTATAAATATTAATATATTTTAATGTAAGAAATATTAACTATAAATTTGAATATATTTTTAATATGAGAAAATTTTAATGTAAATATTATTTTATTCTAGAATAAAATATTAAGAATAATTTTGATTTACTCTTTTTCAGCTACATTCATCCAATTTTGATGTTTGATGTTAGAAAATATACACACTCATTGGCAACAGAACTTTGCATTTGAAACATTAATTTGTAAACCTTATACTGTTATATTATTTTCGGTTCATTGATTAGGAATTAAAACTAGATATTGCAAAATACATACATATATACATACATACATATATATATACATATATCCATACATACATACATATATCCTTACATACATATATACATACGTACATACATGCATATATACATTCTAGGCAGTCAAGTCTCTTGCATGCTAAAATCCGTCTAATTTTTGCGAGTGTACTAAAAGACCGGAAATATTTTTAGCTTCAAAGAATGTTTGTGATAAAACAATGATATTACTGATACAATTTCTACTACTTAACCCAATACTGTGGGAGAAGAGGTGGATTATTGCGAATAGTGAATTCGACGAACCCGACTTGAATTGGAACTCGGCTCCCTAATCCTAAGACTTTATCAATGACACCGGACGCATATCATAGTTTACAACGCATGTTATTCCCAAGCAGTCACCCATCTACTTACTTTGCTTCGGGGATCCTACGAGAACCGGCGCTTCCTGATGATGTGGTTTCATATATATATATATATATATATATATATATATATATATATATATATATATATAATTAAGTTATGAAGAACTTGGCAATCCGTATGGGTAATCCTAAGAAGGATAAAATCCTGAGACCTCAATGTAAATCCAGAGCTAATATTTAAAAGAAAGACAGACCACTTTAAGGTACCATTATAATAATTTATTTCCCCATATATATATATATATATATATATATATATATATATATATATATATATATATATATATATATATATGTATATATTTGATTAAAAATAGACCACTTTAAGGTTCCATGTAATAAATTATAAAGGGCTCTGGATCATCAGACTTTACTTCCAAAGGTTGAAATGAAAAATGAAAAGAAATTTACACATTTTTGACGGGCCGTATTAAGCATATGTAAATTAATGAAGTGAGGTGGGGAGAAGACGAAGTGAAGAAGTGAGGGGGAGAGAAGACGTGAATGAGTTAGATGTACCATTTCAATCTTAACCCCACTTGGTGTGGGCCAGACAAACGGTTCACTTAACTTATGTTATCTTTAGACATGGATGAGTAAGTGGTGAAGAGGAAAGCCGACATAAAAGGAAGAGGATACAATAAAACAATCCTGATGACAGAAGATTTCTTGGAGGCCCTTATTTCGCATTACTTTAAAGTTTTAAGTTTTAAGTTGGGGCTTAAAGTTTGATATAAATCTAAATGTCTACAAAATCTACGAAGAATTTAATTTGATGTTTGTTGAAGTTTTGGGTATTTCCTATGCAATGTCGATTGGAAAAAAAATTCATAGAAAGTACATTGAAAGAATAATTCATTTGACATCTAGTAATCTTTTTTTTATTTTCCTAAACTTTTTTCTTGTTGATTATTAAGTTGACATCTATTCGTTTGAGTTTTGTTCATAAATTAAACTCGTGACTGTTTTTAGGCACCTACATAATTATCAGAGGTTATTGCAATTTAAATAATTTTATCATCCATAATGATTCTTAAAGGGTAATATATTTAAATTTAAACTAAATTATCAGTTTAAAATTTAACTCCGTATTATTTAGACTCACTTGAGAGAAGGTTTCATTCAAATTCTTAGACTCTGTAATTTCGCATTACTTCAAAGGGTATATTTGGATGTTCAAGTTTCGTATAAATCTAAATGTCTAAAAAAACCTATGAAGAATTTAATTTGATGTTTGTTGGAGTTTGTTTATTTTCTATGAAATGGTCGATTGGAAAAAAATTCATAGAAAGTACATTGAAAGAATAATTCATTTGACATCTTTTTATTTTCCTAAACTTTTTTTCATTTTGATTATTAAGTTGGCATCTATTCGTTTGAGTTTTGTTCATAAATTAAATTCGTCACTGTTTTTAGATACCTACACAATTATCAAAGGTTATTCCAATTTAAATAATTTTATCAGCAATGTGTATACTTCTTTTCATTTTTCATTTCAACCTTTGGAACTAAAGTCTGATGATCCAGAGCCCTTTAAAAGGGCTGTGGTGAAATAATTTATTACATGGAACCTTAAAGTGGTCTGTTTTTTATTCAAACATATTTGCTCTGAATTTACATTGAGCTCTCCGGATATCATCATCCTTGGGTCTGCCACCAAAGGTCCACCAAAGGAAATTTATCGCTCGTGTGGAGGCTTTAATAGAAACTTCAAAATTTAAATATATTTATTACAACGTTTCGGCCATTGTACGCTCCGGTCTTCTTAAGGTGGTTGTAATGTCGAACTGAACTCTTTATTTCTCTCACTGACATAGACAGTTCCACGTGCCATGTTTAATGGATGTCAGTTATCAGTTATCTCCTGTTAATTTTCCCTCTGAACGTTCTCCACTGCCTTAACCGGGTATTGAACTTACAGTCTTTACAAGGCCACAAAAATCTCCTGAAGCCCACCAAGCGTAGAAGTAAATACAATATGGGAACCAGTAATAAGGAGTGCCAGAGAAAGTGATAATAGCACCAAAGTTGCAATATGAGCTCAGGTTAAAATATGAAATGATAACAGCAAAATTGCAATATGAGCACTGGTAAAAAATCTTACTGAAGACATTAGGTTTATAATAAATATGACGACAAAGATGAGGACAATAGTCCGAATAATGTAAATAGTGTACATAATACCTCATCTCAGAAATATAGAGAGATATTCAAAATTAAAGTCTAAACAGGATTTGTTTGTCATTGGAAATTTAAGGGAACGATTGGCAAAATTAAGAAAACCTCTTAACCTACTGAGGAGGGAGAATTCTATAAATAATGAAGACCAAAAATATAGAAAAGGTTTTCAGATGTTTTCAAATGTATGAATATATTTTCAGAAATATGTTTAAAAGAGTCTGCACAACCAATGTCTAAAGCAATTCTTCAACGTTGGCAAGTTCTCATGAAAAAAAATCCAGGAAAAATTACGGCGTTTAGAAATAAAACAATAACATTATATGCCAGGTAAAAACACTAAAACGTTACCAGAAGTCGTTGTAAACCCTGCTTCACCAAGGTCTGTTCTAATAAAGACATTAAAATTCAACGACCTTTCACCTAAGGCGAAGAACTGAACAGTCATTAGCAACAAAAGTTACCAGCACACAAACTTCCAATTCACTGCAGCGTCAACCAAGACCTGTTTAGGATGTCAGTTAATCGAAGAAACAGAGTTCAGCTGAAATTTCAGTTAACCAACCCAAATAAATTAAATTGAAAAGCTGATTGCCAATGACAAACAGCCCGTCAGTTTTTCCATCAGATATGGCCCCAAGGTCCGATATCCTAATATAATTTCATATTTAAAGGAATTTAAAAAAAAATGCAGAGCGTGGAGTAATCTGTTGCTACCTCCCTTGTCAAGAAATGGTAGCAGCTTTCCCTATAAACTGAAGCAACGAGATTCGACATCAAAACAGACAAAGACTTCATCTTCTCTTCCTTTCCCAACTTCTGTAATTTAAGACAATTAAATTACGCCACAGTAACACCCGATTAAAAATTAAATAACTCATTTAATGTTAAATTTAAATATCGAACAGAGTGAATAGTTTAAAAAAACTTTTTTTATATTAAAGGTCTAACTTTAATTTCGCTTTTCGTCAGAATTGCAGTTGATATCGTCTAAGTAAAACGCAATTAAAACTTAAACGGGGCACGGTATGTTGCTCAAGATTTGTTTTCATTTTTAACACACGTATTGTGTCATATTCGAAATATTACATAGTTCGTATTCCTTAATGTATTTTAAGAGTGACTTTATATGGAGGGATCATAAAGAATGGTGAGTTTCAAAGAAAATAAAAATTGCGCGAATTAAGCTGTCGAATAAAGATAAAATAATTTTATTAGTTCTAAATTCTCACAACTTTGGCATACTGAAGGCAAACAATGGAAGACCCAAAAGCCCACCCCAGGATCTAGTATAATTCTTTCCGAAGGGTGGCTTCTAGTCTAGTCTATAAAAATATTAAAATTCAACGTTCATATTTATAAGATTACAATTCTTCCTTGCATCAAAGACTGTTGCCTCTCGGGCTTTGTGGTTCTGCTCTATATCAAGATATTCCTGACAAAATCCAAAGTATAATTTGCAATGTTATCTGTCCTAAACTGTTATCTCGGCTGCAGTCATTTTCCTCCCGATATAACATGGATTCCATGTGACTTCTCTATAAATATTTTCAGATCGATTGTTCTGGTGGTGATCTTTGCAATTACGTAAGTAGTATTCACGAATTTAAACTCCGATCTAGAATGGCTGCTACGTTCCATAATTCTAATGTTGACTTTGCTCTGAGTAACACTTTTTTTTAAGCATTACGCACCGAACAAGGCGTGAATCCACTATTATGCAGGGGGTTGCAGAAGATTTGGAGCGAGAGCAGATAGGAGTGATAGAAGAAAGGATGAGGAGAAGGATTGTGGATAGATCAAGGTAACTGGAGATGTCGATTGACATTACATTTGAATAGTTGGATATTATAGCTCTCAAGGAAACAGTAATTGGGAAGGGTGTTCCACATGCGAGAGGTGCGAGGTATGAAGCAATTGGAGTAGAAGAGACGGCTACATTTAGTAGTTTCTACAGTGTAAGGGTGAGATCGGGATGCCAGCCTCGTAGGGCGCTTGAATTCATGGAGTCTGGGAACCAGTGAAAGCAGCTCAGCGGAGCAATTGCCATGAAAGTATTTGTAAAAAAGACAGAGAGAGGTGACTGCGCGTCTGTGAGAGAGCAGCTATAGACGAGATGCTAGAGCAGGGCCAATTATATTACATATCCGTCTCTGGATCACATGATATCTCTTTCTGCATCCATCTAAGTCTGTTCATATCTATCTATCTATCTATCTACATGTCTGCCCATACCTCTCTTTCTTTTTATATATCTAAATCTGTTCGTATCCGTCTAACTCTCTCCCTATCTGAGTGTTCATATCACACACACACACACTCTCTCTATTTTATCACATGATATCTCTTTCTGCATCCATCTAAGTCTGTTCATATCTATGTATCTATCTCGCCCCCGCCCCGCCATCGTATCTATAATTCTAAGCAAATTAATTATCAATATCTATATATCTCTGTTTGTGTTCCTGTCTAGAATTTTGAAAGGCAAGAACAGACTTGCACTCCCAAATGACGCAAGCACTGAAGCTTATGATGCTAAGAAGGAATATCCATTTCGTCTGAAAACAAGTCCAGACAACATTACAAACATAACAAAATGTCGAAAAGGCGCAATTATAAATGGCAAAAGCGTTTAGAAATAACAACTTCAAAAGCCGTCTGAATCAACCACATATAATGATGAAAACATCTCGTTTTACAAAAATCAGACGAGAAATAATACTTACATGATGTATTTTGATCGGTGATATGAATGTCATTGAAAATATCATTATCTATTTACACACAGGCGCATAAGATAATACGTATTTGTTTCTTTTGCTAAATTCAGACTAATATATCTATTAAACACACGAATTTTGTATAAAACCAGCAGTCATATATATATATATATATATATATATATATATATATATATATATATATATATATATATATATATATATATAGATAAGCGATTTAAATATAGGGTATTTTCGATAGTCTGTATCTGTAAAACTATCTTCCACAATAACTTATAAAAAAATGTCTGAGAGGCAGAGTTGTTAGCATTTTCTTCATGGTTAATCAATTAAAAGAGCTTTCAAGCCTATGCAAAAACAGGTGACTTCATAGAAATTCTTGCCTGTCGACAGTTAAAGTTAAATTATTATGTGTCTTTATGAGAATTGACAGATATTTAATTCATAAAATAGATATCCTATAAGACATAGATATATATTACAATAAAAAGATCTATAATTATCATTTATTCATCAGTCATTTATTATATACAAGCAGGTTTCGAGAAGCATCTCCACCGTCATATAAAACACTCAGAGGTGAAAGATTTTTAATTTACATACGCTCTATCTCTGATATATCCCATAAAGATAGTACAACTTAAAACTATACCTTTTCGTGCATATATATATATATATATATATATATATATATATATATATATGCGATGGATATATACATATATATTTATTTATTATATATAATATATAAACATAAGTATATATATATATATATATATATATATATGCGATGGATTTATATATATATATATATATATATATTATAAATATTATATAAATGTAATTATATATATATATATCCGAAATATACATATATATATGTATATATATATATATATATATATATATATATATATATATATATATATATATATATATATATATATATTCCATCGCAGCCCCATATATATATATATATATATATATATATATATATATATATATATATAAATATATATATATATATATATATACATACACACACACACACACACACACACACACACACACACATATATATATATATATATATATATATATATATATATATATATATATATATATATGTGAAAATATTGTAGAAAATAGGAAAGAAACTGGTTTGGTAAATAATCCAAAGTTCCTTAGTATTTTTATTATTATTTAAAAAAAAATAGTACTCGATACGAAAGTAGAGCATAAACAGAAGTTCTTAGATCTAATCGATAAACACTTCCCCACCAAAAGTAGGCTTAGCCATATAATCAATAAGAACAAACTAAAATTGAGTTACAGCTGCACTGAAAATCTAGAAGGTATAATAAGAAGACACAATAATAAAATCCTGAACAAACCCCCTTACCTGAATAGTTTTAATAACTCTACACTTAAATCAGATAATAATAGGGAAAAATTATGCGATTGTAGAAACCCAGTAGACTGCCCATTAGAAAATAAGTGCTGCATCAAATCTGTGGTATACCAATGCACTATATCATCCACGGAGAACCCTAACAATAATATGATATACATTGGGTCCACGAAAAATGCCATTAAAACCAGATGGAGGCAGCATAAATGCTCCTTCAACAACATAAACTTAAGACATCAAACCTCTCTATCTAAATATTTTTGGCACCTGAAAGAAAAAAATAGGACACCTAAAGTAAAATGAAAAATCATTAACAGGACTAGAACTTGCAAAACATGGGATGACCCATGCCCTTTGTGCCTCCATGAGAAACTACACATTATTAAGCTTCTAAACAATAAAAACCTATTAAACAACAGGCAAGAATTAACGGTTTTCTGCCGTCACAACCGAACTTACGCTCTGAATAACTAGCAAAGAACACGCATACAATAAAATAAATTTTAAAATCCATAGCCCATGTACATAGTTTTAATACCCTACAAAAAATGATAACCCTTTATGAAGTCGTCAAATAACAAAAGTTACGGCCTTTTTATATACACAAATCCCTTTCATAAAGAGATATAATAAAAGAATAAAAATAAATAAATAAATCTCCATAGACGCTCAAGCCTGACCATGCGAAAACTTCCTCCGTCGTAAATTTAGCCACCCACACCTTACCCTGACCCGACATCTATGAAAGTAACTCTATACTGATACAAATTATTAACACCCCACCCCTGCCTATTCTAAACAATCCGCCCTTGATGTTACCATGGAAATTTTTTATTTCAATTCTATACTATTAAAACTCGTAAATTTCAGAAATAAGTCATTCCCCAAAAAATTTCGCTTGAAGATGGAACAGAGCCTACTTTAACTCAAGTTAATTCAAATATTATTTTGAAGTTTTCGGCTCTTGTTTTGAAACATGAGACCTCTTATGTAGCGAGTTAGAATCATATTTTTAAATAAATAATTATATATATATATATATATATATATATATATATATATATATGGATGCGATGGATATATATAGTAGAATACAGTACTTTTTTCTAAGACAAGCAAATATTATGTTTATAATTACTGTAAACATTCTAAAATTTGCAAAATAAAATTGTGCATTATTAATTTTAATTAAGTTTATTACATTTTGGCTTCAAAATTTAAGATAGAAAAAATCCAGATGATGCTATCGTGCTAATGTCGAAAGCGCTGGAAAGAAAATGAACATGCATCAACAGGGTTAATTTATTTCTTCGTTTAATAACGAAACTAAGAAGCTTCTCAGTAATTACGAGAGTATCGTATTAAAAATAAGTAGACTAAACTTATCCAAATCATTTACTGCTCCATGTCTTAATATATATATATATATATATATATATATATATATATATATATATATGTGTGTGGGGGGGGTCATAAGATTTGACCTCTGTCTTCATGAATGTTTGCGGGTTAAAAAAACTGACCGTTGTATATCGAAGTGTGATTATGAAGAATGTAAAGCATTGTCTATTTCAGCAATTTTATAAGGGTAATATTTAGGTATAAAATTTCATATTTTATTCATACATTGCAATATATAATTTACATTTCTTTTGATGTGTATAATCTAGAGGGACACTGCTGGTTACTAAGTGCATGTTGAACCATACGGTAAAACGTTACCATACGGTAAAACGTTCGTTTCATTAACCTGTTTTACCATGAACTGACAAAATATGTATTGACCACGTTTTAATAAACTTAAGAAGAGAGACCGGCAAGAATAAATGCAGGAGATTTCTATATCGTCTGGAGGGGGGTCGTGGTTACAGTCAATGGCGATTTTATTGAATAAGTTTACCCTTTAATAATTCACGATATTTTTGTGCAATGCTAGTAAATATATCTATAAAATGTTGGTATTATTTTTACTTTTGCGTAATTTAGACGGCAATTTATCCATCGCACCATATATATATATATATATATATATATATATATATATATATATATATATATATACGCACACACACATATCTCTCTCTCTCTCTCTCTATATATATATATATATATATATATATATATATATATATATATAAATTTCTGCATGCACAAACAATTATCCTGAGTAGGGGTGACATCAATACGACATTTAAAATACGTCCAAAAGAAACGTAAATTCCTCATGTTATACTCTCTTCTCGCGGCAATTTTCACTCTAATACATTTTTAAATCAACACTAACAGTAATTAGATTTATTTTTCCGAGTAAATCATTATTTGGTCCGATATTACTTTTAAAATCAAATCAACTCGGAAATTTAATAAAAATCAAATTTTAATGATATACGCCGACACAAGAAAACAAGAAAAAAAAAAAAACAGTGAACATAATTAGGTGAAGAGCTTATCGAACAAAACAGTCGTGCGTATAGTAAGAAAGTAATAGGCTTGTACACAGAAATGCTGCACCACGAAATGAAATATTCAACGCTAACTCTTGTGTCCATTTTTAAAAAAAATACACACGCGAATAAGCACTAAGGCTGATTGTAACATTTTAAAAAAGTCTATAAATAAAAATCACTAGTTTTGTCGGACAAAACACCTACGTCTCGCTTGAATTCTCTGCTGATAGTAGAAATCTGAGCCATCTCTCAAGCCCAGTGATAAAGAAATAATAATAATCGGTGTGGTATGGAAATTTTTAATTTCATCAATGACGACCATACATTATGTCTTTCTAATGTTTGCTTATTGCTAATAATTAATTCTCTCTTTCTAATTCCTTAGCCATCTTGTGCTTTTCATTCTGTGTCTTTCATCTGAACAGTGTCATCCGCGTATCTTGTCACCTTAAGAGAATGTCCATCGATAATAAATACTGGCAGGTTTTCGGATTCCTTTAGGATCATGTCGCTGTATAGGTTCAATAAATCCGTTGAGTAAAAAATACCCTTGTTTTAGCACCAGATTATGTGTACTTGCTTAAGTTTTTTTTTTTTTTTTTTATCCGACTTGGTTACAGTAATTGTGGATTATTTTTTCTCTTGTAAACAAAGCTTGCAGGTGTCCATTTGTATTAGACTGGTGCAAGAATAATGTCGGTTTTTGACGTATTTTTAACGTCAAAAACCGACATTATTTTTGCACCAACCTAATATCAATGAACTGTTAGCAACAATCGAAACGGCTTTGCTCAATAAATGCCCCAAGTTTTTAGGACGATTTGTGGAATGATTGGTGTATCAATTTGATTCCGTTCGTCTAGATAGAGGAGGTGGCACAAGATACATATACTTTGATTGTATTTATACATAAAAATATATCTTGGGGGACCATAATCTAGAATGACACTGCTGATCACTTAGTGCAAGCTGAACCATAATTTCAAATATGACATCTTTTTCTCTTTATTTACCGAATGCTTTTCTGTCATTTATGCTATGTAAATAAAGCTCTTTTTCAATTTCTGTTGTTCGTTCTCATAGAATTACACTGATGAATTTAGAGTGTTTTGGACAAAGCCACATTCTTCCTTCCCTCCCTAATTCTGCTATGACTTCTGTTTATTAGAATTTTAGACATTAATTTAATTGTGGATCATTTTGATAATTCTCCGATAGAGCTCACTATTCGATTATAACTGGCTTCTTGGGCATCTCGAAAATAGCCTTTTTTTTTTTCTATTTCTCTATGTATTTCAGAATTCTCAGTAACGTTTTAACAACTTCAAGAAATTCTAAAAAAAGAAATTCATTGGAATGCTATCTAAAAAGAGATAATGATGTTCTGCCCCCACTTGATAATGTTTTCGTTGTACGTTGTCCAGTATCCAGCTTCCATTTTCTTTAATTTGGATTCTCTAAATAACGCAGTAATTGGCAGTGCCTCTGTTTTTCAACAATTAAATTCTTGTTTGCTAGAAATAAGAGGGAATTAAATTATAGAGAGTTCACCGATGTTTCCCTGGTTCAGAGGGAGGGCGCTTTTCTAGATCAGTAATAAAAGAAGAGCAGAAGCTTTAGATAATGGATAAACCTGGTTTCAAAAACCATAGAATTTTCACGGATACATCTACTTATATATTAAAAAAAGACATACTGCAATTATGTACAATATACATTCTTGAA
This sequence comes from Acanthosepion lycidas, assembly GCA_963932145.1. Taxonomy (NCBI): domain Eukaryota; kingdom Metazoa; phylum Mollusca; class Cephalopoda; order Sepiida; family Sepiidae; genus Acanthosepion; species Acanthosepion lycidas. Next base: position 48,916,349 of record OZ010574.1, on the reverse strand, counting down.
CTTAGGATAAGATGTCCTCCCCAAGACTTTACTCCATTATAACACGCACTAACTTCAAATTATTAGTATAAGTTAAACTTAGGCTAACCTTGAACGAAGTTTCATTCACCTTTTTTCGACTAAAATAGTTAGATTCCAATTTATTCTGAAGTAGAAATGAACAAAGTATTTAGATGAAACAAACATAAATTTAACAAGTGTGCAACAAAAACAGACTAACAAAAAGAAACAAAATTGTAAATGACAAATTCAAGTAGTTATTTCTAATATCTTTAACTGGAAAAATAATTAATACGCACACATAATGTATAGACTTAAAATACTGGGAAATAATCTAATATACAGGGATAATTACGGTATGTAATTCTCTATATCATCGGTAACATGTTTATGAAAAAAAAAATGAAATCATTTAGATGCTTAGAAAATACTTAAGTTAGTTTCATTTAGTTTCTTTATTTATATACCGCTTGGCTTACATAAAGTATGTCAAAGGGTATATAAATAATTAAACTATATGAAACTTAATAAAAAATAGGTTCAAGATTAAATATATAGGTAGATTAATGCTTATTAATAAAGCCTTTCCTCACATAAGAAATTTTCTGTTGAAGTATGACTTGATTTTCGGCCATCTATAAAATGAAAACGAAAAACTAAATCCAACCGGCCGGAATTGTACATTGTAGGAAAGATTTGATCCTGATTATTATATATTTCTTCAAAATAAAGCGGAATGGCTAAAATGAATAAATAAAGTGAAAACAAAAATAAAATATATTAAATATAATGCATAGAATATAGAGCTGATATGAAATTTGGATATTAGGTTTAAATGTGTTTGTTTCAACCAAATTCAGATACTTTTAAGTTCACTTTTATATAATTTTCTAATGTATCTAATTTATTACTAAATCACGAATATATTCTATGATTTAGTAATAAATTAGATACATTAGAATAGAAATTAAAACAGGAAAGTTGCTAGATTCATTTCCTGAAGATGCTGTGTTCCCAATTATGATCACTTTTTTCTCGATACATATATATATATATATATATATATATATATATATTGATAAATACATATATGCAGACATATATATATATATATATATATATATATATATATATATATATATATATATATGTATATATATGCCAGTACATACATATATACATATATACATACACACATATATATATATATATATGTGTATGCATGTATATATATGTATGTGTCCATAAAAATGTATATATATATATAGATATATAGATAGATAGATAGATAGATAGATAGATAGATATAAACATAACATATTAGGCAGCATATATTTACATACAAAGAAATAATCACACATTGAATCAATCAGAAATATTCGTAAGTACTAGCATTTTAAGAACACATAAACTGGAAACGACAGACATCAGTTTTATAGACGAGGATCACTTCACTCTATGGATTAACAGTATTTTAATGCATATATTATACTACTAATGATTTGCTGGTATTTTCAGAGTAGAACGGTCATATGTAATCGAGCCGCAATCTATTATATACATGATGTTGTGATGATAAAATCCAATAGTCATGTATATATTCTTTTCTTAACTACCCATGGATCCATTCTTTGGTTTATGCTGCAATTCGGCAAAGCGTCCTCTAATTAAGGTCACTTAATGATAGCACGTAATCTTTTGTAATGAGCATTGGAATACAATCAGTACCCTCAAGCCCTCGTTCAAAATGACTTCTGACTTCCTGCTGAGAAAGGAATCGACCATTCCCAAATATTTTAAATCATTGGACAATTTCTTATAGTTTTCAGACACTTCACAACGCTGCCCAAAAATCGTTTCTAAATTTACATTTACAGATATTATTGCAAGAGCAAATCAAATGTGGTAAGATTCGAAAGCGTGTCTTATGTCGTATTCAACCTAACCATGTATATATATATATATATATATATATATATATATATATATATATATATATATATATATATATATATATATATATATACCGGTAGTAAAAGTAAAATTGTCCACATATTAGATTAAGCTATGAATTTTTGTCTCTTAGAAATGATTAAAGATATATTACTGAAATTTTCCTAAGTTTTACAAAACTCTATTGGGCTTATAAACGAATGTTACATATTCATCAATAATTAAACATAGCTAAGATAGGAAGCTCATGAAAGATTGAAACGATATTCAATATGATATTCGCTCTTTCTAAACTACTAACTTTCTGTCCTGGTGTAAAAAGTTGCCTCAAATGTTTCACGTACGAATTCATTTTCAAATCCGTTTTCACTGCTCTTTAGACTGTTATAGTTGAAACTCATCTCTCACGTGGCAGACTACTTATACATTGATTTTTATTTTTTCTTATTGATTACTGTGGCATTAATTTGAAATGATGATCCCTCTTCCTGTTGTGACCACCTGGTCCGGGTTTCTCCACAGCGATTCCCTCTTTTTTTAAACTTATTCAGCCTTAACTTGATGATTCTTGAATAGACTTTGAAGATGAAAGCCAGCCTATCGGTCCTCTATATTATCAATCTCGGATAATTATTTGCTTTGTAATAACAAATACATTGAGATCTTTGTGTGGATCAATTTTAATATTTTATATTAATAGGATACACCCGAATTATATACCAACGGATTTTTACCTTTACTAAATATATATATATATATATATATATATATATATATATATATATATATATAGATATATATATATATATATATATATATATATATATATATATGTATATGTAATGAAATGGACAAAGTCCGACAATTATTTTAAGATATTTTTTTATGTTTATACGTTCATTATATAAATGTCTAAAATTAACTCTCGGAATTTGTTAATTTCTCAATGTGTAAACGTCATTTGTTTACATTTGAATACGCATCGAGCAGATATAATTGTATGAGAGAAGATCCTGTAGAATTGTAGTTTAAAAACAGTAAATCGACCTTACTAACCGAAACGCTCCTCTGTGCCTCAATCGGTAAAATCACGTCACGCTATATGACGGTCCCGTATAGGATACAAGTTCGATTCCTGTCGGGGAACGTATATTTTCTATGAAAATTTCTCAGATGTTCAGGCCGGTAAATGTTGTTAATACTGTTTATTATAAATAGAGCATTTACTTAAATATTTGTATCAATAAAATGAACGTATAACCATAAAAATGTCTTTATATATATATATATATATATATATATATATATATATATATATATATATATACACACACACCCATGAACAAACTTATGGGGCAGATATACAGAAGTTAAGAATGTGATTGAAACTCGTAAAAATATTAACTGAAAACGCTACAGTAAATTTTCTTAATGCTACATTGGCATTTATGCGTACCGATAATGGCTTGTGTTCATTTTTACCTATTGTAAATTTAATCTGCAGTGATAACATTTATTCTGTAGTGCTAAATTTTTGCTAATGTTTTAGTAACTCATTTAGTATTATTTTATATGTATTTCTTTATTGAAAATGTTTCCGAAAAAAAAAAAATTTCTGAAACTATAAAAGTTGAAATCTTTGCATTGTTCAAAGAAGGATTATGCCAAATCGAAATTGCAAGAAAAGTTAAATGCTCAATAAATGGAATAAAAACCGTCATTATAAGATATAACAAACCAATTCCTTCAAAAATCTTGATGGTCAAATTTGTACAAACCCTGCTAAAAAGTGTATCTCTAGGTAATAGAAAAAAATCTCTACTGATGTGACTGCAGAATTTCAAGAGGCAAAAAGTGATATCGACTCGCACAGTGAGAAGAATGTTAGTAGAAGCTTGCCTCAAAGGATATAAATCTAGAAAAAAGCCATTGCTGTTTGAGTTTAATAATGTTTTTATAAAAGATCATGGAAATTGATGGCTGAGTATTGGGCAACAGTCGACTGGTCTAATGAACGCAACTTTGAAGTAAGTTCCTTTATTAGTTGAAACTAGTTTTGTGGGCATAATGGTATTTATTGACGTTGCATTATTATTAAATAGAAAATTATCCCTAAACTGTTTATTAGAGGTCAAATTTACTTTAAGAGCTTTGGTATTTTTCTTTAAGTGATAAAATTAACGAGTTTCAGCAATATTTCTAACTTTTATGCAACTGCCACATAATTTTGTCCATATACATATATATATATATATATATATATATATATATATATATATATATATATATATATATATATATATAAATAGTGAGAGATGAGGGAAACATCAAGTTTCATCCAAGCAATCTATCTATATTGTTTCGTTCATATCTATCTATATACCATATCTATCATTATTATTATTCCATATTTAGATAAAAAAAATATTGGTTAATTTGTGTCACTAGTTTCAATTGGCAATAAATATATATATATATATATATATATATATATATATATATATATATATATATATATATATATATATTTCAATTAAAAGGTGCAATTATAATTTATAAATTCATGAATCATTCATACAAAAAACAAATATAGATGTTAATGATTATGTTCATGTCATATTCACGGAAAGTCTACCAGTAAAAAAGAATTCTCTTATTGCTATATTTGTACAAAAACGCACAACCTTAAAATTTAAATTCAAACTCAGTGTTGCAACCGCACGTTCCAAAACAATAACACATTTCTCATAGCTATTTTCGTTGTCCTCTTATTACTGAGAAGTAAAAACAAGAACAAAATCTACTTCCATACCTGATGATGTCTGTAGGAACAGATGAAAGTTTGTAAAAAATTAAAAAGACCTTATGCAACTGGAATTTATAAACGGGGATCATATCATTCATATAAAGTTTCGGGGTTGCTGTATCTTATTTATATTGTTTGCGACGATGTATTCTCGCCATTTAAATCATCAACCTCTATATTTTTTTTTGTATGAATGATTCATGAATTTTATATATATATATATATATATATATATATATATATATATATATATATATATATATATATATGAAAATTCAAAATGAACTAACTACAAAAAGTGCATTAGACATCACACGCATTCTTACAGAGACACTCGCAATTTCACACATGTACACTCAGATTATATATATATATATGTATATGTGTGTGTGTCTGTGTGTATGAATGCATGTATGTGTGTGTGTGTGTGTGTGTGTGTGTATCAAACCTCTAAATCCTTAGGCCACCCACCGTCCTCTTAGTAATTAGGACTTTAACAAATCAATAATTTTCTGAATGAATACTCCTTCAGCTTTGAAAAAGTTGCTAAAATCGCCTCGAAATTACATTTTAACTGTATTTCTCTGGGACTGGACACGAATAGATTTAGAATACATGATGTCGAGGTGTCTGCGTATGGATGTCTTTGTATTTTATTTGTACAGCATTTATATCCTCTCCATAACTTACTTTGCCATTAGCTGAGAAATTTACGAGTAGAGTTCAGATATTTCCCCAGGGTAATATCGCCATTTTAATCCTTCAATTTTAGATCTCCTAAATACTACGTAATACAGATTTCAATGAAAAAAAAAAAGACACACAGAGTGTGAAAAGAAATGCAGAATAATACAACAGTTCCCATTATGTCATTGGCCAGAGAGCAGATTTGAAGATGCCTCAATTTATGGAAAATCGATGTTCCTCTAGGAGATTGGTCTCTTAAAATATGGAAAGAGGTTGTCTGTCTACACTACGTCAGATTTTATTAAGCAAATCAATAGTTTCACAATTAAATTGGTATTAACCAACGTTTGATAGTATAGGTTTCTAAACGTCGTTAGAGGTAAAATATACCACGTGCCTTTAAACTTGGAATATAGTTTTTATAAGTAATAATTGCAATGACTTATTTAGAGTCAGATTTTATTACGCACCATTTATTTAATATTTGATAATTATCCCCCACCCAAACAAGCCAATAAAACCGCTTAAAAACGAGGAGTTACTGAAGCTGAAACCATTTGAGAAAAAAATTAAACATTATTAAGAAGATAAAATAAAAGGAAATTAAAGAGACGGCGAATGACATTACATTTAAATTTTTGAAGTTCGAAGTTAACTGAATAGCAAGAAGCCGGAAATGCGTTCCAACGGCGAAGGAAGACACCATTAGCATCCGGTTACATCTAGTAATTTAAGCTGTAATACGATGAGAAGTTGCTGCCGATCTAGCACTACCTTTAAATTCGTAAATCGTTGTACCAAAGAGGGAACTTATCATAACAATTATCATGAAACTGTTTATAGAAAAGGCTGATTGACGTTATGTTACTCCGGTGCGAATGTGACTGAAGACGAGATGCCAAGTGAGGAACGATAAAATTACATTAATTAAATTTGTCAAGAATCTGTTAATCTATCGCAGAAGCATCAGAGCAGATGCGAAAGCAATATTCAATGCATAAGAAAAATGTATCAAGATGGATTGCGACAAGAAAAAGCGGCAAACACAACAGAGCAATCCAGATTTCCTAGCAGCAGACCTAACAATTGATTAAATGAAATTTTTCCACTTCATGCCAAGGCAATGGTTTAACCCGAGAAGCCGTAATGATTCAGTCTCCTGAGTGCTAACCTTACCCAAGCTGATGGAAGGCAAAACAGGTTTTTTAAGACGTATTAAGGGAGAAGTTTCGTTTTGGGGTGGTTAACATTAACAAATCATTTGTTGCCCCAGTTAACAATAGTGGGTAAATTAGTTTTGAGATTTGCTGTCAAATATTACCATTTCGAACCGATAATCAAACTTAATAAAAATCCATCGACGATAGTTGCTTTTAGACGAAATAAAGTTGGGTGGTCTGAAAACTTAAGTAGTAGATCAGTTGAAATATCTTCGCTCGAGTCTCATCAAAGAGACTTCCAGGCTAGAAATGATTTCAAGAACCTAGCATAAAAGGAAGAACTTCTGAGTAATATAAAGACATCTGACAAATCAAAGAACAGATTTTTGCGTGCATTGACCGTTTTAATCTTTCTGTAGGCCTACGAATCTTGGACATTAAAAGAAGACCCAACGTGAAGAAAACAATTATTAGAAATAAGATGCTATAGAATCATCCAAGGCATAGCCTTTTGAGACTCCATCACAAGTAATTCAGTATCAGACATGATATAAGAAACATAATCGTTGGAAGACATTGATAACCATTGTAAAGGACAGGAAGATGAATTGATATGGTTACGTCAGAAGAGCCAACAATCTTTACACTCCAATCGTATAAGGTACTGTAGTCGACAAAAGAGGAAGAAACAGAAAAAAATGGACTACCAGACTCATTAAGCGGACAGGCAGACTTTACGCAGAGACTCAGACATTAACAAGTAACAGAGATATATGGAAAGAGCTCAGGCGCAATGACCCAATGACTACACCGTCATATCACAGATTATGATAACGATGAAATCATATGTCCAGTTGTTGCAAAAATATTGGCGTTTTTTGACGTTAAAAAATACGGCAAAAAACGACATTATTTTTTCACCAAACTAATATTAAAAAGAAACAGCGGATTTCGAAAATTTAATGAAATCAAATGCGAAGAGACAGAAACATATATGCATTACTGGACTGGAAAAGTTTCAATGTTGTTTAAAAGCTTTTTAATTGTTTCGTTTTGTTTCAGATTTTGCATAAATCTAATTTGTGGAAAAGGGGATGTTGTTCATCATCTGTGGCCTGCGAGGTCACCAGCCCTTACCCCATGTGATTTTTATCCTTGGGCGTATATACATGAAAGAGTACTTGTTCCACCTATGACTGGTAATCTTGAAGATTCGAGACTTAATATGTAGAAGCTGTGAAATCGATGTCCACAGGTCAATTGATTCGAAGCAAGAAGTGGAATACGGTTTCGATGTTTGTAGCGCAATACATGGGGTTCATGTTGAGTGCATTGAACCACATTATTATAATAAACTTTGAACATTTTCCTATTCAGGAATGTCTTGAATGTGTTTCTGTCTTTTAGCATTTGTTTTTTATTACATTTTCGGAGTGTTCTCTTTCTTTCTGAATAACAGTTGTATTTTATCACTCCCACATAATAAAAACTACCGGACTGAGAATGAGGATTTTACATTTATGCGCCAAACTCTCTTATAAACGTTTTCTTTTATTTCATTGAAATACCTTGTGTAACAGTAAAATTGTCCAAATCGTGTAACAGCATATTTATCCATCACACAAAATGTTTAATATCTAAAAAAAAAACAAAAAAAAAAAAAAACACTAAACTAAATGAATTTCTTTTTTTCTAGATTTCCAGATGAGAAGTTTAGCCATTTGTCGTAAGAATCACTATTAAATCCTTTGAGTTGTTCAACTAGAAAAACACCAGATTAAAATCATTTTGTGCCAGCGCCACCATGTTTTCCCAACTGATCAATGGTGAGAGAGAAAAGATCGTTCAGGCCTTCATTAATGTTACCAACATTCATGTGCTGGCTTCCATCTTCAATGTTCATTCAAGAACCATCGATAGAACGGTGAATAAGATTTTAAAAGAGGGAACAGTAGAGAAGAAAAATGGAACAGTAAGATAGATCCTCATTTCAACTGAGAGCTAAATTACAAAAGATCCAACTGAATTCATAAGATGTTTAGCAAGTGAGAGAGGAGTTTAAGCTATGACTGTCCAAAGAGCTGTTAAAAATGACTATAAAATGAAATCGAGCGTGAAACCTGTCATGTTACTTCATGACAGAAAGATAGAAGATTAGAGAGGGCGAAGATCATCTTGTATTATTTGGAAAATGATCCTAGAACACACACACACACAAACATATATATATATATATATATATATATATATATATCGGCCTGGCGATTGCGACTAGCATGAAACAGCCTGTCGCCTCTGAGTTTTGACTTCAATGTTCACTTTTAAATTCATATTTACGTACGCTCTATCTCTGATATTGAGCACTTTATCCCATAAATATAGCACACATTAAAACTATATTTCTTCATATATATATATATATATATATATATATATATATATATATATATATATATATATATATATATATATGAACATTATTTCAATTATTATGAGCTTCCTATCCTTAGGTATGATTAATTTATGATCAGCATTTTTATTTTTGTTTATTATCGATTTCATCACCATTTTTCTGTTAAGCTTTTACATTCAAAGTAGAGTTCAATAGTATTAGAAAACCGTCGGAGAATTCCATTAAGATATCTTTAATTATTTATATGCTACAAAGGTTCAGATCTTAACATAAGGATTCAACAATTTTGCTGTTACACGATTTTTACAATTTTGTTATTACACTCCGTATATAAAAAAAAAAATTTAAGTGAAATATTTCATCTAAAAACTTGAGTTCGTTTACAGTATGGCCCAATGAATCACAACACACGGACTAAGAAGAATACGATAGAGGAACAATGTTCAACTCCAGGAGACTAGATAATATACCAGTTATTATCTTATAAAGCGAAAAAAAAAATATAAACAAGAACATGATGAAGATGTTCAATGCCTTTTTTATATATAAAAACATGAAGTAAAACGTACAAATAATCTGTTTCAAATGTAATTTCGATTATTCTGTATCATTCAGAATTATTCATTTTGCTCAGCCGAAAGAAGAAAAAAATCCCGATTATAAAATCATCAAAAACAATAATTAAAATGAAGGAAAGAAAATATTTTCTCTAAGCTGAAATCATTTCACCCTTTCTCCTCAAGATAATTCTATGCTTAGAATATTTCATTTAATTTCTTCTTCATAACTATGTCACAAGTAGAAAGGATGGTAGCATTTATTACTATCGCAGTAATTGACATGATAAATATGAAACGAACAATAGCTCCTGATCCGCTGTTTAGTACAACAAATGGAATTATATTATTTACATAAACATTTTCTTCCGAAAGACAATATTTGCAAAAAAAAAACATTAAAAAAAATCAGATCACATTAGACATGGAATTCGATCCAAAAAAAAAAAGTCATATTAATAAAGAAACAACATGCGTCTGAAGGTGAAATAAACATATCCAAATTTTTCTTTCTTTCATGCTGTATGCTTTGATGAATATATAACAGATCATTTGTTTTTCTGAATACTTTTCAGTTTTTTTTTCACTTCCTTGCACAAGATTTCTCATCACTAATTAGATTAACGTCATAGCAGGAACTGCTTTCTTGTGCTCTTAGTATTTGCGTATCATTAGAAAGCATATTATTGGCCTAAAATTGCTTGGAGTTGTGACTTCGTTGCATCTTTCAGGATAAGTGTATTTTTTCTCCCATCAGGATTCCTAGACAATTACTTGGACATGTAAAGGAACTAACTAATTGGTAAAAAGAAAAATGAATTTAAAAGGTTGATTACGTAAGCCGTTGCATTTTATTGTAATATTTTTTCGAGTAGATTCATTGTAGTGTATACCGCATACAAAACCATAAAGAATAGATTTTTAACTCAATGACGAGTTTCTCAAGCAAGTTTCAGAGATGTCCAGAAAGAAGGACCTCCTAACCATGTGTGAGGTTCCGCGAATCACCAAATATCATTGGCGATAACAACTGGTGATCTTTGAATGTGGCTTATATGCGTACAAGTGTAACACACCTACACCGCCAAGATAAAAAAAAATAACATTTTGATAGTTAAACTCCAATCAGGAAGGAGATGGTGAGTGGTCTGCAGATAGAGAAGACAAGAATATAAAATCCATGTTTCGGGTGAGGCTTCCTGGACAACTCCCATTCAAATAATAAACGAGATTGATATTAGGAGTAAAATAGAGTATGCAAGAGATTATGTTTCGCATCATGATGCTATTGCAACAGCATCATTACATCATTATTTCATTGTGGTAAACAAAACTGCCGAAATAAAAATCTTATGAAACATTTAGTATGCATTAAACAAAATATCGCTCTGGAGATTTCAAAAAAATGTCTGCTTAAAAAATCTGCGGTTTATATCCTGGTATCATATATCAGATAGAAATAAGTTTTATACGCTTTACATACGTCATGCCTGATCCAGAAAGATCAGTTTTGAGGAAAACTTTTAGGACCAACGCCTAACTGACGATACTGTTTCTCTTAATTTGGCATGTCAGTGTATATCAAATATATCAATCATATAAAATTCAGAATTAAAAATCTATTAATAGAAAATACACTCCAATCTTGTTTTGAGATAATCAATATTTAAATATCTATTGTGAGGAAGATTTCTTCGTGCGGGAAATATAATTATTTGAAAATGTTAAAGCTAAAATCAATTAAGTAAGTGAATGCTTTTATTTTTTAGGATAATGTTTTATTCACATTTCTCTTTCAATAGAACTCAACAGATGTTCTGTTGAAAAATCTGAGTTATTCAAATATATATACGTGTATGCGTCTGTGTGCGTGAGATCGATCTAAAGAATCCCACACTTACTAAAAGAGAAAATAAAAAGACGGAAAATACTTAAAAATGCCACTATCGAGAATTTCCAAAATATTAACCTATGACTCGGATTTTTTGTATTTCCATGTGTTCACACTTATATTTTTAACAAATGAAAACGATGAAAAGATGAAAAATTCAAGGATATTACCTGGCTATATAAGTCGATTATGGTAAAGTAAATTTGGTAGAATATATTTATTCAATGAATTAAGTATTGATTTGAACTTGTTGATCAAATATTTTTTCTTTATTAAGCGGCTTTGTTCAGTGGTTCTGTAGCTGCACTGTTTGTCGTTTTCATTTTTTCATATGAGTCTCTTTAATTGTGTTTTGCAGTTTTACACTCGTCAGTATCTTTGTAGTGATTTTGCTTGTCGTTTACTTTCTGTCATTGGGTAATTTTATAACAGGCTTTTCAATTTTTGTCCATTAGCAGGAGTAGATTTAGTTGTATGTGTGTGTAGAATTCTGAGTTCTTTGGGTTGAAAGTTGAGATATAAGGGATGATATTTTTTTTTCTTTTTGTTTCTCCGAGTGTGTAGATATTGATTTGTTTTGCTTTTTCAATGCTGTTATTCATCAAACTTTAAGGGTATTTTCCTTTGATGAGTATTTTCCCCTCTTCTAATCTGTGGTCACTTGTACTCGTTCTTGAGACTATTGTACATATCCGCTTAGCTAGGTCAAGTGTGATCTTGGTACAAAGTGCGTTTCGGGTGAGAAGATGTAAAAAGAAGATATTGTCGAGAGTCAGTTGGTTTAAAGTAAATGTCGATTTCTAGGTTAGTGGTTGTTTTTGTTGTTAATATGTCGACATTTTTAATAGTAATTTTTTGTTGCTGTACTCCATAGCGAATTGGATGCTAGGATGTATATTATTAATGCAAGTTTGCAATGTCTTTAGTTTATCCAGCCATTCATTGCCCCAGAATGAAACAATCATCTAGATATCTTTTCCAGTTTTCTTTTATGTTATAACTGAAATCATTCCCATAGATTTCCGAGGTTCTTTCATAGATTTTTTAATCATTGTATTCCGTAACTAGTTTGGAATAAGTGGGTTCAACTTTTGAACACTTAGGCCGTTCTTGATTTTTGTCGCTAGGATATTTCATTGAACATAAAATATTTCTTTTTTTTTAATATGAATATTCAGGGCTTTCTTTGATGAAAGTTCGTTTGATACAATTTGGTAGCTCACGAGGGAACGTTTCTAGACAGTATTTATAGGCTTCTCTTTGGAAGTCTTGTTGGATGCTGCTATGTAGTTTCAGAACATTCTTTCAGACCATATATATATATATATATATATATATATATATATATATATATATATATATATATATATTTATATATATATATATATATATATATATATATATATATATATGTATATATATATATATATATATTCAGACCATATATGGCTTAATGGTAGAATCCCCGACTGACACCAATTCTGACGCTGATGAGCTGTGGTACATCGAAACAGTCTGTCTGTGGATGACAATATATATATATATATATATATATATATATATATATATATATATATATTATTATTATTATTATTATTATATATATATATATATATTATTATATATATATATATATATATATATATATATATATATATATATATATATATATATATATGGTCTGAAGAGATTATGGCTTTCCACTAATCATTTTTGTAAAAATAAAATAGACAACTTAAGATCCCGCATATTTTAGCTAAATAAAGTCTTTCGTAAGCTGTGAGTTGTTTTTATGAGTATAATTTCTTGTATTTCTTTAAGGCATGGCCTTTTGGAAATCTATTCAATGAGACTTTTGGGAAATTTTCCAATCACTTTTACTTGAACTACAACTAGAATTATTGAGGACCTCAAGAACCTTTTGATAGAGAATAAAATTCAAAGATACACTAGAGTCTGCAGGATGTTCCATGTCAATAAGAAAGCACATTCTGTTTTTGTGGTCTTCGATCATTATATCGATTTTTTTTATTTAATTATTGTCATATAGTAGAACGCAAAGTGATGTCATTTTAAAAATATACGAAGCTCGAAATAATCATATCACCTAATTGACCAATAATATGCACCACAGACAAATGTGAGCCTTGAGGTAACTATTTTCGGTGAAAAAAAAAAAACAAAAAAAAAAACACCGCATGACCTAACAGGTGAAACCCAAATAGAAATACTTCCAGGCCGGTTAAACCATTCCACTCAGATGGTCTTCGATTGAGGGTTTTTTAGATGTGACTTTAAGTCGACATTGTGGCTTCATTATTTAAACTTACAAAAAAAATAACATCCTTCTCGACACCCAGGAAAGATGCCGTCGGATTAATTACGCTCATTAACAGAAATGCACTTCATATTATTATTATTATTATTATTATTATTATTATTATTATATGTATATGGTATGTTATCTGCTTTGCAACCTGTAGAGCCGGGTCCAAACTATGGCCCTACAGGATATTAATTTAATTGATACAACTTTTCTTATTATATAAGTAGGGTGATTTTCTGGGAAACCTGTATAGCGATTTGACCTGGGACACATCATTCTCTACATAGTGTTAATCTCGATCTCCATGTTCTTGTATTTGGACAGTTTCTCGATAAAGTTCATGGAGGTCTTTCTCTCAGATTGTACCGTTATGTCAATAATCATATCTTAGATGGCACTGTGATGTAATTGAGCATACACCTCGTGAATTCCTTGTCTTCTGTAAGAATAAATGAGAAATTGGAGTTCAATTCTCTCACGAATTCTGTGGTTAAAATGTCCCAACTCTCCTTTATAGTAATTTGCTATTTACTCGAGCCCCTTACGAAGTCGCTTTGTGAGGCAAGTTCGGTTTAATATGGGGAGCCCGATCGCATATACCCGGGCTAGGAAAAAAAATTCCCCGAGCCCAAGCAACCATCTTTTGGGCTGGCATAGGTGCGAGCACCGATCACTCTCTATGGTGCAATGAGAGGGCTTGGCCTCAGGAAGCTCTTCCCCTGGGTCGGTAGCTCTCAATATAATTTTCCTCAGTTGGGAATCTGTCCTTCGCGGAGCTCCCTGCGCGCACTCTTCTCAAAGATGGAGACAGAACTGAGTGATGATAAATAAACGTGTTACAAGATACTTGAGAGAGTAATGCGTATTTACTCAACTGCTTCACGAGGTATGGTCTGTTTAATGTGGTGATACCTAGGGTGAACACCCGGACTATAAAAAAAAAAATTGCCTGCAGCCCCCGCAACAGCCGGTTGCACCGGCCTCAATGTGCAGACCGATCGCTTTCTCTGGTTCAATGAAAAGGCGCTGCCTCGCGTAGTTGTTACCGAAGGCTGAGCACCTCTCAGTAAAATTTTCCTCAGCTACGACTCTGTCCTTTGACGGAGTCGAGTCTGAGAACACTCTGCCCAAAGACAAAGACGCAATTGACAGATGATAAATAGAGTGTTACAAACCACCCAAGAGAATAATTTGTTTTTACTTGACCCCATCACTGAGTCAGGTTGTGACACAAGTATCTGGGGCCGCTAGTCTTAGCTGGTCATAAGTTGTCCAAGCTGGTCAGAGCTCGCCTAAACTAGACATAGCTGGACTTTGCTGGTCATAGCTGGCTCAATCAGGCCAGTGCCGGTCCAAGGTAGTCATAGCCGTGCTACTACCAGCGCAGGGATCGATTCCTGCGTCCGGTAGTATCAATATATTACAAACTACTCGAGAGAGTAATTTGTATTCAGGTTGTGACAGAAGGTCGGTTTTTAACGTGGGGACGTAAGTGTCTTCAATCGGGCCGTTGGTCTTAGCAGGCCATAGCTTGTCCAAGCTGGTAAAGCTAGGCATAGCTGGTCTTGGCTGGTTATAGTTGGTCCAAGCTGCTCAGAGCCGTGATAGGACCACCGCAGGAATGGATCCCTGCACCAGGCAAATATCAGTGTGTGCAAACTGTTCGAGAGCGTAATTTGTATTCGTTGACATTCCACTGAGTCAGGTTGGTACACAAGGTCAGTTTTTAACGTGGTGACCCGGGTACCTCACTCGGACTGCTGGTATTCGCTGGTCATAGATTGTGCAAGTTGGTCAGAGCCACTCCAAGCTAGTCATAGCCGCTATACTACCAGCGCAGGGATCCCTGCTCCCGGTAAGTATCAATGTTCTACAAGATACTCGAGGGAGTAATTTTTATTTACTCAACCCCCACGAGGTCAGGTTGTGACATAAGGTCGTTTTAATGTGGGGAGCCCGAGAGTTTATACCAGGGTTAGGAACAATTCCACAAGCCCAGCAATCATCCTTTGTTCTGGCCTTGGTGCGATCACAAATCACTCTCTCTGGTGCAATGTGAGTGTGTGTCCTCGGGCAGCTGTTGGCCACGGCTGGGCACCTCTCAGTTTCGACTCTGTCCTTTGACGGAGCCACCCTGTGCGTCACTGCCCAAAGACAGAGACGCAACTGAGAGATTATAAATAGATATGTTACAAACCACTCGAGAGTGAGGTTGGTTTATTTTACCCCCGCACTGTTTCAAGGTCAGTATTTAACGTCACGACCCGAGTATTTTCATTTGGACTTCTGGTCTTTGCTGGTCATACGTTGTCCAAGATAGTCATAGATGGTCGAAACTAGTGATAGCTGTGATACCGCCAGCGCAGAGACGCCTCCCTGTGAACGATAAGTATTAGAGTGTGCATACCACTCACGAGAGCGGTTTACACACAAGGTATTTACTCTGTATCCTCACTAAGACGAGTTGTGACACAAGGTCTTTTAAAGTGGGGACCCGGAAGCGTACCACCGGTGCGTATTTACTCAACACCGCAACATGGTCACGTTGTGACACAAAGACGGTTTCATGTGGGAACGCGAGAGCGTACTACCGGATCCAACTCTATGGTGCAATGAGAGGGCGCGGCCTTAAGCAGATGCTCCCCAGAGCTGGGCATCTCTCAGTATAATTTTTCTCAGTTGCGACTCTGTCTTTTGACGGAGTCACCCGTGAGTTCACTCGGCTCAAAGACAGAGACACAACTGAGAGATGATAAGTAGATGTTTTACCAACCCCTGAAGGGAGGCTTGATTTACTTGACTCTCCACTGAGTCAGGTTGTGACACGAGGTCGGTTTTTAACGTGGGGACCCAAGTGGAAACATTCGGGTCGCTGGTCTTAGCTGGTCGTAGATTGTCCAAGGTGGTCATAGCAGTCTAAGCTAGTCATAGCTGGTCAGAGCCGGTTCATCTAGTCATAGCTGTGATACTACCAGCTCAATGACAGATCCCTGTGACCGGCAAGTATCTGAATGTGTATATCCCTCGAGGAAGGGGTTTTCACACTAAAGGCTCAATATCTGAGTTATATATTATCTACTTTACCTTTTTTCATATTGATTTTAAAATGTATATTTCAATTAACTGTCTTTTGTCACTGTTCTTTTATTCGGGCAGTGTTTTGGTTTTCATATCAAAAATAGTTCTGTTTAGAAATAGTGTCTTATATTTTGCAGAAATGTGCTTGAAATTTGCATTTTACTTGGCCTTCAACAAGTTGGCGTCTATCTGTAACTATTAGGTTGGTGCAAAAATAATGGCGTAATAATTATTATTACGTCATTATTTTTGCACCAACCTAATATAACAAGTCTTCCCCCACACCCGATCAATTAATTTCTTCTAACTTTATAATCATATATTTGAACAATTATATTGAACTTCCACGACCCCATTCAGCATTTCATAAATAGTGAACATTAATTCCATAGAAAAATAACCGATTTTTTCCTCCAAAAATTACAAGGTTATTTTTCTTAACATTAAATATTTATCAGTTTATCTAGCATATATGATTAGCTGATTCATTTTACAGAAGTTTCCTTGTGCAAATTCGACAAATTTCACTCTACCAAAATGGACTTTTCTGAATAAGAACAAGGAAAAAAAGCAAACGATATTTCATGCACAAACGTAGACACCCCCTTCCGAAAGGCAATATAAAAATGCTTCCTATTTAATTTATTTATTTAAAAAAAAAAAGTTTTAACACAAATAATGAAATTATTAGGTTGGTACAAAAATAATGTCGTTTTCTCACATGTGAGAAAACGACATTATTTTTGCAACCTAATACATACCGAGCTTAAAATATCTTCGATTAAATGATTGTCCTCTTCTTTTTATTTTAATTAGCTATCACTTCACAATTACCAATTAAATATCTAATATCTATTTTTTCTTGATATTAATTACAACTCGACTTAGTTCAAACGAAAACACTTTCTCGTTGTGCTTTTCTGGTATTATACCTGAGAAAATCCTTTGAAAAACTGTAATTCAAATGACAAATTTGATTTTAAAATATTCCGCCACAGATTTTGCAATTCTCTGTCGTAAAAAGACAACATGCATTTCTTTATTTACTTTAGTCCTTCTGACAAATAGCTGAAGGTATTTCGATAGCAAATGTAACTAAAATATTATTAAAAGGTTTTAAATAATTACTGCGATATTTTACGATATCGAATTAACGTTTATTCTTGAACAAGATACTCACAATTTACGACATATCAAATATTCGCGACCTTTTTAAACGAAAATTGTTATTATTTTTTTAAAAAATTATTATTTTATATATAAATTTCGTATAATTTCCATATGAAACTAAGTGTAAAAGCTTATGATATCTGTGGGATCATATTAAAAGACGCTTTTTGACAACTAATTTGAGAGTGACCTCTTTTAAAAATTGAAAATGGAGAAATTTCACATCAGAATTTTCAATAGAGAAATCAGATTTCCTGAAGCTTTTGGCACTCTGGTCGAGAGAATTGAGGAATTGATTTTTAAAGTATGCCTCGATATAGCAGATAACTTCCAGAATACATATTGGTTGTGTGAGAGAGCAATTTGGCTCCAAGAAATGAAACGGTACACATGATCTATCAGAAGATTCTGCAAGATATCCCAACAGAAGTAAGGTCACAGCTATCCAATGTTACAACTGTGGATTCAGACAAAGCAGTTAACCTCTCTATTGAATTTTTGAAATATTTGTATCTTCCAGGAATATCATCACACGAGTTGGTATTAAAAGAAAGAATACCATTAATGCTGCTAAGAAATTATGATCCTTCAAAGTTATGGAATAGTACACGATTTATTGTGAAGAAAATGTTACCTTACTTGGAAGCTCTTATTACAACCGGTCAAGGGAAAAGAGAGACTCTACTGATTCGGAGAATTTAACTCATTCCATCAGATATGGCTTTTGATTTTAAAAGACTGCAATTCCCAGTCAGCGTAAGTTTTGCAATGACTATTAATAAATTACAAGAACAGTCATTGAAAGTTAATGCACTTCACATGGACTTCACATTATGCAACCCTACTTTGCTGATGATCAGTTATATGTTGCATGATCAAGAGTTGGAAATAGAAGAAATTTATTTATACTTGCTTCAAATAAAAAGAAAAATAAGTGTAGTTTACCCTGCTGCATTCCAGGTAAGAATTATATTATTTCACCATTATATTTTTCATTCATGCTATTACATGTATTTTAATTCTGTCACCAACTGTTAAATATTATTCATTTTCACTATGATTCATTTGTTTAAAAATGGCTAAAATTCTAGTGTTTAGCTCTCTGAATAACTACAAATATTTTCTTTTATATATACAACAAATTCATGAATGTATTGTTCATTTAAAATTATTTCAAAGATTTCAAGTAGTGATTATATCTTACACTGCTAGTTTATCATAATATTAGTTCTGTTGGCTTTTATTCCCCTGTCAGTTTTAATTGGTAAGTCCCAGCGGATAGTTACATCATTCTTTTGGGTAACTGTGTCTGGTTGGTGCTAATATCATCTCTCAGTGGTTTCTATTTTGTGCTTCTTTCATATCTTCCAAGCACATATATCGCTACCTTGTTATGTCTGTGGGTATTATTATTATTATTATTATTATTATTATTATTATTATTATTATTATTATTATTATTATTATTATTATTATTGTTTTAATTCCTTTGTTTTCTGGTGTATACTCATATCTTTCCGGGTCCCAACCAGAGACCTAAGATCAAAAATGGCAACATGGTATTTTCCACTTAGCAGTTTTGAAAAAAAATCACACATCATTATTATTATTATAAATTTTAATTTCTCTTTAGTACATCCCCTTACTTGGTTATTTCCCGTGGTGTATGATATGGCATGTCAGTAAATACACGCATTCGGTTCCCACAATTTCTGCTATTGAGTGATATTTAACATGTACACATTTTGTATTTTTTTTACATTGATAATAGTCTAATAAGTAGATGAGTCGTTCCACACAGTGCAATTGTTACAGTCACTTATAAACACGGGATATCATCGATTGTGTTATTGTACATGTCAGTAAATTGCGCTCTAATTATACTGCATATAAGACTGTTTTAAGATGTCACATTTTCCCCATTCAGCGTTATCCTCGTGCTATGGGACCTACCTTATTTGCTTATAAATATTAAACCTTGTCGTACTGTGTTATCAGTTTGCATCACAGTGTAACTGAGTGCCTCCTTCTGACTTGGCGACTTTTCAACAAAACATATAAATGACTGTTATTGGCGGTCACATAACAGAAAATATCAACAATTCAACATTTTCAACAACAATCCCCTCGGTTACTGGAGCTGTTTCTGTCCTGTTTTAGATTTGCAATCCTTTCAAACTTTTTACAATATCTTCGAACAATGTGCCAAGTAGTTGGTCAACAATTAATATATCTACGGCCGCCATATTCCAAAGACTCAAAGCTGTTGAATTACGCTTGCATGACATTTAGTCTACAAACAAGTGTGTCTACTTACATGTATATCTTGGTCTGCCTATTAACTTTCCAATCGACACTCACTCGTACTTCACACTTTACTTGTCAGACATATTTTTCTAGCTTATATCACATTTTCAAATTGACATTTTAGTCGGCTAGAAAGTCTATCTAATTTAAGTGCATTTCTTCTCCTTGCTTACATTAACTAAATCACAACTCCTGTGCTAGATTGTGCGAAATTTCGGATTAAGAACTACGGAGGAATCTGTGTTCTGATGATACTAATGGTTTCTTCTGTGTAAACTGGGTATATATTTATCTCCGGTAGGTCTTCTGGGGAGGCTCTGTTTAAGCTGTTGAATTGCGCCATAATCCTTGCCTTGGTGTTACGAGGAGTTTTGTTTGTTTTCTCTCTCTCTCTCTGTCTCTGTCTCTGTCTCTGTCTCTCTCTCAAGGGCACCCAGCAAATAATAATCAAGGGAGTTGCTGTCTGGGGAGTTAGGAGGCCAGATGTAAGGGGTGATGCGGTTGCAGAAATTGTCTGACATAATTGGATACACTTGCTTGTGTGGCATGGTACAGAGTCCTATTGGCAGATATGTTTCCCAGCAGCATTCACTTGATCAAGGGCAGTGCTACTTCCTCAGGGCACTTGATGTATATCTCCGCATTGTCTGAAGCTATCTTAAAAAATCATGAGTTCTTTCTTTATCTGAATATTTTAGTGAGTTTTCAGAGTTTCTGTACCATCGTAATCATCATTAGACTCATGCAATTATTTCCGAATAGTCTGTACTGTGATTAGATAGACACACCAACACACTGAAATGTTCGTATTGGAGCTTCCGGAGTGAATGTCTAGCAGCACATTATGAAACTTGCAAATTTCTGATGGAGTGAATAACATCATGGTGCTGTTTTTCTCATAAGACGGCGCCGAACTGACTCTTATACTGTGCAGTCGACAAAATCAAAGAAAAACAAAGCGCATGCGCGAAATTAAAATACAAATGGCGACGATTTACCTATCGCACGCTCTAGATTACTTGCGGAAACACATGGATGACATTAAGGAAGTGGAAGTCAATCAAAAAATCACAACGGAACAGAGGGTGAAAATTAAATGATAAATGAAAAAAAAAAATGACGATTGTGGATGGCAGGATAAGTGAGAAAAAGAAAACGACAAGAGGTTAAAAAAGGGATAGGAAGGAAAATGATTTACAACGTATATTACTATTTTTCGATCTAAGACGTTTCGTGATACCTAATGGTATAAATAGGTTCACATTTTTTGTTTTGATTCCAATTCTCGTAAATATTGACACGCGATGCTTTTGAATGTTGATACGATGATATACATACCAGGCTTTTTTCTCATTTTGCAGTTGTTTGCGTCCACTTGTTCACTTATAAAAAATAAATTTATCATTATTTACAAAGAGATGATTGACTATCAATGGAACAGTAGCTTTTCTTATCAGATAGTTTAATATCTATCTAAATATTTAGCTAGACAGTGATTTAACGTTATTTGTAATCTATATAATGTTTATCAATGCATATTTAATTCAATCAATTCATTATCCATTTTAATCAAGTCATTATCTATAGAGATGAATTCATTCAGTGAGCTAGCTAGCTATTAAGTATTTTCCTTATCTATTTTAACCTGCTCATTATCTATCTATCTATCTATCTATTTATCTATCTATCTCAATTTACGCATTATCTATTTAACAATGTATCTGTCTCACTCGCTTAATTTTCTATCTATGTATCTCTCTATCTATCTATCTATCTATCTATCTATCTCAATTTACGCATTATCTATTTAACGATTTATCTGGCTCTTTCGCTTCCTTATCTATCTATCTATCTATCTATCTATCTATCTATCTATCTATCTATCTATCTCAATCTGCTCATTATCTATCTATCCACAGCCCAATAATATATATGGCCTCACATGTTATTTTTCAGAGTAAATCAAGCACAGCCCATTTATGGCTGTGTTATCTAAAACATGTTAACAAATCAAAAAAATCCACAAACAAGATTTTAGTTCTCTTTTTAAACAGAAAATTAGTAATAAAATATTGTAAACAAAATAGTTTTAATCAAGCAGTAATACAAAACAAATGCAAGTGAAAAAAAAAACAAAAAAAAACTTACCAACAGTTTCTCTATAAATCAATGTCGATTTAACCTTTGCCTTTAAAAAAAAAATCTACAAATTTTTTTTCGAACTTCATCGAATGAAATCTTTCATTTCTTGTAAAATATATTCAGAACAATTTTTGCTGCAAAGTGAATTCCTTTTTCAGTCTGTTGTTCACAAGTAAAAGCTCATTTTGGAGAATAAGTTTCCAAAATTATTTCAATAAGCCCTCTTGCAGTGAATTCAATATGTTTTACAACAGATTTATCTCCATATTCAAGTATAGCAAAACAAGCATAAGTGAACTCTGGCATTTGGCGTGATGAAAATCTAAGAACTCTACAAGAAAGTAATTCTTTGTAGAATCATCACTATCATTGCCTACCAGAACCATGGAACACAATTCACACTGAGAAATTGTAATTATTTTTTTAAAATTTTCTCTAATAAAGAAAAAGACGGTAATGTAAACTTCTCCAGAAATAATCTATAGTCTTATTGAGACGTATAGTTGATTAGTAAGGAATAAGGTATTAGTTCTGCAGGAAATAAAGGACGACTTCTAGATTGGTATTTTTGTTGTAATTCTTTTAGAAGTAAGTATGGTTGTCCTTCCATCACGTTTTGTATGTAACTTTGAAAATTTTCTAAAATGCTAAATCTTATGAGTTAAGCATTTTGTCTCTGTATAAACCACTGTGCTAATAGTATAGGGGTTTCATCGCACTGAAGATGGTCGTGACGGTTTTGGCCAAAGCTAATACATTCTTTTATAGATGGAAAATGTGTTTCAGGGTTAAAGGCTATTCTATAAATTACAATATAATCTTCCATTTTTAATAAAAATTAGGAGAACAATTTTCTTGTTCCAACTGAGTACAATCCTTTATCGTATCGACTGAAATAAAACCATGTTATTCATCAGTTTGAACGATTCGTTGTTTTAAAGGCTTTCTGAATTCTGTTGTATTTAGCAAAAGACACGGATTTCTTCTTTATTTCTTAATGTATTGTAGTTATTGGATGTAAATCTCAATTAATTTTGTTTCGTTTGCCTTTTAAAATAAATATCTGCAAAGACACTAAATGGTTTCAAAATAAATGAGTGAAAAGACACTACATGGTTTCAGAGAGTAAATGAAGGAAAGAAAGAACGAATTATAGAAGTATTTAACATCTTCTGCCAATACCTAATAAATAATGGTCTCTTCCGTTTTGATTGCGTCGAAAGCGAGAAAATAAACTACCTGACTTCAGTGAGAAAAAAAAAAGAGAAAAGGAAATCTAGACGTGTATAAAGGCTGTTTCAGTGAAATGAAAAACGTTAATTTCAAATATTTTAATTTGTACCCACTTATTAAAATAACGACCAGATTTCATGTTTATGATTGGTATTGCAATATTTTGTTAAAGTTATTAAGCTAGAATATTTAACGATTAGACAGGGGAATTTCCACGGATATTTTATTGTCGTAGAACTCGTTATGAGCTGATTCAATCATTAAGTGAAGACATTATTATCAATCAGAAATTTCAAATAGGAAAACCGTTAGCTTTTCACAGGTTTTCTAGTTTTTTCTTATTACTCTATACATTTATTTAGTGGATTTACATGCTTGAGTAAACTCCCTGTTCCGTTAAGCAGTATGAATAAAGGGGAGCAGCTCTCTGGAAGAGATCGAACACTTTCCCAGGATATTCTTATTCAAAACCTTCTAGAGGGCATATTTACTTTAAGTATCTCAACTGCGCAGAACAGTAGACGTGATTAAAACTTAAAAAAACAGGCTGCCTACGCAAGCGCGTATATCCACTAAGAAAAATAACGTTTATAATAATATTAATAATGATAAGAAGAAGAAGAAGAAGAAGAAGAAGTAAAAGAAGAAGAAGAAGAAGAATATTGTTGGCATTATTATTATTATTATTATTATTATTATTATTATTATTATTGAATTTTGTCAATTCTTTTAAAACTGCAAAAAAAATTAAGTGATTTTCTGTCACGTCTACAAGCCTGAAACAGAAAAGACTTTTCGCGTGAGATTTCCTGTTCCTAATTTTTTTTCAAAATTGCTTTGGTTTGTGCAGTTCCAAAGGTAACAATGTGTTTATTCATCTTCTACTAATTATTATTATTATTATTATTATTATTATTATTATTATTATTATTATTATTATTATTATAGCGTTGTCGATGTTGATAATAAGGAATAGCAGTTTTAGTCACTACGCATGGATAAGATTTCCACATATGTTCAAGCACTCGATCTTTTAAGCGTTGTCGTATGCCAGTCATGAGAATTGTTTATCGTGGTATCTGCTAATATAAATTAGGGATAAAAAGTGTACACATTATTTTTTTTTCCAAAGGCATTTTGGTAAGGATGTGAACTTTTCAATCGCTAAATAGAAATAAAATAGAAATGCTATCATACTTTCCTCATACGTTCATTTTAATAGAGGATGACATTTGAATTTCCCATCTTCTCTAACAATAACCATGACGCTACACCGCAATTTCAACATTAATTACAGGTTCAATAAAACTCCTAAAATATTTATTTGCAATTATATTCAATTAATCAACACTGTATGTGATTCTTTTTCTAATCCATATTCTGAGAATAACATGAATATTGAAGAAGATATGACGCTTTTTGTTTCTAAATAAAATGATCACAAACAAGCGTGTTGTCAGAGTTAAGTCTGTCTTGTATCTTTTCAAATTATTCCGTGTACAAGTGCATCTTTGTTAAGACGTGCGTGTACATTTTAATTGAAATTCATAATAAATGATGTTTTGTAAATACACTACATATATAACCCAGAGTAAATTCTTTCCTTTGTCCTATGCATATAATGCCTAGATTGTGTTAATTTACATATATACATTTTTTTTAACATTCATATAAATTGTCTTGCCATTGCATATGCGCTACGTAATTGAATTTGTGAAGAAAACTTTGCCGAACCCATGTTTTATAAAAAAAATTTTGTGCTAAATTTGCATTTTATATCAGAATATACGTGTTCTATCAATTTGTACTCAATGCAGAACAGTAACAGATTTTGGGTCAACGTTCTCTGTTTCGAATGGCATTTCCGTGTAGTTCATCTTTTGCGATAAAAATATAAACTTTTGTTTAGGAGACATATATTGCGAGCGACATAAGAATAATAACTAGAACGTACTCGGTGATATATATATATATATATATATATATATATATATATATATATATATATATATATATAGATAGAGAGAGAGAGAGAGAGAGAGATAGAGAGATAGAGAGACAGACAGACAGACAGAGACAGAGGCAGAGATTCCGAGTATTTTCGACATTAGCTTCGATTAAAACTAGTACCCTATTTGAATAAATTTGTAATATTTTAAACCTAATGCTAGAATTTGAAATTTGAAATTTTTATTTTACGTATTACCGTGAAATTAAAAAATAATTATTTCATACTGATTTCTCGTTTAATCTAACAATAAATTTAAACAACTAACGGTTTATATTTAGAATACACTGTCACGTTTTTTGAATTTTCATATACTTGTATTCTG
The DNA here is from genome assembly GCA_963932145.1 of Acanthosepion lycidas. Lineage (NCBI taxonomy): Eukaryota > Metazoa > Mollusca > Cephalopoda > Sepiida > Sepiidae > Acanthosepion > Acanthosepion lycidas. The sequence continues at coordinate 48,890,293 of OZ010574.1, read as the reverse complement.
ATTGGTCATCATAGGTTACGTAACAAGGTTTCGCCTAATGTGGGGTCCCATTTGTTTTGAAATAATAAAAAAAAAACATTTATTCCAAAATCAACACGATCACTTGATAAGACACAAGGCGAGTTAAAAAAATGGCTATTTTTGTAGCGATGCTATAACATGTTTGTTATATATTTATTTTTTTAAATATATATATATATACATATATTTTAATCTAACAAATTTCTAACATTCCCAGCACCTCTAGATTTTTCGCATATATAGGCATACCAACATAATATATTTAGCCAGAAGAAGACATTCCACTTTTTCATAAAATCTCCCCAATATTGTTCTTGATATATAAAAATATATCGTTATCTCATATATATATATATATATATATATATATATATATTCACCTGCAGATCGCGAAATATCTTAGGTAGAAATTGGAGCTGACTTGACATTGTGAAGATATTTTTATTGTCAAGGCGTCGAGTACATTAATTTACTGCTTAGGTAATGTCTACCTTTTTCTCTTTCCTTTTTTCCTACTTTCTTTCTTTTTTCTTGTTTATGGTTTTTTTTATTGCTTTTATTAATTAGCCTTTTACGTATTTTGTAAGGTAGACTCTTGGACGCACAAATACTTTCTATTTTGAAGAGTATATATATATAAATATGTGTGTGTGTGACTGTATGCTTGCGTCTGTATGTGTGTGAGTATGTACGCATGTATGTGTATATGAGTGTAGGGGTCGTGCGTTAATAAAAGTTACGTCAATGCATTTTGATTTTGAGGAAGTTAAGCAAAGCTAGTATCAGCATTTTATTTAGTCATCATCAGAGTAGTTTTGACTATAATGTACACTGCACCAGAAATAACCAAAATACTATTCACATATTATTAACACATTTTTTTTCTTTTATGCTTCGCGTCAATGACATGAAATTGATTTGCCGACCTTGTGACCTCGCCTGAAGCAAAAGGGATGATGAATTTTGAAAGTTCTTATCATTTTACGTTTGTACTTTTCATGTTGAGCTAATTGAAAACAGAACATTAAAAGTTATCGCCACATCAAAGTGCAGCTAGTAACCCTGTTGTGTTGGTTGTAAACAGTTGAGACAATTCATATACATAGAGAAAAAACGTTAAGTAATTTCTGATAGATTTATGCGCTTACATAGTTCTTTTTATCCCGAAGGATAACGAAATATTTTTTTTTTGTAAAGTGCAACGGTATTCTTCGTGATAGAAAAGTAGATGGATAGATATTAAATGACTATGGCAGCTATGAAGAGACGTAGATAGATAGATAACAAAATAGTAGCATATATATATATATATATATATATATATATATATATATATATATATATATATATATATGTACATATATATAAAGATATATATATATATATATATATATATATATATATATATATATATATATATATATAGATAGATAGATAGATAAAACAGGCTAAGATAGATACATATGGACAAAGAGAAAGATAGATAAATTAAACTAAAAATGGATAGCACTTGTATTAGGTTGGTGTCAAAATAATGACATTAAAAAAACGACATTATTACGTCATTATTTTTGCACCAACCTAATATATACCAAGTATATGATTGGTGTATACGGATTGAGTTCCAATAACCAACAATTACTATTCTTAAAAGAGTGCTCAATACTAAGTAGAGCAGATATAATTATTTATTTTAAAAAAATTATAACATAAATATATTATAAAATCACTACAAAAATAGCCATTTTGTTTCAACATCTCCGGTGTCTTATCAAGTGATTATGTTGAATGTAAAACCTTTTACATATTTATGTTATACATTTTTTAAAATAAATAATATATATATATATATATATATATATATATATATATATATATATATATATATATATATATATATATATATAGAGAGAGAGAGAGAGAGAGAGAGAGAGAGGGAGAGAGAGGTAGATCGATACTCGACTGATATGAACAGACTAACAGATTGATAAATGTGGAAAATAAAACTAACATATATATATATATATATATATATATATATATATATGTGTGTGTGTGTGTGAACTAAGAAAAGTATATATAAACAGTCTACAATAGATAGTTCCAAAGATAGATATATAAAGAGATAAATATTAACTGATTAAGATAGTTATAAACGAACATTGACAAATAGAGAGCAACAATCTAAGATAGATAATAACAATAGACACGATAGAGAGTTAAGAACCTACTAAGATAGGTAATGACAGACAGCTTGCTAGATATGAACAGACTAACATAGACTGGTAGATATGTAAAGACCAACCTAAATATGAATAGTCTAAAATAAATATTTATATAGCTATGAACAGTCTGATAGATTGATAGATAATAACAGTTAAGATATGAATATAAATTGATAGTTATGAAAAGACTGACATCAATACGAAAAGACCAATCTAGATATATAGATAGATATAAAAGTCTAGATAGTTTGATAGATAGATATATAAATAGATAGATAGATAGATAGATAGAGAAATATGAAAAAAACTAACATAGATTGATAGATATTAAAAGATCAAACTAATTAGGAATATACTAAGATATTTAGAAAGATATGAACTGCCTAAGATAGAATTTATAGATACATAATAATGTGTGTAATCATATAATATTCTTTGTTTTTCTGATTTTCTCTCCGATTATAAATAAATTTTTGTCCGCAAAATATGACTCAAAATAACCCTCCCCAAAGCTGAATCTATGATCTGGAATTCGAATAAAGGCTATGATGTCTAAATACATAATAAAAATTCAGATTTGTTGATTAGGAAATACGAAATATTTCAAATAACTTGGTTTCTGGATAATTTATAATAAATTTCACATCGGAAAAAACATGTAACATCGAATACTCTGAGCTAAAGAGAGTGAAGAACATTACTGTTACAAAGCCAAAACTTTAAGCTGAAAATGCTAGCGTCGTAAAATGAGGAATTTCATATGGATGCCAATATGGTGCTAAATCCGTTGAGAAGTAAATGCCAACTGTATACATCCACTTTCTCGTTTTAATGTTTAAAATAGATTTAAGCGAGTGGAACCTGTAGTATTTAGCAAGGGAAATCATTCTTGGAATCTTGTGAATTGGCACTACAGAATCACCAAGAGCGGCACCAAATAAAACAACCACATGATTTGAGGTCTTTGAGCCGCGGCAACAACTAAAATGGATAGCACTTGTAACTCGATGTTTAAATGATAACATCAAAATATTCACGTTCCACACTACTTCGAAGAAAATATTAGAAAGGGAGCCCAGTCAGTATTATAAAGGTCTCTAAGAGTTACTGGACTTGAGAAACCTATTTTCCTGAAAACCTTTTAAGAGAAAGATGCACTGGCTTCTCGGAGAGCGAAGCCAAATATTTTATAATGATAGGGCTAACATTAAGTTAATGAAACAATGGTCATTCGTAGTTTCCTGTAATATATCTAAGCAATATATAGATATATATGCGTGAAAATAAATGATTTGTTCTGTCCTTGGAATATGTTATTTGCACTACTAGTCTTTTTTTTAAGCGTTTCACTCCAAGCAAGGCGGGAAGCCACTAGGACGCAAGGGGTTACAGAAAATTTAGAGCAAGATCAGATAAGAGTGATAGAAGAAAGGATGAGGAGAAGGGTAGTGGATAGATCAAGGCAACTGGAGATGTCGATTGACATTACATTTGAATAGCTGGAGATTATAGCTCTCAGGGAAATTAGAATAGGGAACGGAGTTCCAGATGCCAGAGGTATGAGATATGAAGCTATTGAAGTAGAAGAGACGACTACATTTAGGAGTTTCGACAGTGGAAGAGTGAGAGCGGGATGCCAGCCTCGTAGGGCGCTTGAACTCATGAAGTCTGGGAACCAGCGAATGCAGCTCCTCGGAGCAATTGCCATGAAAGTATTTGTAGAACAAACAGAGAGAGGTGACGGCGCGTCTGTGAGAAAGTGACTGTAGACGAGATGCCAGAGAAGGGCCAATTATATTGCATATCCGCCTCTGGAGCTTATCATGAAGCCCGAGGCAAACAGAATGGGGCTCCAGACCATATATGGCAGCAATAAGGTACCGAATAGAAGAAGAGGGTTATTTATTTTTCTTTTAGGAAACTTTCCGACACCCTTAACTTATTCAGACCACACCGTATATTAATTTTGCCATTTTTATCACTTTGAATAGATTTACGACCCCCTTTATTAAGCCTCCTGCCTCTTTTGGATATTGAAAAAAAATCCAATCTCACCAATGATTTAGACTTCATGTATTAGGCAGTTAAACTTATTGAAATATGCATGTAATGTTACCCGACCTCATTTTCCAATCATGTGCTTCTGTGTACGAGAACTTTGTTTTTTCCGGGTCGCTACTTTCTTGGAGTTGAACTATAAAAATCCTACATTGTTTATACCCGAATAATATTCAGATCTTTGATGTTTTGTTAAATCGACGGCAAATAAGAGATTACTTCCATCTGAAAGAAAAGGCTAGAAGTGATTGATTTCGTTTTGGCTTCTATTTTCTTCTTGAATTCACTTTTGTTTTTCTCATATTGATATTGATAAGCTACTGGAATAGAAATTCTCTTCAATTTGTACTATAATATATTTACTCTGTATTTTGTAGAGTAATCGTAAAGAAAACCATATCACTAATAATCCTATCCTCACGCAAAAGCTGTGTAAATAAAAGGCGCGTCATTAATCAAGGGTAAAAGGGAATGATCTCAAAGACCCTTGATAAGAGATTGGAAAGGTTACAGATCGTGTAAATAAATCAAGCATTTCAAGTATATCGTTCTTCCAAGTCGGCGGAAAAATACACAGAAGAGTGTAGAAAGGTGAGAAGAATTCAACCCATTTTGTCTCAGAAAATGAATAATGGATAAATCTGATATATAGGAACCCATAACCTTCGTAATATAATGGAGTTAAAGGAAACGATAACACCAATAAAAACAATACACATGAAATCAGTAAAGACAGAAAAAGATACCCATCAACAGAAACCTTATGAAAGTTATAAAAATATTGGCATATAAAGATTAGAACGATAACGAAGATTGAAATCGAAGCCAGTCAAAGAAATCTTTTAAAGGTTATGAATAAAATTATATATAAAAAATATAAAGAGAACAACAGCACTAACAAGAAAAAAATGCGCTGTCTATAAAGTCATTTTCAAAATGTAATTACGAAGAAATCATAGAAGTGGTGGCAACTAAATTTTTTGTTGCATATTAATGTCATTTTTCAAGTTCTTTTAAAGTTATTAATAGTTTTATTCATGTTATGTTTTTATCATTCAGACAGCAATTGATATTGTTTTTTGTTTTTTTTTTGTTAATGTTTTAGGCCAGAATTAACAAATTATCAAAAGTTACCTCTAAAACTGGATGACAATGACTGCTCCACAAGAAAAAGGCCGAATGTGTGTCTTGCATTATGGATTAAATATGGAAAACATGCTCCACCACATCAGTCGATTGTAATGACTTTTTTCGCAACCCGGTATATGTGAAAAGAATAAAAGTTAAGACAAAATCTATCAAACATTTTTTTATAAAAATCATAAACACATTGACATAAAAAGGATATATATAGGCGAAACGAATAGAAACAAAGAATTTGAATATAATAAAGATTAAAACAAAACCTACCAGTTGAGTAAATTATGAAAATTATAAGCATATCAGTAATACATATACAAAATAAATTAAAGTCTTTTTTCTATTCTTGGCCCTCAACGTAATCGGAGACTGATGTTCATGGGCAATCCTTACACTTAAGAGAAGTGGGAGATACATTTAATTAAAAATCAGACGTATACTATGTTGATTCGGATTTAAGACAATTATAGAAAATCCCAAAGAAATGTGAGATTGGTTATTTCAGCGCAACCTTGAAGTAGAAATGGCAGGCAGTACAAAGTTGGAGATAGAAATCTCCAAAGCGAGAAATCTAATATGAAAAATTAATTATCTCAGAAACTTCAAGAGGCAAACAGAAGAAACTGAAAATTAAATTATATAGGCATAGCTGGGATATGGATAGATAACTTGAAAAGACAAAGTGCATTTTAATTAAGAGAAAACGAGCATTAGAAAAAGCTATAATAACATCGTAATCGACAGGCTCTTTTTTCCAATGATGTTTACATTGTACAAGGCCCAAGAACCATTCGAGGTAGAGGGTTAGAGAGTAGGAATGACACTTTTGTAGTCTTTAAGCTTTGTTTCCACATTGCGAAAAAAATTTTTACTACATTTTTACAATGACCAATAGCCGCATAGAAGAATATTGTTACAGTGTAAGAGAGACAGTTTATGGGGATATGTCGGGGAAGATAACGCTTGACCCTAGACTAGAACAGGTTAATATTATAGTGATCAGGAAAGCATCCTTTTGGGAGTCGGTTCCACAAAGCAACCTTTCGCAGGAAGAAGCTGATCGAGTGGAGCATAAATCTCACCAATAGAATAAGAAGGAAATGAAGTTGGTTCGCCATAATGTACGTGGCATGGCCAATTTTAGCCGAGAATCTTAGAACCTGTAGGACTAATGAATTTAGTTCATCTGAACACTTTCCATAACGATAGAGAAAAGAGAGAGGCTAATGACGTTACGTCTGTGAGAAAGGGGTTGTAGGCTGAAGAATAATTCGGCACCCATAAGGATGCGTAGACGGTTTTCTACGCTATCGAGTCTGGAAATTGAAGACTGGGCAGCTCTTGCCTATATGAGACGACATTACTTCATTTTCGGCTTGATCTGGCTCTTGTAAAGCTAAAGGATAGGATGTGGTGTCGGGTACTTGCTGGAGCAATACAAGATATCGTCTTTTTTTCCCAGCAAATTTAATGATAGATGCTCCACTTGAAGTCGGGCATGGGAACTCAAAATAGCAAATATTGCGTATGCGGGTAGATTGAACGTCGGTATTTAGCAAAACGAAACCGTAATGTCTAAACATGAAGAATGATTAACGAAGAATTGCGTATACTTTTAAAATTGCATTACATGTCACTGTAAGAGAATATTAGCGTGGAATTTACACAACTTCTGCGGTAGAATAGTGAGATCGAGGACTTTTCAGTCAAGTACCGGGTTAAAATTCATGAATCCTTAACTTCATGAATTTAAGTGGAGCACGAGACTGACAGCGAGGTCACACCATTTTACTTTTGAAATTTCTAGATGTAACCGTAAGTTCTATGTTAATCGTTTCTTCTCTCGTACTTCGCGCTTGTGCAATACTATTCCAGCTTCTTCATTTCATACCAACTACGATCATTAAAAAAATTAAATCTAACGTCATTCGCCATTTCAATTATATTTTAATCATTTTCTTTCATCGTCCTTTCTCCGTAATATTTTTCTCGGTTTCATTCAATTACTGTAACTATGCGTCTTAGTGAATTTATCGCCTTGCATGAGGTGAAATACTTACATATACATGGTGAAGAATTGACAACCCGCTTCAATGTTATGCGCATAAATTCAATGTTTAGCGATCGCGCATAATTAATATAATCCAATTGAATTTGAATGTTGAAAAAATGTCGGGAGATCTGATCTTGTTATAAATAAATGGAGGCGTATAAGTTGTTCCGTGTTACTGTCCAACCAAACGCCACAGTGGAATTGTAAAACTTGGAAAAATGAGATGGTCTTACAGAGAATTGTAGAACATAAATAAAACAGATACGTACATCATTATTCTCACACCTGGGACAATCGGAAATATTTAAGAAAATGTTGCATGTAATGGGAAACCAATGAAGCTCTGAAGTCATATAAGCAAAAAAACATTGAGACAAAGAAAGATACTTCGGTCAGTGGTAGAAGATTGGTAAATATCGATGGAAACTTCCAATGTGAAAAAAAAACAAAAACAAAAAAATAACGAGTTTATATATTAAGATCAGATTAGTAATCGAGCAAATAATACACAGATACCTAAACCTTTGTATTTTTAGGGGTAGGACACATGGAAATATTATAACAAGCTTTATTCGCACGGAAATTGTATTAGAGTAAACAGTAAGTTTCACTGGGACCAAACAGCCTGTATGGGGATAGAGAATGAGTTCTGTAAATTAACAAAAAGAAAAAGGGGAGGAAATCAAGGAAATGTGTTTTTTTTTTGTTTTTTCATCGTATTTATTTCACCTACCAAGCGTGACGATAGCAAGAGAATTAACAGTTTCGCTACGAAGGCCTCTTATATAGAGTAGAGAGTTGAATGACCTATTTCAGGACAGAACATCTCAGACGACAGCTTGCAGAAATAGAAGCGGCATCTCCGTGGAAAAAAAAGGTACAAAGGTTCGGTTACTGTCGGATGTACAGTCTTTCTTTATTAGAATTTCTTAATCTGGAACGGTTGTTATTAATTTCACGGTTTAAGAAAAAAAAAAAGGATAGCCATTCAAAGATTTGCAACGGCTACAAATATCGTTTATAACAATAAGAAATGAGGTCGCATGATAAACCCATTCAATACAAACATACATGCACACAGGCATACACACACACACACACACACACACACATATATATATATATATATATATATATATATATATATATATATATGATTTCTCCTCTCAAATTATTCTTGATATATAACAAATTATAGATTTTTATCTCTATCTATAAAAGCAGGATATGTGTGTGTGTGTAACGAAAACGGCCGCAATTTTTGACGGATTTGCATCAGAATTTACATGCACATGCTCCAAGTTAGCGGGAAGGCCAAGACCGACCTTGTATTTCCCAACTCCCATCGATAGTTGAAATAATCGACTTTTTCATGTTTCTACGGCAGTTTTCATGTAGTTTGTGGCCATTTTATACTGGACAGAGTGAGAGCCTATAGATGGCTGCCAAGAATAGGCAGGAAGATTCTATTTGCCAGCGTGTGAGCCAACAGTTGACTGACACGAATGTTAACTAGCATGCAAAAAATGTCGATAGCTGCATTCGTCACGAGTGGGAAAAATTTAAATCTGCATAGCACTTTACTCCAATTGGCTAATTCGCTCAACGTTGATTCTGATTCCGCAGAACTGGGTTGGGTGTGAAAAAGTATTTGTTATTAGCATTCTTTTTTCATTCGGTTTTTCAAGTTACGAGTCCTTTTTTTTAAAGCTGATCGTTTTGTGTTCATTTTGTTTAGTTCTTTTTTCGTATCAGATTGAATGTTTAGTATAGAGCCTGGAAAAAATTCGCAGTGTGAGATAAGCAAGTAGTAAGGCATGTAGCAACAACAGCGCGGCAAAAGGCACGCCTTTAAAGGCAAGGAATGGCAAAAATATTTAAGTCAAGTGATAGCGATTGCTGTATGAGTCGTACGATTTTTGAATCAAGCACGGGCAACGCCGAGCCATGCTGCTTGTCCTATATATATATATATATATATATATATATATATATATATATATATATATATATATATATATATATATATACATTAAGAAATGGATAAAGTCCGACAATATATTTATTAAAGACATTTTTATGTTTAACGTTCTGAATGGCCGGTAAATGTTATTTAATACTGTTTATTATAAACAGAGCATTTACTTAAATACTTGTTTCTATAAAAAGAACGTTAAACATAAAAATGTCTTTAATATATATATATATATATATATATATATATATATATATATATATATATATATATATGAGGCCAAAAGCCAAAAAAACATCTAAAAAAGCCTACCCACCCACTTTACGAGTAACACAAAAATCTTAACAAGCACGCTAAACATTATACTTCAAAATAAACTAATAGCAAGAAGATATGCACAACACTTGCAACCACAAACATCACACCTGCCAGCTTCTATTTCCTTCCCAGAATACACAAAAATAACAACCCAGGATGTCAGATCATTCCATCATTTAACTACCCCATAACTGAAATATACAAATATCTAGATCTCTGTATACAGCCCCTAGCTAAGGAAGTAAAATCCGTTATCAGAATCTTACTGAACAAAATTAATTAAACATATACAAACGTTACCGGAAAATGTAACTCTAATAACCATGGACTTTAGATCTCTTTATTCCAACATCAAACACAAGGAAGAACTAATCCCCCTTAACAAAACACTTGCTAAAAGAACAAACCAAGGCCCCGCTTCACAGAAGTAATAATAAAACGTATGGAATACATTGAATAGTTTCGATTTCAATGAGAGACACTACTGACAAATAAAAGGATGTTCCACGATCATCGTTTCAGCTTCATCATATGCCATGATCTTTATGGGCAAATTTGAGGAGACCTACATTTATCCTTTCATCGGTAATGAGTGCATGTTCTACGCAAGCTATATCGATGATGTCTTCTTCATATAGAGGGGCAATGAAAAACAAATATTGAATTCGTTATGGCCCTAAACGCAGTATACGTCTCCATTAATTTCGACCACGAAAAATCAACACGATCGGTTTTTATACACCCGTATCTGCATTGATAAAAAACAGAAAACTACAAATGATACTCCACACTAAAATCACTGACTCCCACATCTATCTACACTTTAAGTCTTCTCACCCTAAATACTTCAAAGAAAACCTCCCGTATTCACAATCACATAGACTTAGAAAAATATGTTCGAAAAATGAAGAAATAATTAAGGATAGTAAAAATCTCGTGCAACAATTCACAACACGTGGCTATAAACAACACTTACTAAAGAACAAATAAATAAAGCCAATTCGTAACCGAGGAAAGACACGCTAAAGTATAAAATTAAAAATGAATTCCAAAGCCTTCCTTCTAGTAAACATTTTCAATTATACTGTAACTCCACTATCTCAGATATTCAAAAGTCGCTGGGAAATAGTACATTTCGAATCAAACGTAAAAAAACTTTGAAGAACCCGCTTATTTAGCATATCATTAACCAAAGAAAATCATAGAGCCAACAAAATTTCAGACAACGGAGTAACATGAAAGAGAGCAAGAATAAAAACAGCATGATTTTCCCAACCATGTAACAACAAAACGAGCTTATCTTGTAACAACATTAAAACACGCCAATTCGTTCAATAGCTCAGACACTAAATCTAATTTCAAAATATACCACAACTCAAACATTAGAAGTCATAACATAATTTACTTATTAGAATGCATACTATGCCAGAAAGAATATGTGGGAAAATCTGAATGGCCATTTCACTACAAAATAATTAATTATCGGAATCGGATTAATTCGGCTCCGTACGATAAATTATTACCACATTTCCGCCTAAAAAATCATGATGTTAATAGCCATGCCAAAATCAATATTGAAAGAATAGAAATAGATGCAAAAATTGTTAGGAAAATACTAGAACATGAAAATAAATGGATTTCGCCCCACAAAAGATTTTGTCCAGGTGGATTAACAACAGCACAGATAGAATTAACAGATAATCGCACAGATCAACACCGCCCGTATATTTCTCACTTACATATTATAATCGTTGTATAGTTGTATATATCCTACTGTTACTACAGAGAAGATGACAGAACCCATGGATGGACCCAAGCTGACTACACTTATTCACCACCCACAAACACACCAGACGAACATGCTTACAGAGATAATGAGATCTTCCAAACACAAATATATACACATACATACACTACACACACCCCCGCTAAATTAAAAGATAGCATATACATAAGTTACATAGCCCCTTCCCAACACAGAATAAAGCTATCAAAATGACTAAAGAGGTATACACGAATCTCATGGGTCTCCCGATCTCTCCTTATTTTTCAATTTGATTTTACTTTTTGACCAATCCCCAAATTGGCCAAAATTTAACTATAAAAAAAACAAAAGGACAGGCAAAGTTCAACTTCCTCAGAGAGTATCATTCACTTCTGTAATTGACTGCCACTAAAAAGGATAAATTATTTCTCCTGATGATGGGCATGCTGGACGAAACTAGTCGAGGAACGTAATTAAAAAATAAAACGTAAATATTAATATAAAACCCAGTTTGTCTGACATTTTAATTATTAAAAAGTTTTATTGTTCAGAACGCACACACACGCACACATGCATACATACATACATGCAATATATATATATATATATATAGCAGTTTTATTAACACCAGGACTATATATATATATATATATATATATATATATATATATATATATATATATATATATATATATATATATATATATATAAAACTGCTCGATGTTATATAACAGTGCTATTAATTAACTAATTTATGAACTAGCCTTTAAGCAATTTGAATCATCTGGTTATCACAATGTTGGCAAAGTTATATTATGCTGGTACTAGAGCGTTTAATTTTAAAATTTTAAAATTATATCTTGCATTAAAATATTCGGTATATTTATACATTTAAAATAAGAATTTAAAATGTATATTTTTTGAGTGGTGAATACATATCCTTCATCCTCAGAGTCGTGTTTGCAGTAAATGATAAGTATATTTTTTAATATATATATATATATATATATATATATATATATATATATATATATATTCCCAAGAGGAGAGAATCCAGGTAGAACTTAATGTCCAAGACAAAGTAAGAATATAATATCACTAATCACTAATATTCCATGTTTATAATTTATTACATTGGAATCGTAATCACTGTCCGATTTCTTTCTGAATTATAATCATGGAATATTAATATTTCTTTTTAAATTTTAATCATGGAAGATTAGAGTTTGAACCTTTTATATATATATATATATATATATATATATATATATATATATATATATATATATATATATATATACGACGTGTATTTCGGCAGCAAGAATTCTCTGAAACATGTTTTGTTAAATAATATGGATAAGTTTTTTCTATGGATTTTTTCCCTTAATTCTTTCAAATATCCAAATAAGTTGTTTTGTGTTATCCTTAAAATTCCCCAAGTTCATATCAACATTTATTTTATATTACTTTTTATCGAGTACTTTCGAAAGTTGCCACATTCGTTTGTAGTTAGTCAATTGGTTTTTAATTCGGCGTTGTCGCATTTGATGGATTGATGGAACCAATTACACGTTTCTGAGAACACATGTCTGCTAGGGCGGCTAGCCAATCATACTAGGCTACACCTGATCAGGTACCTTTGCGCTTGCTCAAAAACCATGAGACCATGTTGTGATTTATACTATGCTGAAAGAGCCTGAGTTACACTATCAGGGAGAGCACATATAATCAAGCATTGTAAACACTTTGAACAAAATCAGTCCGCTCAAACATTGTCATAGCATAACCACCGACATCCTCTGGGCAATTCTGTCTGCCCCATTCCAGTCTTAAGACATATGTTTAACCGGTTATACAGATTGCCATAACTTTGCCTCGATAACGAATGATTGGCATCTCTACCCAGCCGGATAAAATAAAAATGTTACTTTGCGGACAAATGAACCCGAGATTTGAACCCGAATCGCATTGTCGGTATGCGAATGTTTTAATCACCCCGCTATGTGATTGTTACGCAAATAGCATCTGTAAATACATAATCATCATTTTTTGGAATGACATGGGTACCAGCTCCAGGTGTTTTGATGTGACTTGGTTGGACATTTGATAATGAAATCAATAAATAATAAAAATAAACAAAGTTATTGACGTAAAATTCCTATATTTTCAGCACTTAGAGAAGAGCGCGATTTCCGTAAAGAAAAACGAAGAGACATAGGCGTTTAACAATGGTTAAAAATATTTCGAGAGTTTGTCTGTTTTCTTCAAGTTATGTTTAAAAATTGCATAAAAGTATTTTAATATAAAAAGACAAGATTTGTACAAAGACTTGTATTTTTCTATTTTTATATGCATATGCAAGTTTTAAATATAACTTGAAGACATACTACCAAAATATTGTTAAACATTGTTAAATAATGTTTTTCTTTTTCTATTCTTAAATCGCGCCAAGTGTTAATAATAATAATAATAAGACGAATGTAACTGAAAAACTTGAATGTGAGTCAATTTATAGTAAGATGGTAAGTCAAATTTATCCGGCCTTTCGCGCTAACATATCTTTAGATTTGTCACTCTGACTTCTGTTCCCGTCTGTTTACAGGTGGTAATGTTGCGGTCACGTGACCAAAGTTTCAGCTTGATCGGTGTGTTTTCTTGCTGCTGTTGCAGTGTAAACATAGCCGCTCCGCTAGTTGTGTGCATTGAGGAGGAACAAAGAGATGGTATCCGACTTCACTGGTCGGGAAGTGCGTCAGTGTCTGAAATACATCGGAAGCATTTCCCGAAAGACGCCGGCAATGCACTACTGCGTAGAAGTGCGTATCCGTGGTTTGAGAAGTTCAAAAGAGTAATGAAGGATCAGAACGCCTGTCAACCTTCACCACTGAAGAGAAGACTAAGCACGATGGATATGGCGAATAGGCTAGTTATATTCGACGAGGTAGCATATCCACTGCAGATTTGGAACACTGCTTTTTGTTCTTCCTTGGTGCACACTGTAACAGCAGCAAAAAACAAAAACAAAAAAAAAACTGGCGAAATCAAGCTCAAACTTTGATCACATGACCATAGTATCAACTATTAGCAAAAAAAACAAAAAAAAAATGGCGAAATCAAGCTCAAACTTTGATCACATGACCATAGTATCAACTATTATCACGCATGAGAAGAATGTAGTGTGACACATGTAAAGGCATTTTATACCGAAAGTGCGGATAAGTTTTAACTTATCCTCCTATGATTATATCAAAAATCAAAGTCTCTCTCTCTCGCTCTCTCTCTCTCTCTCTCTCTCTCCCTATATATATATATATATATATATATATATATATATACATATATATATATATATGTATGTGTATATATATATATATATATATATATATATATATATATATATATATGTTAGGTTGATGAAAAAATAATGTCGTTTTCTCACATATGTTACTATTTTGCACCGACCTAATATATATATATATATATATATATAAATATATATATATATATATATATTCCTTGGTATCCACGGAGTTTCAATATCAACTTTACCATTGGTTAAAATTGCGATACTAATAGGCTATGTAGTGACTAATACAGCCAAATAGCCGAGAAAAGATAAACCATTTGACGTACATGGATGACGTTAACTTTTTGTCAAAATATATGGAAAATTTGCATTAAATTTAAATATGTAATAGCAATAGAATCGGGCATTGAGAAAAGTATTACGCACCCTGGAACACCATAAGTTTAGCCTCTTCAGTTCAATCGTTATTCTTTTAATATTCTCTCTCTATCTCTCGTCTTTTCATTCATCCATATCACGTTCCTTATTCATCTTAAATATCTTATAAATGTCCCTCTACCTTAAGTGGCTCCCGAGTCTTGAATTTCGTGAAAACTAGGATAAAATGATATTTAAAAAGAAACTGGGAGAAGCTCCGAAGCATATGCGAAAGAACAAGAAAATCAAACGGCTATAAATAAGGCGCTGTACATTCCCGCGAGACATGTCGAGAGGCGATGTGTTGAAAGAAAATAAGAAAGTGGCAGCTTCAGCATTGACGATTCTGAAGACCGCCCATTCAAAGAAGTTGAATGAGCAGACAATACAAAAAAAAATCCAAAACTACTGTAAAAAAAAAAAGCAAACTAAAAAATATCTAGGAAGTAAAACTCAAAAATACTAAGAAAAATATTATCTGGACTAGCCTTAAAGCAAATCATGGCATGTCAGATAAATCATCATATAGAGGCCAAAATCGATAAAACACGAGAGACTAGTTAATTTAACCTGTGTGCGTGTGTGCGTGAGTGTATGTGTGTGTAGAAATATTGAACGAAGCAAACAACAGCGAACTACGCGAGTACAGAAAATTAGCTCAGAAAGAATTTGTGACTAGACACGGCTGTGCTCAGAAAGTGATCCTGAGATAGGTTTGCAAACGACAGCGTATTGACCATAGAGTCAATTTATTTACAGATTGATTCATTTTTAAATCTTATCAACCCTTTGCAGGTTATTTAAATCTAGAAAATAATTTTAGAGTGTAAGATTTTTTTTTTTAGATACTATGTTGTTGCTATATTCATAATAAGTTTTGTTGAGTGCTGGTTGCTTGATATTGGTATAAAGGACCTCGAGAGTTTGAAGTACTTTTTTATTATATTCTTGGTGTAGTATATTGATGTTGTCACCAAGTATTTTCATGTAATGTGAAGGTAGACAGGAATGTGCATTTAGATGTTGTGCAATAGAGGCACGGTGGAGTAATGGATAGCGGTTCGGATTGAGGACTCAGAGAGCCGAGTTTGAATTGCAGTCGAATCTATTTACATTCACTTACATGCTAATACCTTTGGGAAATGTATGAAACCTCTTCTTCTCCACCGCCAACGGCTATAGGTAAGTAACAGGACAGAATGGGTTCTATAGCCTTGGATGGCAACTTATCTACCGTAGAAAGTAATGGCAACCTACTGCAGGAAAAAATGTATCGAAAGATACATGATCGCTTAAGCGTGTATTATGCATGGCACATAACTGACTGACAATATGAGTTATATCTGACAAATTTAGTGTAAGACGTCTTGATAAGATTGCGATCGTCAAATCAACATATGAAATTACATTTTTTGTTAGATACAATCTCCCAGAACTGGATCAGAAAGAAATTATCACTGGTCCTAACTGTGCGCAGAAAGTGATCATAAGATAGGTTTGTAAACCACTATACAGTCCACTTATTGATTTGTTTTTTACGGTTTGTCAATCTTTTGCAGGTTATTTGAAGCCAGAAAATATTTTACAGTGTAAGATTTTTTATATACTACTAATTTAGCGATAAAATCTCACTAATTAACCCATAGCAGGGGGATTAGATAAGATGGATTCATAATTCTCCCAACGGTATTTACGTGTAAGGGAATATAACGAAGCCAACTGGAATGGGAACACAGCTCTCCGATTAACAATGCCTTGCCTGTAATTTCCAAGCGATCACCCATCTATTTATATTTCCAGGGTCCAGGTTGCTTAAATTCTATGATAGTGTGGGAACCGGTGTATCTACGTTATGTAGCCATAAGCTCATACTGTCCAGTGATAGATGTACGGATCAGAACCTCTCATACAAAAGAACACATAAAATGTCACTCAAATTTGAGATTCAAACGGGTGACTTAATATATGTCTGAAGAATGAACACAGATATCATAAATAAAGCATATTTAAATATCCCAAATATTGAATCTCGTCGTTTCTCACGTCGATCCTAGAGTAAATGTGAGAAGATGAATATCGTGACATTTCCAGGCAGGTGACGAAAATGTGGAATATGAAGGTGACAGCCGTGACTGTCATTATCGGACGTCTTGGAATTTTACCGTAAAGCATAGACAAAATGTCGGTGAACCTGTTAATAAGAGTAAGAATCGGAACCATCCAGACGATAGCAATAATTTAAATTTTAGAGAGAATAAGAAAAGTGCTAGGTAATCAAGGAGACTGCTTTAACTTAATTTTCTGAATAAGCCACCTGTTAGTACAAGTGCAAATATTCAATGATTGATTAAAAAATGTCTGACTTTCTACGAGATCATAACGGCTTTTTTTTTATAATTCAAATTAAAACATCTTGCTCAATCCAGATAAGAAATATTTTCAGTTAGATTACCACAGATAAAATAAAAATAGTAAAAACGTGTCATAGATGTTGACCCTCACGGACTTTATATGAGAACAAAGATAATATGAAAGCAGAATGAAAAACCTGGTACCATTATTGCCAGTTTTCTTAGAACCATCATGAAAGTAGATGAAGTGGATATTCAAGAATTGACATGATCTACAGATCAACACTAACAGAATTATCTACGATACTGTGGAAAATTTTGGAATGGCTTGATGACCAGATAATGTATAACAATATCGATTATGAAGTTTCCATTTTTAGATGTGAGGGTGATTAATCTTTCGCAGTACCACCAAGAAGCCCTTAAAAAAGGAATTCTGTTGTTGGATCATTTAATTAGTTTGGTAAAAGAAAGATGGACCGATATTTTTTTAAGTAGCCCTTGAGCACTAAATTTTATAGTCATAGCAATGAGAATATCAAGGTTTAGATATGTACACAATTTATGTGAAATTAAAGAAGGAAAGAAAAATAATTTTAAAATAGACCTTTTCTGCACGCACACTTTTACAAATATACTGCTAAAGGCAATAACCATAAAACTGACAAATTTATAATCAATCCTTCAAATATTCTAGAATTCAACCATAACATACTGTAACATTTTATTAATATATTCAACTGGTTCTTTGACTAGAGAAAATCATACTATGCTTGACTTGTAGTAATGACTGTAAGGCGCGTAATTTGGTTTACTTAAAACACAAAAATAGCTTCGTCTTCTATGGTCCTCCACAATTCCCTGTATTTGTAGGGCTTAATAAATTTTGTCTTTGTGTTCTCTCTCCTAAATCATGATCCGCTATCCATTTACACAAGCCTGCTAGGTAGGATACGTGTTGTTTTCCTCTGTCTAACTTGCCTTCAATCTTGGCCCTCTTTCCTCATTACGTACCCTAGAATAGGGAACAGTTGTCAATAAAAATACGTTAAACCCAAATTTCAGATTGATGGAATATAATAAAAAATATTTAACCACGAAGAGTGAAATTTAATTTCCGACATTATGAGAAGACAATGTAATGGAATGAGGTTCTATCAGGTCATCCCATAAGTTCTGTCCGAATTTTAACTTTTTGTTAAAATGAACGAAATTTAAAGAGTATTTTATAATGTCTAATGGAGCTGAACATTATTTTTATGTTTAGATGTATTTAAACTGATCAAATTTTATTTCAGAGAACAATAAAATTAAATTTTGTTTGATTAAAACCCTGCTAACATGGAAGTACCCAAGAATCATTTGAGGCACTTCATGAGTTCAAGAAAGGAAACTCAGCAGCCGAAGCGGCTAGAAACATTCACTCATTTTATGGAGAGGAATGTGTGAATGAAAAGACTTGCAGAAGATGCTTTGCAAATTTCAGAGGTGGAGATTTCACCCTTGAAGATGAAGATCGAACCGGACGTCCAGTTAAGTTTGATGAAAAGTTTCTTGAAGCAGCCCTTGAAGAAAATCCTGCTTTATCAGTTGAGGAATTGGCAGTGGTTCTCAGTTCAAACCATACAACTGTTCATCGTCATCTTCAACAACTTGGAAAAGTTCCTAAACTTGGAAAATGGGTGCCTCATGAATTGTCTGAAAACAACCTCAAATCCCGAGTTGACATCTGCTCTTCTCTCCATTCTCGCCAAATTGTTTCACCTTTTTGGATAGACTTGTAACTGGCCACGAAAAATGGATCTTTTATCGAAATGTTAAGCGTCGTAGACAGTGGCTTGGTAAAGTGGAAGGACCCCAACCACAGCCAAGAAGGGAACTTCATGGGCAAAAGTTTCTTCTCTCAATCTGATGGGATCACCAAGGAATAATCCACTTTGAATTCTTACCATCTAATGCAAAATTAATGCTCAAATATACTGTCAGCAATTAGAGCATTTGAACCAAGCTTTGAAGAAAAAAGACCTGCTCTATTGAATCGAAAAGAGGTGATGTTTCATCTGGACAATGCTCGACCCCACGCAGCAAGAATCACGTCACAAACGATCAAAGAACTTGGTTGGGAGAAAATTCCTCATCCACCTTATTTTACTCCGATCTTGCTCCTTCAGACTACCATTTGTTTCGTAGCTTACAGAATCATTTGGAAGAAACAACTTTTGTAACAGAGGAAGAGGTTAAAACTGACATTTGTGAGTTCTTCGAATCAAAGCCAAAAGTATTTTACAGCAATGGAATTAGTAAGCTTGTTAATAGATGGAAGGAAGTCATAGATAATCTGAGAAAATACATTGTTGATTGAATCTGTAATTAATTGTAACATTTGGTCACTTGTTTTCTTTATTCAAAATTCGGACAGAAATTATGGGATGATCTGATAGAAACAAAATTAATCCCTAATCTAAGATTATTGAAGAATATTATTTAAAAACACATTATTCAACTACTGGGACGTAATATAATTTCCTCCATTATGAGATGATAGCTTGGTAGTATATAATAGCGGCACCGGAAAACGGAAAATTGTTAAGGAGGAAAGTAATACTTGATCTGCAAAGAGTGAAAAAGAAAGAAAATATTTTAGAAAAGTCATAAAAGTGACGATTTATAAAGTCATCTAGACGAGTAAATGATATGAGAATATAGTTCGTTTGTCGTAACTTCATGATGAACATGAAACTAGGATTCAATAATTGCCAGTACTCACAGATGCATAAAACAAAATTAAAGAGAAAATTCAAAACTTTATAAAACGTTATATTACGATGCTTTGAATTTGTCAAAATAAAATAATTTGGGCATTATTAACAATTCATTTGGGTAAAATAATGTCGCATCTAATTCTCCGAGGAACACAATGAGAAAAATTTTACAACAGGAAATATATTGATTTTTTTACAGCATTTAGGCAATCACGCTTTTAAACCATTGAGTTTTTCAGTCTTTCTGAAATAATTAAAATATTTTCTGCTTTTTCAGATGCAAAGTACTTTGGCGATCAATATATTAGAATACATTTGTTTAATCCAGACTGTCAGTCCAGTTATTTTTCATTTATTTTCGTCATTGATTGATTTGATATATAATATATTTGCATTTTGTTCTTTTGAGCTGGGAATAGCTTTGTCATAATTCATTTTTGAATGCCTCCATTGATTGCAGTCAAATACAGAATATCGTGAACAATATAAAAATAAAAGAAGACACACACACACACACACACACACACACACACACACACACACACACATATATATATATATATATATATATATATATAGTACATAAATTAAGAACACATTTAGTAAAAATATTTTACAGATATTATGTAGAAAGTCTGAAATAATAACTAATACTTATAGGTATTGATAAAAAAATTATATATATATATATATATATATATATATATATATATATATATATATATATATATATATATGTATCCTTGTGCAGGTATGCAGAAAATAGAAAAGAACACGTTGGGTGCATAATCCGGGGTTCCTTAGTATTTTTGTTTTTATTTTTAAAAAACAGTGCTCCATACAGAAGTAGAGCTTATATTATAATAATATTTTTTGTTTAAAAATATGATTCCTTCGCTACATAAGAGTTCTCATGTTTCAAAACGTGAGCCGAAATCATCCAAATAATTAATAAAATTAAAGGAAAATAGTATAGCCACTCCCACAATAACAAATTCTGTAAAAATACACGTAAACCGAGAGATAGCTTATTCCTAAAATTTCGCTTGAAGATGAAACGTGACTAAACACCTCAATCCAACTTAATTTTATTAATTATTTGGATGATTTCGGCTCACGTTTTTGAAACATGAGAACTCTTATGTAGCGAAGGAATCATATTTTTAAACAAAAATATTATTATAATATATATATATATATATATATATATATATATATATATATATATAGATAGATAGATAGATTCTTTGTATTTCTATTTGTCCTTATCTATCAATCTAAATTGGAATATTCATATTTATCTATCCATCTCAGTAATTTATTTTAATATTTATTTTTAAATCTATCTATCTATCTATCTATCTATCTACCTATCTATCTAAGAATATTTATTTCCACTTATTTTTATTTATTATATAAAAACTTCCTGAAATGAAGATTCTTTCGCCACTGTTTTTCTCTTTCTCCTTTACCTTTTCCTTATTTCTTTCTTTCTTTCTGTATTCCATTGAATGAAGATAACACATTCATGAAATATAATGACACTTGCAATCAATGCAATCATACCGAATTCTATAGTAAGGATATAAGTCACGTTCCCGGCTCGCTTTCTCCTGACAATTCTCGGCCCCAGTATGATTGCTGTTTGGACGAGTCCAAGTCATATTCTAGGGAGGTGTGCTTATATGCACACCACCACCCTCTTTAAATATGTGATTTCTTTAGTCGATAATTTTTCAGACATGAGTTCACTTCCAACGTTTCAGTCTGATTACGTTTTTACTTACCCTGTCATGGTATACTAATAGTAGTTTTAGGACTAGGTACTTCATAGGTATCGTAAAATATGTCCATCAGTGAATTAAATTCTACTGGTTGCTTATTCTGTACACATCTCGACCATAATTAATTCATGTATCTTCTGTGTTAAAATCTTCCACCTTCGACAATGTACATCATACTATTAGGTTGATTAAAAAATAATGACGAAATAATGTCGTTTTTTGACGTTAAAAAATACGTCAAAAACGACATTATTACGTCAAAAACGACATTATTACGTCAAAAACGACATTATTAGGTCAAAAACGACATTATTACGTCATTATTTTTGCACCAACCTAATACTAAGGCAACGAATAGTGTTTCCTTTCGAAAGCCTGGGGTCTAACTGTATGTTTTAAATGGTGTAAAACTGAAAGTAAACCTAGTAACAATAATATAGCATTTTCTATTTGCGATGAAGTACTTCTGTACGCGGAAGGAGTAGTAATTTCGTTCTCATTACAAAAAAGGATTTTGAAATAATTCCACGTAGAAGTCCTGGGAATATTGAGGATGAAGACTTTAAAAGCCGATCTTAAATGATCTGGCAGTTTAAAATTGTCCTTTTTTTATTGCCTGGCAGTAATTTGTCAGTAACTGATCTATATACCTAGCAAACATGCAAACATGACATTTTCTTGGTGATGTTTGCATTTGACGTTAATCAATATACGCTCAAAAATTCTTATAGTGCCATTTCTTCAGCTTCGAAGCATTTAGATTTTTTAAATGCCTCCTTGGAGGTGTCAACAAACCGCCCAACTTGACCATTTGATCTCAGTTGATAAATCGGCGTTGTCAAATGTTCAACCGCATAGTTTTTGTAGAAATTTTAAAACTCACTAGAAGTAAATTATCGTAAAGCACACTACAAACGTTACAAAAACGTTGCTTAAGAATTTAATTGTTATTGTGGTAGTAGGTCGTTTACACTTTAATATTTCGGGCCATTCTGTGAAATTGTTAACCACTGTTAAATTGTATGATCTGTTTAGTGGTCTAGTAAAGTCCATATGTAGTCCTTCCCACGGTTTATCACTGATAATGATGCCTGATAATTTATAGGTGGTGAGTTTACCGCTGTTCCATTATATTTTCTAAGTGTATTTTGAAAATCTTTGTCCAACTTTGGCTAATAAACATAGCTTCTCATCGCGGAATTCATCTTCAATATTCACGTATGTCCTACGTGGAATTATTTCAAAATTATTTTTTGTAGTGAGAACGGAATTACTATTCTTTCCACGTACAGAAGTACTCCATCATAAATAGAAAATGCAATATTATTGTTATTCGGTTTACTTTTCGTTTTATTCCATTTAAGACATTCATAGTTTGTTTTTTTTAATAACTGCATCCTTTTTAGAATGAATTTTAATATCGTCTATTAAGTTTTAGACACCAGGATTTTAATTTTGCTTTTGGTTTCCAGCGAAGCAATTATAGCATCTTCAAAATCTTCTATATCTGATATTCTGATATCAATATCGACAAGCCAACTGCGTGTTCCAACTTTTGGTGATAGAAAGCATAGTTCAATAAAATCGTAGCCCAATGCTTTAATCTCTTTGCAGTATGCCTGGTAATCCATTTCTAAGAATAGAATATATTTAATCAGTTAGCAGTATGAATTTTCTTCCTCATATCATCCTATGAAATTTCATTATAGCAAAAGTCATAGCAAGCGCTTCTTTTCAACTTCACTGTAGCATTTTTCTGTATTTGTCAAGCTTCTTGAAGCATGGGTGACTGCTTTCACTACACCCTCTTCGAATGTATGGCCCATTACCGCTCCCGTGTTGTATTCGCTCACGTCCGAAGCTACTATTATCTGTAGCTGCGTGTTGTAATGTATCAGCGATAACTGTGAAATTAATATTTTTTTTAATCCCTTCAAAAGCTTTTTGACATTCTGCTGACCAATTTCATTTCGTAACCTTCTTAAGTAAATTATTCAGAGATGCACGCAATTTTTACATATCTGGCACATAAATATTGTAATAATTTGTTGGGCGAGATATATTTTTAAAAGCATTTAATCTAGCGGAATCTGGTCTTCTTCATTTTTTTCGATTATCTAACCTAAATATTTAATGTTATGCATAACGAAATGACACTTATGTTCACTGAGTTAGAAAGTGTAATCATGCAGACTCTGAGATACTTACTGAATCTGTTTTACATGCTCTATATCCGTGACGTTTCAATAAATATATTATATATGTAAGCGACTGCACCGTCTAGTCCAGCCAACAACGTATCCATTATTTGCTAGAAAATAACTGGGGCTACTTTAAGCCGAATTATAATATTTAAAACTTGTAAATTCCTTTATGTGTATTGACAGTCAAATAATTCTGACATTTCTTATTGACTTCGATTTGAAGATATACCTCAGACAATTCACGTTTTAAAAGAAAAATACCACCATTTAATTTAGCAAATATATCCCCTGGAGATAGGAGATATACATGTGGTAGGGGGAAGTCATTCAACCCGGTAAAAAATTCTGCACATAGACGAATCTTAATTTCTTCAAATATCTACCGCGTGCGTAGCCCATTCCGAATAATCTATTTTATAAAAAACGCCGCAGTTTTCTAACCTATCAAGTTCGGTGATAATAGACTCCATCGCAGAAAGTGTATCTTTCTTTTAGGATTAAAAACTGTTATCACATTTACTATTAATTTGAAAAATATCTTCGACTTTGTACATTTCCCCAATTCCACTGAGAAAATATTCGTGAATTTATTTTTTTTTTAGTTTACTCAGTGTTTCTTTAGCTGTAATCTTTTTCTCCGACGAACAAATAATTTTTCTAGAGAATGAATTAATCGGCCAGTTCCATAGTTCAAATACTTCTAGCTAATCGACGTCTAGTAAGTTCGAGTTGGAATTTTTTAATATGTACTGCTTTTTTAGTTTTAGCCGCAAGAACGATGTTACACGTAATTTTCCCAAGAAAAATTCACTTTCTTGACCGATATTCCTCTTGCAACTTTGTCGTTTTTTTTTAAAGTTAAGCTTGCCAATTCTATTCCAAGTTTTTCATCAATAATTGCAATATCGCTACTCGTGTCCAATTGAAATCTCACCGTAGTGTTATTCATTTTTAATCTCACGAATTTTCTGTTATTTGAACTTTCTAGATTTTCAGCTGGTAACAATACATTCAACTAGTTAATTTGTGTATTTCTTTTGATTTTCAACATGCAGTTGCATCGTTTGTGACCTGTTCTTCCACAATTAAATTATTTTTGGTTTTAAAAGGACTGTCCATTCTGAAATGAAGCCTACCACAGTCATAGCATGGGTTAAATTTGGCAGTATTTTTTATTTCAATTTTTTTTCTCTTTTGGTCCTGTTCTCCTTTTTCGAAATACTTGTAATTCCAATGTGTCATTTTCTTCGGTTTTACGCTGTATCTTGCCTTCAATTCACAGTTTTTGCATCCTTCAGCACGGGTCTGTGTCGTTAACTTTGAATGATATTCAAATTTTGAAAGGATTGGATATTGTATTTCAGCATCATTACGAAGATTAACAGACCTTTAACAAAGATTAGATATTTAAAATTGTCTGTTTGTCCAGTTTAAATATTTCACACACACGGGTGACTTTAACAGCATATGTGGCAAAAATTTCACCTTTATTCTTAGTAAGGTTTATGCATCACCAACGTTTATAAAAAAAAAGTGAATTCTTTTCACCAAAATTTTTGATAATGTATAACACTTTTTTCAGGACTATTCGGCAAAATTAAATTCAGATATTTTTCATGTTCAGTGGGGCACAATTTTGTTAGCAGAATACATACTACTTTTCGTTGGACCATCATTGACATTCTTTTCTTAAAATGGTATGGTACCTTATGAAGTAGGATACGAATGTAATATTTTCTCCTGGGATATAATTGAATTCACTAATTGAGTTAGCGACTGAGTCCAGCGAAAATTGAAATTGACGCATTGTCTGTTCCATGCTTTTCAGGATTGCCTTCAGCTGTTCTCGATATTCAATCCGTTGCATCTATTGTAAAAGTTGCTGAATAATTATCGTCCATTTTCAATAGTGCATTATTTACGTACAAGTAGACATTAACTAGTAAATTTATTTTCCTAATAGCAGTAAGCCATACACCTTTGAAAGTCATGAACTTCCGTGTCGCTCTATGAATATACACGAACTCCACAAAAAGTTTTTCCGAGAATTTTGAAACTTCTTCGCAAAAAAAACAAAACATTTTTCTTCTCTCGCTAAAGATATTTTTGTTAAGCGAGGGAAGAAAAAAATTTTTTTCGTATGAATTCCAATTCTCGTCGCCATTGTTAAGTCTTCATTCCATTGAATGGTGATAACACAATCATGAAATTACTTAATTCTGTAGTAAAGATATAAGGCTCGCTCATGTCTAGCTCTTTGCTGATGATTCTCACCGTCAGTTCATATCTGATCGAGTCCAATTCATAATCTGGAGATGTGTGTTCACCTCCACAACACTCCCACACACACACACACGCGCGCGCGCGCAAACACACATTAACTAACTCTCTCTCTCTCTCTCTCTCTCAAGTGATTTTCTAAGCCGGGCGTAGATGTGGAACAAGGCCGAAAGTATGGGACACCCAGTGAGGAGTGAACTCACTGCTCAGTCGTAATTGATCAATCAAAACAAGCTTTCAAACAATTACACCTTGTCGAGGGGCCCCGCCACTCTCTCTCTCCCTCTCTCTCTCTCTCTCTCTCTCTCTGTATATATATATATATATATATATATATATATATATATATATGAAGAAATATAGTCTTAAGGTGTGCTATATTTATGGAATAAAGTGCTCAATATCAGAGATAGAGCGTGTGTAAATATAAAAGTGAACATAGAAGTCAACACTTAGAGGCGACAGCAAATATTGAAGGAAAATGTCTTGCAATTTAATTGACAGAATAAAATTGTATGTCTATTAGCAAATATGACTTTTTTATTTTTTTACATGTATGTATGTTACAATCAGGAATTTTCTATCAATAAATATGATTCCATAGATAGGTGTAGAAGACTTATACATGAACATGTATATTTGCACTAGAGGATCATGTATGAAAATGTATCGCAATAGAAATTCATACTCTTATATGCAACTACTTGCATGCATGCGTAGAAATGATTTTACTCATATCTAATTTAACGATTTGAATACAATGCGTGAGATGCTAATTATAATTTCTGCATATATATATATATATATATATATATATATATATATATATATATATATATATATATAGGCGCCTGGCCAAGCGGTTATAACATTTACTTTCTGTAATTGAGACCTGATATTATTGTTCTGGTGGGGGGCGATCTTAGCGAGCAGAACATTTGGGATGTGCCTGGAAACTATACCACAATTTGACCCAAGCGTTGCGAGTGAAATTGTGGTTTACAGCTTACTGTGGCCGACGACATGAGTGTCTGCAGGGCAGGTTCATATTGTTGATCACGTTAGATAACATGCTTTCTCCCAGAAACTAAGGTCTGCTCAGCATAGTTGCAGTATAAAACAGAGGTGGTCTCTGTGGTTGTTGAACAAACACAAATGTACCTGAGCAGATGCGTATCCTCGAGTACGAGCGGTTGTTGTGTGGGTGAAACATGTAGGTCCGTAAAAGCTCGTGTTTTCGAACATAAACGAGATATTCGCCTCGGAAATTTAAACAATGCTTTAGTTGTACACACAACAAAAACAGATCATAATTTCGATTTTGATTCCGTGAAGATTTTAAAATATTTTCATAATAAAAATCTTAGGAGGATTTATGAAGCAGGCATAATATCCATCTCACGCACGGTGAATACTAGACCTGGCTTCTTTAGTATTTCCCCTTTTCTAGCGAGATTAATGCTCGACAAGATAGAATTCTTTCATTTTTCATTTTTCTTTCAAATACTCAAATTGAGGAATGCGTTTTCACAGCGTCGCCTACGTGACGAGAACGTGACCATGTTTTAAAACGGAACGCTGATCATATAAAACTTTCAGTTATCTGTTTGGATATGTCTTGTTCTTGTGTCCATCGTCTTTGTCATGTTCAATTGATGTTAATTATATATTATATTTTATGAATATGTCCTGAAGATGGTTTATTAAACCGAAACGTCCGACGTTGACATATTAACATTAAAACAGCATATTATTGCATGTAAGGATTTTTGTTTGTTTTTTCCATATATTTTCTTCATATATATATATATATATATATATATATATATATATATATATAATTACATGAATCATTCATACAAAAAACAAATATAGAGCTTAATGATTTAAATGGCGAGAATACATCTTCGCAAACAATTTCAATAATTTACACCAACCCCGAACCTGTATATGAATGATATGATCCCTGTTTATAAATTCCAGTTTCATAAATTCTTTTTTTAGTTTTTACAAGCTTTGGTCTGTTCCTACAGACATCCTCAGGTATGGAAATGGATTTCTTCTTGTTTTTTACTACTCGGTAATAAGAGGAGAACTAAAATATAGATGTAATCTATCTATCTATCTATCTATCTATCTATCTATATATATATATATATATGTGTTTGTGTGTGTGTTCTTATGTAGAGCGTTTGTACCTAGAAAATGTTTGTACATATAAATAAATATGACATGATGACTGACAAGTTCTTGCACTGAGGTTCTGAACATCTGAAACTACCAGTCAACATGCAATATTTATTTTTATGAGAATTTGAAAAGGAAAACTATATATACACACACACAGATATATGTGTGTGTGTGTTCCAAATATACACATGGGAAATAAAATTACCATATGAAATTAACTTATTGTTATATTCCATGCTAATAGGAATATATACTTGAAAGACACGGTGGATAAAATAAGTACACTTTTATTGTAAAAACCAGTATAGTATAGTAAGAATAAAACTAACAGTTATACACAATATTGTTGCAAGTAAATCCAGTAGTGAGTTTATTATTGGAATGTCGGTAGTTCTCGCGTAAGTCTGTTGTACTCAACAGATCCCAGCTAGACAATATTTACCAGCCTCCCAACGGGTTAAATGTAGCACAAAGCCGAATTTGATGTGGAGCAATCTGAGCGCGTAGGTTCGGCCAAAAGTTCTCCGTAAACATCGCATGAATTGGTTCGGGACTGTCTACCTCCCAGTACGAGATTCTGCTATAACTTCGCCCGGGTTCATCTCTGCCCAAAAGCAGAGAGTTTGACAACAGATCTGAGTAACAGATCCCAGCTAGACGGTATCTAGCAACTGCTCCACGCAGTTACATGTGGAACAAGGCCAAAATTAATGTGAGATATCTGAGCCCGTAGGCTCGGGCAAAAATTCGCCGTAGACCCCGTAAAAAACGAAACTCTTCCCTTCGGGATAGTCTCGTCTGTGCTCCTCTCTGCCCGAAGTCAGAGAGTTCAACCGTATAGGTGAAAATTTTTTAGCTAGGCGGTATTTACTGGCCACGAGTGTAGATGTGGCTCAAGTCCGAGTTTAACGGCCAAAGATTTCCCGTAGAACATGCATAAACGGCATTGGGTCGGTTTACTACCCCAGAGTAGATTCGGCCCTTCGACATAGCCTCACCTGGGTTTCTCTCTGACCGAAGGCAGTGAGTTCGACCATCATTGCTGAAATGATTTCAACTAGACAATATTTACTAGCACCCCCACGAGGGGAGATGTGGCACAAGGCCGAGTTTAACGTGGGTCTTCCGAGCTCCTAGGCTAGGCCAAAAATCACCGTAGAACACGCATAAACGGGATCGGATTGATCAACCTCCCTGAACGAGGCTCTGTCCTTCGGCAGCCTTGTCCGGGTTCCTCTCTGCTCAGAGACGGAGAGTTCGACATGCCAGCCGAAAAGATTGCGGCTAGACGGTATTTACTAGCCCGCCCCCACGAGAGTAGATGTGGCACAAGGTCGAGTTAAACGTGGGTTTCCGAGCGACGAATCTAAATCGTATCTTAATCTTTTGAACACACTGCGTATGTTCTACTACCGTTATGTTCATATCCCCTTTTAAGTAAATCATCCTTTACCGAAGACCTAAATATAAGCATAAGATGTCTCTTTAAATCTTGGACAGGAACTAGATATATGCCCGCAAATCAATCTCACTTACCAACGAAATATCTTTTATGTATTGTATCTCTCCAAGATATTTCTCGCTCTACATAACATTTGAGCTTTCACCATCACTTTTCGTACGTTTCTGTTATCAATTAGCTGTTTCCTCTTGGTTATGCTGCCTTCAATATATCCTGTAAACCAAACTCTCAGAAGAATCAAACATTTTTTGTGTTGCATTTCTTCAGGAACTAGGCTAGCATAAGTCTCCACAACTTTCTTTCCTTTCTTCTGTCAGTAATATTTGAATCTGCATAATAATTCTTGACAATTTTCCAGTGTCGATTCGCAAACTTGCCAGGTGTATTAATTCCTTTCTCTCCATTTCTAACCGTGCCTTCCGTATATCTTGCGAATATTAATGTAAATGAAAGCCCTCTTTTCTCATTGTACTACTGTAAATATATATATAATATACCCTGCTATAATACATATTCTTCATGGCTGCCCGTTCTGTTGTTGTTGTTGTTGTTGTTGTTGTTCTTCTTCTTCTTCTTCTTCTTCTTCTTCTTCTTCTTCTTCTTCTTCTTCTTCTTCTCCATTCTACCTGTATTATTATTTCTTCTTCTTACTAACCATTCTACCTGTATTTTTATTATAATTATTTCTTCTTCTCCTTCTTCTTCTTAATCTCAATTCTACATGTATTATTATTATTATTGTTATTTCTTCTTCTTCTTCTTCTTCTTCTTCTTCTTCTTCTTCTTACTATCCTTTCTAGATGTATTATTATTATTTCTTCTTCTCCATTCTACCTGTATTATTATTAGTTCTTCTTCTTCTTCTTCTTCTTCTTCTTCTTCTTAATCTCCATTCTACTTGTAATATTATTATTATTATTATTATTATTATTATTATTATTATTATTATTATTATTATTATTTCTTCTTCTTCTTCTTACTATACTTTCTACATGTATTATTATTATTATTTCTTCTTCTTCTTCTTCTTCTCCATTCTACCTGTATTATTATTATTTCTTCTTCTTCTTCTTCTTCTTCTTCTTCTTCTTCTTCTTCTTCTTCTTCTTCTCCATTCTACCTGTATTATTATTATTTCTTCTTCATCTTCTTACTATCCTTTCTACATGTATTATTATTTCTTCTTCTTCTACTTCTTCTTCTTCTTCTTCTTCTTCTTACTCTCCATTCTACCTGTATTATTATTATTTCTTCTTCTTTTTCTTCTTCTTCTTCTTCTTCTTACTCTCCATTCTACCTGTATTATTTTTATTTCTTCTTCTTCTTCTTCTTCTTCTTCTTCTTCTTCTTCTTCTTAATCTCCATTCTACATACATCATTATTATTATTATTTCTTCTTCTTCTTCTTCTTCTTTTTAATCTCCATTCTACTTGTAATATTATTATTATTATTATTATTATTATTATTATTATTATTATTTCTTCTTCTTCTTCTTCTTACTATACTTTCTACATGTATTATTATTATTATTTCTTCTTCTTCTTCTTCTTCTCCATTCTACCTGTATTATTATTATTTCTTCTTCTTCTTCTTCTTCTTCTTCTTCTTCTTCTTCTTCTTCTTCTTCTCCATTCTACCTGTATTATTATTATTTCTTCTTCATCTTCTTCTTCTTCTTACTATCCTTTCTACATGTATTATTATTTCTTCTTCTTCTACTTCTTCTTCTTCTTCTTCTCCATTCTACCTGTATTATTATTATTTCTTCTTCTTCTACTTCTTCTTCTTCTTCTTACTCTCCATTCTACCTGTATTATTATTATTTCTTCTTCTTTTTCTTCTTCTTCTTCTTCTTACTCTCCATTCTACCTGTATTATTTTTATTTCTTCTTCATCTTCTTCTTCTTATTCTTCTTCTTCTTCTTCTTCTTCTTCTTCTTCGCCATTCTACCTGTATTAGTATTTCTTCTTCTTACTATCTGTATTATTATTATTTCTTCTTCTTCTTCTTCTTCTTCTTAATCTCCATTCTACATACATCATTATTATTATTATTTCTTCTTCTTCTTCTTCTTCTTCTTAATCTCCATTCTACTTGTAATATTATTATTATTATTATTATTATTATTATTATTATTATTATTATTATTATTATTATTTCTTCTTCTCCATTCTACCTGTATTATTATTATTTCTTCTTCATCTTCTTCTTCTTCTTACTATCCTTTCTACATGTATTATTATTATTTCTTCTTCTTCTTCTTCTTCTTCTTCTTCTTCTTCTTCTCCATTCTACCTGTATTATTATTATTTCTTCTTCTTCTACTTCTTCTTCTTCTTCTTACTCTCCATTCTACCTGTATTATTATTATTTCTTCTTCTTTTTCTTCTTCTTCTTCTTCTTACTCTCCATTCTACCTGTATTATTTTTATTTCTTCTTCATCTTCTTCTTCTTCTTCTTCTTCTTCTTCTTCTTCTTCTTCTTCGCCATTCTACCTGTATTAGTATTTCTTCTTCTTACTATCTGTATTATTATTATTTCTTCTTCTTCTTCTTCTTCTTCTTCTTCTTCTTCTTCTTCTTCTTAATCTCCATTCTACATACATCATTATTATTATTATTTCTTCTTCTTCTTCTTCTTCTTCTTCTTCTTAATCTCCATTCTACTTGTAATATTATTATTATTATTATTATTATTATTATTATTATTTCTTCTTCTCCATTCTACATGTATTATTATTATTATTTCTTCTTCTTCTTCTTCTCCATTGTACCTGTATTATTATTATTTCTTCTTCATCTTCTTCTCCATTCTACCTGTATTATTATTATTTCTTCTTCATCTTCTTCTCCATTCTACCTGTATTATTATTATTTCTTCTTCATCATCTTCTTCTTCTTCTTACTATCCTTTCTACCTGTATTTTTATTATAATTATTTCTTTTTCTCCTTCTTCTTCTTAATCTCAATTCTACATGTATTATTATTATTAATGTTATTTCTTCTTCTTCTTTTTCTTCTTCTTCTTACTATCCTTTCTACATGTATTATTTTTATTATTATTATTTCTTCTTCTTCTCCATTCTACCTGTATTAGTATTTCTTCTTCTTACTATCCATTCTACCTGTATTATTATTATTTCTTCTTCTTCTTCTTCTTCTTCTTCTTCTTCTTCTTCTTCTTCTTCTTCTTCTTAATCTCCATTCTACATGCATTATTATTATTATTATTTCTTCTTCTTCTTACTATCCTTTTTACATGTATTATTATTATTATTTCTTCTTCTGCTTCTTCTTCTTCTCCATTCTACCTGTATTATTATTTCTTCTTCTTCTTCTTCTTCTTCTTCTTCTTCTTCTTCTTCCTCTTATTCTTCTTCTTATTATTCTTCTCCTTCTTCGTAATCTCCATTCTACATGTATTATTATTATTATTATTTCTTCTTCTTCTTCTTCATTCTACCTGTATTATTACTTCTTCTTCTTCTTCTTCTTCTTCATTCTACCTGTATTATTATTTCTTTTTCTTCTCCTTCTTCTTTTTCTTCTTCTCTTTTCTACCTGTAATATTATTCTTATTTCTTCTTCTTCCTCTCCATTCTGCCTGTATTATTTTTCTTATTTCTTCTTCTTCTTCTTCTTGCGTAAGGTCATATGTGATCATGGCTTTCCGTTCCGTTCATCCGTTCCCACAATCTGCCTATCTCTCATGCCGTCAATATCCCGCGTGTAGGTTAAATTCTCCAAACTATTCTTCCTCATTACGGGTCAAAAGACTTCATTTATGACTACCTGATTTTTATTATATAAGTGTTCTTTCTCTTCTCATTTTCTTTAAGTCTTTCTTGATGCTTATTCGCTCTGTCCATGGAGCTTTCCTTTTTTTAAAACTACATGGTCTCGTCGATCCCACTGTCAGCCTTTCTTATTTTAAGCATCTTTCGATAGTGAAAGATGAGTCATTTCAATCTCTTTTTCAACTGAGAATAAATTGCCCAACATTTAGATAGCAGTTAAGCAATTTTTACTTTGTCTCTAACGGAAGTTTATTTTTTAATACATTGGCTTAATTTCTGGAAGACAGCTTTCAGCATTTTATATACGTCTTTTGTTTCCGGTATGACATTTCTGTTGGCTGTGACTGCAAGTAAATACAAGTATAAAAGTGTTTGAATAAATATCCCTACTTGAACTAAACCGATAAGCGTAAATATCCTCAACTTATCTTGCAATATGTCAGGTTCGTGCGTACACACCCGTGTACAGACACGCCCATAAAGATATTATCGATTTATTATTATTAATAATTCATCCCCTTCTTTCTGTACACATTTTACCTTGATTCTCGCCCATTTTCTAAATGCCTCGCGGATACAACCAAAATATATTTTACACTGCCTCGATGGGCACAACCAAAGTAATTTTTCTGTGCCTCGATGATGCAACAAATATTTTTTATAGCCTCGATGATACAATCAGTGTATTTTTCTCTATTTCGATGATACAATCAGCGTATTTTTCTCTATTTCGATGATACAATCAGCGTATTTTTCTCTATTTCGATGATACAATCAGCGTATTTTTCTCTATTTCGATGATACAATCAGTGTATTTTTCTCTGCCTCAATGATATAACCAATGTATTTTTTCTGCCTCAAAGATACAACCAAAGTAATTTTTTATTTGCCTCGAGGATATAACTAAAGCAACTTTTCTTGTCTCGATGATACAACTAAAGTAATATTTTCTGTGCATAGGTGATACAACCAAAGCATTTTTGATTGGCTTGATCACACAACCAAAGTATGCTTCTCTGCCTCGGTGATACGAACAAAGTATTTTCCTCTGCCTTGATGATAAAACAAAAGTATTTTTTCTTTCCTTCAATAATACAACAAAATTTTTTTTTTTCTATGCATCGATGTTTCAACGAAATTAATTTTATCTGCCTAGGTGAAACAAATAAAGTATTTTTTCTTTGCCTCAACGATACAACCAGATTACATGACTGTAAGACTTGATTTAATTCAAATATATATATATATATATATATATATATATATATATATATATATATATATATATATATATATGTGAAGAAAAATATACGGAAAAACAAACAAAAATGCAATTATGCTGTTTTAATGTCATTAACATTAAAACGGCATAATTGCATATTAGGATTTTTGTTTGTTTTTTCCGTATATTTTTCTTCATACTGTCGCAACTATATACATATAATTGCTTACATAAATATATATATATATATATATATATATATATATATATATTTACACCCACTAAAATGCAAGGGGTTATTGAGTGTGAAAGAAAATGAAAAGTGAGAAGAAAAGACAATAAATGAACAGGTGTCAATAAGATAGATGATGACGATTGATCCTACACTTAATTTTTTTAAGATCTTAGGTGACAGGGGAAAACGGAAGAGCATTCAACGAGGGAGAATTGCAGGATAAGAAACTATTAGAATACAAACTATGGTTGCATCCATCTATTTCAACAGTAATCGATGAGACGTAATAATCAAGCTAGTACGACACTTACCTTCATGCGATTGAGACACCAAATAAGGGAGCACGTCAAAACAATTACCATGAAAATATTTGTAGAAAAGAAATAAAGACCTTCAGTTACGGTGGTGGGAACATGACTGACGCCGAGATGCCTGGTCCGGACCGATCACATTATGGATTTTTCTTTGGATTTTGTCAAGTACCTCCAGATTTATGACAAAAGCAACATACCGTATTCTGTGTTATTCTGTAATATTTGTTTTGATGAAAGAGCAGGAGCATATGGAATTGGGTTCAGCTCCAAAAAATACAATATAATGGTGCATAGCTCAAATAGAAAAACCTGTGACAACATTACAATGACTGGGAATTAATCGGAGGAAGTGTCCAGTTTTAAATGCTTAGGAGTAATCTCTTCTAAAGATGGTTCCTGCAACTCGGAAACTGAACGCGGATTGCCACTGTCATAACAGCAGTGGCCAAATTTGCAAGAATATGGAGGAGCAAAATCCCCTTTCCAACAAATTACACACTGTAGAAATCGCTGGTAGTCTCCATTTTCCTATATGAATGTTAAACGTGGACACTGTTGACTGAAACAGAGAGAAGGGTCCAAGTGTTTGGGAACAAATGCATGAGGAATCTCCTTGGCAGTTATTTGGGACGGAAAACCAATGGGTTTGTGCGTAAATGTTTTGTGGAACACCAATAAACTCCTTTGGCTTATGTCAAACGGAAAAAAATGGAGTAGTTTGGACATGTCACAAGGCACGACTTCTTGTGCAAAACCATAACGAAAGGCACCGTTGAAGGTGGACGTAGGAGAGGACGTCGACACAAAAACTGGTTCTACAATGTCAAACAACGGAAAAGTATGACTATGCCAGAATTGCTGATGGCTGCCGTCGATAGATCGTTGTGAAGGAGATTCAGTGTGGCTTTGCATTCGTGCCCTCAACTACGTCTACAAAGTCAAGGGGACGATGATGCTGAGGGTGATGACGATGATGATTACTTTAATTGTGAGTCAGTATTGCATGAACACTTCAATTCAAATGTCAAAAACAAAGTTTCCAATAAACAGTCTCAAGATGGGACTCTCAGTCGAATGTCACCGAAAATCGTGTACTTTCTCTATTATGCTGTTGTATCCAAGCAGATAATGTTTTACTAATTTAAGCTTTTTGATGATCAAACATTTTACCGATCGATCAAAATTTAACATTTTTAAATCATTGAATTAAATAAGAAGAGAAAAAATAGAAGAGTTGTATGGCCGTTATTTTTGTTTAAAACAGTAAAGACTTGTGTTATTTGCATCAGATTTTATTTCTCTCTTGTGCATCATAAACATGAAAATACTAAAAAACAAAAATGAAATGACAGATCGATAAATGCAATCAAACTGAACGAGATTTATAGAGGAAGGAACAAAGATCCCGATTTGTCTTTCGCTGTCTTTTTTTATGTCGTAGAACTAGGAATGTAGGTTGTGTATTTTCTGCATCCATAAGTTGTTCCTATCAAAACGATTTCTGTTAAAATCAAATATTCAGATTACAGAAATTGGGAGCAATAATTAATGAGGCATTTTTGATGGATGAGGAAAGTGTTTGACAGAACTACTTCGTGTGATCGGAATAAAAGTAAAACAGGAAATAGATAAAAAAAAAACTGGAGTTACGAGAAAAGATGTAAAAATAATGGGCATGTATGCGAACACGTGAACGTTTGAACAAAAATGCATGTAATGTTTTTTACTAAAATATATCGATGGTAACTTATTTGTAAAACCGTGTATGAGGCTGAAGTTTAATGAGAAATAGAAAGTGTGTTAATCGTTAAAAATGAGAATAAAATTGTCCGATTTTATTGAAAAAAAATTAAATGCAAATACTCCATTCAAACATGTAAACAGTATATAAAAGCATAGAAACAAGCTACTCCAACCAACAAACAAAAATGTCATTAATAAGAGCTTAGAAAGAGATTATTTGCATTGTGGTATACAAACGGTGGAGTAAACGGCTTGGATGGAAGAATCGGAGAGCCTATTTCGAATTCCACTCGAGTTCATTAAAATCATTTTAGAAGTAATAAGATTGTGAATGGCATGAGTCCAACTATTCACCCTCCAGCTATGGTTAAAAGCAGCGGTTAAGACTGCGTCATATTGGCCTGGGTACTGACTAGTCTGGGGATCATTTCGCATGGGGATCAATTGTGAATCCAAATTCCCATTGAAAGCTCTGCGATTGGCACGTCCTTGGGTGTGGCGGAAAAAGGAAACCAATATTCCATACGGAACAAGAGTGACGATGTATACAAACTCACTATATCAGATTATTAATGAGTAATTGACTGAGAAAATGAAAAAAAATAATCCTGTTATACGTCTTTCAAAATAATTTCTTCATTCTAGTAATGTTGGAAGGCGTATGATAACATTTACATTGATGTTGCGCCTGTACGACTCCAGAAATCTACTCAAATTATAAGTTAAAGAGTAAGAGACACTATTTATAAGAATATATTGTTTTATATATATGATTTATATTCTGTTATATATATATATATATATATATATATATATATATATATATATATATATATATATATATATATATATATATTAGAGAGAGTTGGGTTACCTCTGAGGACATGATACTGCCGCTCTAAATGTGTTTGTGTGTTTATTGTTTAAAATTTGCTTATTTTACAAAACTATGTATCTAAGTTAATCTATGTATCTATCTATCTATCTATCTATCTATCTATCTATCTATCTATCTATCTATCTATCTATCCAGCCCGGTTCTTTTCAGAGTCTTTTTTTTTAAAAACCTTTCCTTATTCCGTGATTAAAAATTCAATGTCTTTTTCAGGCACACTTCATTTCGATCAGTATGAGAAATTTTGAACATCTTGTATCAGATTCTGTATTTATTTAGAGTAATCAATTTATCCGCTAGAAGCACTTCATTTTGAGGCAAATGACTTCTTGGTTACATCCAGGGACTTGTCCTATAACATTATTGCCTATATAATGAGTAAAAAATCAATTTAAATAATACTAGAACATTCCAGGAATTATAAGGTAGACAATTGTATCGAACAGTTAATGAACAAACAGCAGATTTATATAAGCAACTGAAAGTATAAACATCAGTGCTAATGTAATTAGTTCTTTAAGTATTCTTATTTTAGCAGGGCCCATTCTAAATGCTTCTTCATTCAAAGATTATGAAATACCTTTATGCAAACTGTTTTTCAATCCGATGTCTATTGGAGAAATTCATATTATATTTTGAGTGAACATTCTGAATAAAATAATGTCAATATACAAATTTAGCAAAGTTATTTTACAGATTTGTGATAGGAATTATCATATAACAATTGTATCTCTCAATTTCATCAATTTTGTTTTTCTTTACTGAATGAAAAATGCTATTTCAAACTGGACTAAACACACATACACATGCAAACATACACACACACACATACATATATATATATATATATATATATATATATATATATACATATATGTACACACACATATATATATGTACACACACACATATATATGTACACACACATATATGTACACATACACACACATATATGTACACACACACTCCCCTACCCCTTTTTCTTTTCTTTTCCTTTCCCTCCCTCTTCTTCTGATCTCTAAGTTTAGATCGTCTATTGTGCGTGCATGTCACCACAAAATGTATCCTTTCTTGTTACATCTTTAATGTAAAGCCAACTTTCATATTTCCCTCACTTAAACCTCTTCAACTCACCTCTCTAAAACTTCTCTCTCTTAAGTTTTAATTTCCCACCTTCTCTCGTCTGTTACCCCTCTCTTTAGCTCTAACATTCGTCCCACGCTCTCTCTAAATTCTATTTTTATTTCCGGAGTTGTTTTTTCTGTTTTCTTATTGAATTTTTAGGTCTGATGAATTGGTTCATAGTTACGATTCCAATGGAATTAATTATGAACATGGAATATTAATGTTTAATATATATAATATATAATATATATATATATATATATATATATATATATATATATATATATATATATATATATATATATATATATATCACCGATACCCCCAACCCTCTAGGCTTTAAGTGTTCCTGCCCTAAACACCTGAAGGTGAACCTTCCTTATTCACAAGCACCTAGACAGAGAAGGATATGTTCCAACAATGAAGAACTCAATAAAGTCACTCAAAACCCAGAGCATCAATTCATAAAACGTGCCTATAAAGAACACCTAATCAGGGAACAAATAAATAAAGCTATTTCCACGCATAGAGAAGGTACCCTAACGTCTAAAATTAAAAATGAATTCAGACGCATACCTCTAGTAACCGCTTTTAGCACCACTTTTCCTCCACTATATCAGATAATTAGAAATTGCTGGTAAATAATACATCTCAAACCAGACCGAGAATATTTGTTTGAGGAACTCAGCCTTCTAACATATTATTGACCAAAGAACATTAAGGAAATCATAGCGGGTAACCGAATTTCAGACAATGGTGTAACATGAAATAGAGCAAGAATAAAAACTACAAAAAATAGGAAGTAACGAAATTTTAGATGATAACGTGATCCGTATTAAATCAAAAATAAAAACAACAGGATATTCCTAAACGAATTGGTGTCTAATGCTGTTACAATGTAAGTTCCTTTTGTTTTAACAACATTAGGCAAACCAATTCATTCAATAGTTCAGTAAGTAAAAGACAATATTAGAAAAATTCTAGAGGAACATGAAGTCAAATAGATTTTGCGGTTCTAAACACTACGTCCAGACATGTTTAACCACAAAATTTAACAACATAGATAGAATTAATATATAACCCCATGAATCAAACTCTGCCCACGGTTCTCACCGACACAAGACAGACATGCTTGTGAAGGTGTTCATGTCTCACATTTATACACACACGCATAATAATATATACACTTACACACATCATACACAATCCCAAAGAACTAAAAGATAGCATACACCTAACACACACACACATATCCCCTTTCCTAGCACCAATAAATAAATAAAACTGTCAAAATAACCAGAAAGGGAATTCTGAGTCTCATTAATCTCCTCAGCCTTTATCTTAAAACACAGAAAAAAGGCTGTTTGACCAACACAATAACTGACCAAAATTAACGAAAAAATCAATGAAAACTACAGAAAAAAGTTCATTATCTTCAGGTAGGCATTCATTCCTGTAGTCCACAGTTAAAAACAAGCAGGATTTATTTTTCATTTCTGAGTATGGGCCTGCTGAAATAGAACCTAACTAAAATAACAAAAGATATTAATATACAACCCAGTGTGTAAGAAAATTTTATTTTTTTAATATATTTTATTGTTCAAAACATCTACCTACCTACCTACCTACCTATCTATCTATCTATCTATCTATCTATGTCTATTAATATCTATCTATCTATCTATCTATCTATCTATCTATCTATTTATCTATCTATCTATCCAATTCTTTTCACATCTATCTATCCAATTCTTTTCACATCTATCTATCTATCTATCTATCTATATATCCAATTCTTTTCCCATCTATCTATCTATCTATCTATCTATCTATCTATCTGTATCTATATATATGTATGTATATATATATATATATATATATATATATATATATATATATATATATATATATATATATATATATATATATATGTATGTATGTATATATATGTATATTACATTATTTACATTGTTCGGACTATTGCCCACATATTTGTCGCCATATTTATTACAACGTTTCGGCCGCTTCTTCAGGTGGTTGGAATGTCGAACTGAACCCTTTATTTTGCTCACTGGGGTAGACTGTACTAGTTCCACATGAACATTATCCATGTTTGATGTGTGTCAGTTATCAGTTATCTCCTGTTAATTTCCCTCTGAAAGTTCTGTCTTAACTGGGTATTGAACTCACACTCTTTGGGTCCTGTCTCTGGATCTAACCAACGCCTTTATCCACTGTGCCATTGAGGACATCTGGGTATGAATTTCTGGGTTTTATAAACCTAATGTCTTAAGCGACCATTTTTACCAGTGCTAATATTTAATTTTGCTGTTAACAGTGCATGTTTTTAGCAGAGCATATATTGCAACTTTGTTGTTGTCATTGCTATTCTCTGGCACTCCTTATTACTGGTTCCCATATTGTATTTATTTCTATGCTTAATCGGCTCAGGAAATTGTTGTGGCATAGAATATGTGCTGATTCCTTAAGTTTACGAATTTTCCAATGGTGTTCCCTGTCTATGATCTCAACATGATCCCACAGAGGTCGGTGATCTCCCTTCTCTCTCCATATATGGTCAGCCACGCCTGATTTTTTCACTTCCTCTCGTGTTACAGCATTCTGGTATTCTTGAAAACTTACCTTGAAGAGGCGACCTGCCTCTCCTTTATATTCCTTTCCGCAGCTGCACGAGATAGCGTACACACAGTCTTTTCTCATGTTCTCGTCTATGGGAGGTCTTACTCGGGAGAGACATCTGCGAAGTGTCGTTAAGCTTTTGAAGGTTGTCCTGATGTTATAAGGGACGCAGATCCTTTGTATTTTCTCTGACAACCCCTTCACATAAGGCAGGCAGACTGTTTTTGAGTGTTGCTGTCCTCCTCATATATATATATATATATATATATATATATATATATATATATATACATATATATATACATACATACATACATATATATATATATATACATATATACATATATATATATATACATACAACATACATATGTATACATATACATATATAGATACATGTATATATACATACATATATACATATATATACATATATATACACATACATATATACCCTATATATATTTACATACATATATACATACATACATATATATATACATATATATATGCATACATATATACATATATATATACATACATATATATACATATATATATAT
This sequence comes from Acanthosepion lycidas, assembly GCA_963932145.1. Taxonomy (NCBI): domain Eukaryota; kingdom Metazoa; phylum Mollusca; class Cephalopoda; order Sepiida; family Sepiidae; genus Acanthosepion; species Acanthosepion lycidas. Next base: position 48,847,444 of record OZ010574.1, on the reverse strand, counting down.
ATATATATATATATATATATATATATATATATATATATATATATACATACATACATACATATATATATATATATATATATATATATATATATATATACATATATATATATATATATATATATATATATATATATATATTGAATTTATAATAGATATAGATTTTTAATAGTAAATGTGTTTTATGCTTTTATGGTACGTTTATTTATATATAAATTTATTTAACAAAATTTATTTTAAAAAAAAAAAACACTAATCCTCTTTATGTTTAACATAATATATAAATGACAACTCAAAATAAAAAAAAAAAACTATAAATTTTGGTCCGTCATTTTTAATCCATTATTGAAAATAAATACCATTAATCACTGTTTATAATTAATATAATACAAAACATAAATCCCTATTTATTTTAAATTTAAAATACATTGCAATATGATTCCCGGTAGCCTAGAAAAGAAATATGTATTAGTAAGAATAATTCTTTTCAGTATGAACCATAAAGGCATCTAGCGCCTCAGAGAAAACCTACCTTGGAATTATTATCTGCTCTTTAGTATAACGTTCTTTTAAGGCGACTGTCCGTCTGGACTTTGCATTGAAAGAGATCTATCGTAGAATCTCTGTTTTCGAAAGGAAACGGTGTTGCAAAATTTGGTTGATAAATGTTTATTTTAAACACAATGCGAGACGTATAGTGAGTAGATTGGTCAGTAGAATTTAATATAATTTAAACAAACGAAAATGTATTTTAATTTCTAAGATGTAATATGCCAGCAAATGTAACAACCTTTTCTTTTCTAGGTGAGTGACCATCACGATCACCAGACTTTCCTGGATTAAAACAAGCGATATATGAAAATAATTATGAAGTTAATATAGAGATGTGTCAAATGGTTTGTTGTAGTGTTGCTGATAGGTGTCAGCGTTGTATTGACCATGAAAGGGAGCACATTTTTGAGCAATTTAAAAAAAAAAAAAAAATTTAAATTACTATAATCTCTGTTCAATAAATATTAAGAAGTAAAAATGAGCATTACTTTTGCCGCGCAATGTATATTTCAACACACACACACACACACACACACACACACACATATATATATATATATATATATATATATAGTAATTTTTTACAGTATAATATGTTATTTAAATAAAAAATCAAGCATCCAGGCCTTTACTGTGAATCATGTTTCTTTTAGGTAATGTAGATGCTTTTCTTGTGCGATGAAACTATTTCAGAACTCACAGAAGCATTAGTAAAACCTGTCAAGTTAAGAATTCTCAAATATTTTTTTTAATATATTTTCCAGAAGTGAAAGAGAAAAACAATCCAGGTATTTTTACATCGGCCAACATGATTATATGGAGATATTACATTCTGGTTTCTAAAAACAGCCACGCAGATATTTGTTAAATTAAGAATTTTATATACATACATACACACACACACACACACACACACACACACATATATATATATATATATATATATATATATATATATATATATATATATATATATATATATATTAATTTAAGATATATTTCGGTTGAACATTAGCAGCTGCATCTTAACAATTTATTTAGCGTCTGCTATCTGTATCTTTGTTCCTCTATAGCAAAAACTGAATTTTAACTTCAACTCTTGGATAAATTTTCTCATTACTTGTTTAAGCTAGTTAAATACGTATCTAATGTAAATGAATTGACACAAGAATATAAGATCAGTTAAAATCAATTAAATTCGCCTCTTGGTTATAACCATTGTAACGTGTTTTCTAGAAGCATTTTATAAAAAATATTAATGTGAAAGTAGTCGTGACCACAGGTTAGATTATTTAAATAGCACACGTATAAACTTAAAGACTAGTTACTCGCAAGAGTTAAGGTGTGTATTAATCTATTCGCCAAAGATAGACAGGCGTATGACTAGCAAAGAAATTATATACTGTCCCTATCGGCATGATTCCATGAAGTCGAGAAATGAAATATTTATTAATAAGAATAAGTCTTTTAAGTATAAACTATAAAAGAGACTAGTGACTCAGGGACAAATAATGTAATTACTATTTTTTTGATTTATAAAAGTATAATATTCTTTTAAAAATGACCGATCCTATTGCCTTTTAATTGTAAAGAGATTTATCTTAGAATTTCTTTTTTCGGAAGAAGAAAATGTTGCGAAAAATTTACAGGTATTTGGTAAATGTTTATTGGAAACACTGTGCATAACGTATAATGGAGAGATTGGTCAGTAGAGGAATCAATGTTCATATTGGTAGACACTGAGTTTGCATCCTGCAACTGTTGTGAATGAGAATGCAATCTAAACAAATGATGATCTCATGACAACTGAGAGAAAAAAAATCTGAATTCCTACACGTAATCCAGAGAGGTGTTTATGGTTTAATTCAGTCTTTTTCCATTCAAAGGTCTCTGCAATATGAGCTGCTACATTTCACATCGACTTCTTGAACGATGGAAACGTTTAATATCCAAGAACTTCTGTAGAATCACAAAATAGATATCACAAAGAAAGGTACAACCCTGCAAAGGTAATGGAGTGTAAGATGCAATTTATATACGATTAGAAAAACAGCTTCTACGATATAGGTAACAATGCCAACATTTAAAGATGGAATACCACGAATGAGAAAAAATATGTTCAGTATAATATTATGAATGTTCAGTCGACTGCTTTCATTTTAGTAGCTTAACCGACCATCTGCTTCTAAAACTACTGTTATTCAAGAAAAGAAAATAAAAACTCTGATCTTAAAACTCCTCTGGCTTGGGGCCATATCCAGTCATGGTAAAGCTTTTGGGAATAAAGACCCTGGGCAAATTCAAAGCCGGAGTAAGGCAGTTCGATATTACGTTCAACTTTTTTCTAGCAATACTTGCGACGATGCTGAAGCCAAGCTGTATTAGATTCTACCTCTCCTTTGGACAACATACCTGACGTAGAGAAGGGAGACGTTTGAATCTCTCAAAAACCCTGCCCAGGCATGCGTCCTGGAGAGGACACTCCAGAATCGCTACACCGCGACAAGAAGCAACAATATACTAATGGGAACATTCCGAAGCTACTTTTGAACATGGAATTGGTCGCTGACAAAAGGACGATTCAAGGACGTCTACAAAAGGGTGACTGACATGGACATCGAGAGGTGAGAAGACGTCGTCAATGATCACTCACGCTGGAGTCGCGATTTACAACGAGGGTTGGCGAAAAGAGAGAAGATACAGAGGCTTGCCGCCGGGAAGAATCTTGCTCGAAGGAAAGAAAACAACGCAGTGACATCGGGGTAAAGCGTCTTTGCATGGATTCGTTGCAGTCAAGACGGTAGGCCTGTCCAAACGTAACAGGTACTGAACCGCCATCAGCAGCTGAGGCATAAAACTTTGAATACAGTTCCATGGTCACTCGAGACTAACGAATGGAATATCTTCAAGAATAACGAGTATGACTTCAAGACATTTTTTTATTCTTTATTCTATGTGCCATGTCCCATCAGGATGTTGCCGATCATGGCTATCCACAATTTCTTATCATTTGTAGCTCTTAGTATTTTTTATCTTTTTGCTACGTCTCTTAAACTCTGTTCTTTCATCCATTTACTTACGCTCGTTAAGTAGGTTAAATCTTGTTTTCCTTTGTCACTTTTGACTTAATTGTCCTCCGAGTGTCAATTTTTCCAAACCCTCTTTCTTCATTATGTATTATAGAAATTTCAGCTATCTTCTCTTGTTGATGTAAATTACAATTATCCTTTTAGTTTCCATTTCCTCTAACATTTCTCGTTGCTTTCATGTTTGGTACTTCGCATTTTTATCTTCTGTAGAACCAGATATCTGCTGGTTGAAGTCTTTTCCACATCTCTGACTTTATTCTCATTTCTATCTGCAGGTATATAGATTGCATTAACATATTACCTTACAATATCAAGCCGCCACCAAGTATAGGTATGAAAAGATAGCCATCTTGACTTTCTTGAAAATGGATATGTGAACAATTAAAAGAACTCTCTACTCAGCTCCAATAGCACGTCGTTACCTCTAGTGTTGCACGCAATTTCATATCCTATATAATAATTCTGGGATTATTGGGCAAAGAAAAAATATTTCATGTCACTCCACTGAGGTAGAATCTACTGCCTATCTCGAAGATAGACAGCAGTGACTAAGCCGCGTAACAGTATCTCACATGCCAAAATCCACCCAGGAGGATTGAGTGAGAAGTTATGTAACTCCCAGTAAATAATCTCCTACATTCTATGATTGGAATCGCATTTACTGGTGAGATTCCATGATGCAGATCAAGCAGATGGCCGACAGAAATTTGTTTTGTGCCGTTAGACGTAAGCAAAACGGAATACAGGGAGCGGTAGAAATGCGTCGCACATATATCTAAAAAATTACATCTTACATAATGGCATGACATTAATGAGAAAATTGTCATCATCTAACTAATGACTTACCATTATGTGGACACTATTTCTGCGAAGAATATGTCGGATGGTATCTGACGCACCCTGTATAAAATCTATAAATATTAAACGTACGTTATATATATATATATATATGTGTGTATGTGTGTGTGCGTGCCTGTGTGTATGAATAATTAGGAAAAAAAATCCAAGAGAGAAATAAGTTTTTATATCGATCCTTACCAATTGCAATACACACACACACACACACACACACACATATATATATATATATATATATAATCAGATACAGTGTATCTGTAGAAGAGACAGAATGAATAAAAAGAGACAAGAGGAAAAAACTATACCAACGCGTTTCGCCTTCTGCGGGATTTTATTAATATTGTTTGATGAATTTCGTTCGATGACAAAATGCGGGGGTGAAGTATAGTATTTCTCTAGTCTCTTTATCTTCATATATATATATATATATATATATATATATATATATATATATATATATATACAGAGAGAGAGAGTGAGAAAGAGAGACAGAGTTAGATCAAGCGAACAGATATAAACAACAATATACGCGTGTGTTAGCAGGCTTACGGAGGCAAGCGAATAAATAATCATCAAATTTATTCATGAGGTGTAAACATAACAGTGCTCGATGTGGTTACACAGAGCAATGATATATATTAATAAATATACACGTACATATACTTACGTTTTCCAGCTCATCGAGCACAGAGTATATCTTATATTTTTATAAAAAAGCATAAGATATACAAAACCTGGGTATATGTATATTTATTAATATATATATATATATATATATATATATATATATATATATATATATATATATATATATATATATATATATATTCACTTTTACATTAGAGCTTATAAGTTACTACTACAAAACTGTAGTTGTTTTGACCTTGAATAAACAATGTCTGATCAGGTAGTTAAGAATAATTGTAATAAACAATTTTATGTAAGATTTCAACTTATGAAACATCACTTCGTTTTGGAAAATTTTCCGTAAGGTAAAAAGGATTATTTATAAAATGAAAAAGAAAAGAAAATAAGAAATCAATTCAAAAAGAAGAAAGAGGAAAGAAAAGAAAGGTAAAAGAAAACATAAGAAATTAATCCTGCTAGAAAGAGCATAGAAAGAAAAGAAAGGCAAAGGAAAGAGAGGAGGATACTCAAAATTGCACATATACCAAGAAATAGGAAAATAAAGAAAGTAACATATGAGAACATGTTGAGCCAATTAAATTATACTGAAAAAGATAATTCAAATTTAACGGAAATGAAACGCGAATAGATATTAACACATAGGCAACAATGTCGATTTCCAAATTGTAGGGAAATTTTAAATGAGATCACCTGTTCAAACCAAATTATACATAGAACATAAAGGACACTTTAAGAAGCAACACAATGCTTAACAAAACTAATCTTATATTATAAATTAGAATCCAAAATAAATTTTATAGATTGCAGTTTGGTGCACTAAACAAGCATTACAGAAGAAATTTCTGTGATTGTAGCACCTCTGTCTCCAACTCCCAGAATAGATACCGATGTATAAATTTTATCATTAATATTATGCTTATATTTATTGAAGTAATTCCATTAGTAACTATGGCCTTTTGAGGTATTTCTTAATTATTCTTATAATTTGGTCTATATTATACATTGATCTCTCATATGAACTGGACTGTCTTGTTTGAAATAATATTACTAATATATATATATATATATATATATATATATATATATATATATATATTTGATTCGTTTTCTATGGCTCATTAGACAGAAAGGAAATTAGATTGTAAAAATTATTTTATATATCAATGATCTAGTGATACAAGTCTTAATAATTAACGCCTAGCTGATGGGTGAGGAGAGTTGGCTTCATAGCCTTCCCAAGGGTATTTGCGGCTAAAAGATAATGAAACCGACTGGAATTGGATATTGGCCTCAGATTAACAATTCCGTGCCTTTACCCATTATATAACCAGCACATCCAAGATTATACCACCTTGTATTCCAAAGCTATCACCCATCTACGTACGTAACAGGCTCGACGTTGCTTAACTTTGGTGATCATAGGTATTCGGTGTTTCAATATAATATGGCCGTAATCACATGTTGCCCTCTATTAATCATCAGAGAGACCCATTTCTTCCTTCCATCAGCACGAAAGGAGTGTGACTCTTTGCGCCTTCTTGGATACCCTTTTCGATTGACATGAAATGGAAAGTGTGTAATATAATCCATTGCAAGTTCAGCTGCTGAGGTTCACTGTGTCGTGCTTGAGATTTTTTCTCTTTTAAATCTTGTATCTCTATAAGCCCATCATTCGTCCATGATTAGCAAATGTACCGGATTTTATGCTTTATATCCAGAGATCTTTCATGAAATCCAAAGATGAATCAGGAGTATTATTTGTTGTGATTTGGTCACTCGATTTCAATGCCTTTTGCCTTTTCTATAAATACTTTCAAGGTAGTTTTGAGGTGAGTTCTTTGTTATGGTACCTCGATTTAATAAATTTAAGCGCAGTATTAGACTGGCGAAGAGGTATCACCATTTTAGATTTGAATCGGTTAAATATAACCGTAAGTTCTATGCTGAAAGTTTCCTTTCGAGCAAATTAATCGAGTCAACATTAATCTTAAAAATTTTAAATGCAATGCGAATCGTTATCCAACGCCATTTGATGCCATTCCCTAATAATGTTTCTCTTTTCTAATACTTCCACTGTCAGTAATACACTCCGGTCTTCGGGATTTTATGGGCTTGCTTGGGGTGAAGGTGAACTTGCTCATATATATATATATATATATATATATATATATATATATATATATATATATATATATATAATTGTGTGTGTGCGCGTGCGCGTGTCTGTGCGTGTGTGTTAGAAGGATTGTCATGCTTATCATGTCTATAAAAAATTGTTGTATTCATCTGAAAATTAATTTTTTATTTACGAAGTGAAAATCGCTAAGGTTATGTACTGCATCTTTTTTTTAATTTTATGATGTAAATACACAGCAAACGTCACGGCAAATAATAATTTAGTGAAATGTGTAAATATGTAATATTTATTATATAAATATATATATATGTGTGTGTAGGCGTTTTTGTGTTTTGTTTTTTGCAAGCTGCACGCACCCATGAACAAATTATTTAATTTTATGTAGTTATACATATGTTTGCCCAGGAGAAGAGATCAAAAGACAAAATAAAACGAAATATTCGACTTCTATAAATTTCATATATATATATATATATATATATAGATAGATAGATAGATAGATAGATAGATGTAAACAAAGGCAAGCGGGCACTCATATATATATGTGTGTGTACATATATATATATATATATATATATATATATATATATATATATATTATTTTAGGTTGGTGCAAAAATAATGTCGTTCTCTTACATATGTTACTATGTGAGAAAACGACATTATTTTTGCGCCAACCTACTAAATATTTATATATATATATATATATATATATATATATATATATATATATATATATATATATATATATATATATATACGCATGCGTGCGTGCGTTATCTCTTGAAATCGTCAATGGAAAGAAAAGGCGTCACATGTCTATATGGAGCAACAACTCATTTTAAATATTTTCCCCTAAAAATCCACAATTTTTACATATGTATCTCTTTCCTGAAGGCATAATGGAGCTAATTTGCGAGCCATAAGTATTGCTTTTCAAATAAGATGTCTTGCAAAGAATGACAAATAGGTCTTCCGTATATAACACACTTAAGTGCTAAACCACTACAATATCATTTGAAGGCGTTTTAAAACTATTTTTGCAGCAGATTTGCAATCTTTGTTCCGTAACAATTGTAAGGCAAGTAGTAACCATTTAAAGTAAGTAATAAAATAATAGACCTACAGTTCAAAGTAACTCTTGTTATTCAACGATTTCTAATGCGGATCAGCATGCAAGAGAGAGCAATCAGACTGTTCAGTGGTCCAGTGGTAAGATCAGCGCCAAACATTGGCTCTATTTCAATGCTGTCTTGTCTTTTTTTCTTCATGGTCATTATTATCTTATTTTGGGCGCCAGAGTAATTTCAGATTTCTTTACCTGAAATGAATAACTTTGGTCACTTTTCTCGCTTCTATAATTCTTCGAGAATGGCTCGTTTTCTGTCTCTTCATTGTTTTTAACGTTCTTACTGTTGATCTAATTTATTATGCTCTGCTTTCTAAGTTACTCTGTTTCTAGAACACTAATTAGTGGCACACATTGAGTACAGAACTCATTAACCAGTTACAAATATTGATAACAATGTTGATAAGTGTATATCTGATTTCACTAAGTATACTAATATTTTTCCTATTTAGTAAAATTACGGACAACGGAGTGAAAGGAGGCATCTGCTTACAGTACAAAAATTAACCATATTAGGTCACCAATTATTTACTAAGCTAATGTTAGATGTGAGATTCATTAATCGGTAATTTTTAGCAACGTAGATATAGTCAAATAGGGAAAAATCATTATTTCCAGACAAGGCTCCCAAATATTTATTAAGCTTAGATTTAAAACAATATTACAAGTAGTATTTACACAGTGATGTTTTATTAGGTTAATGCAAAAATAATGTCGTTTTCTCACATAGTAACATATTTGAGAAATTGACATTATTTTTGCACTAACCTAATAACTATTCAGTATTTTCAACAAGTCTTGCTCACGCTGATGCACCGCAAAATGTAGCATTCCTCCACCTTGAGGCGCAGAAATATTTATTTAGATTTAATAAAGGTAAGTTAATTTAAAACCAGAACGAAATCAATGCTCAGTAGTAATCTGCAAGCAGACCAGCTGACACAGAAACAAAAGAATTTTAGTAATGGTCAAGCATTATATCCTGATTGGTTATTCAAATATTTATGAAACCTAGCTTAGATATGGGACAATGCTACATTAGGTTACACACACTGAGGATCAAATTTACTACGTATGATAAAAGTTAAAAAAAGTCCAAATCTCCATGTACACTGAGACAGTCTCCTCTTTTCTTAGGAAATGTTTATTGCATTTTTAGTAGTTCGGTGGACTCTTATTTTGTTTTTGATTCATGGAGCATGGGAAGGGATTAGCATATTTTACTATGCAATGCATTCCTCTCAATAAAATTTGAACTTAGATTGGTTAGCAAAATCTAATTTACATGAACCCACTGATCTCATTCACTGATGAAGCATTCTGTTTATTCTTTTCTCTTTTATTTTTCTTTCTCAAAGACATTGTGCGACACAAAACCTTTTGGACTTTGGGGTATATCTCCATTTCTTCTATGTACAATAGTAATAGTCAACTGGACGTGCCCAGATTGTAGTAACTGTCAACCATTATGTCATTACAAGTCATAACATACTGGGTGTGATGGATAAATTTTAGTTTAAATTAAACAAAAAAGAAAATAACACTGACATCTCATTTTAACATATATATTTACCAAAAATTACACAAAATATCTTGAAGTACTAAAGAATAAATTCATTCAATAAATCGCCATTAGCTTCAACCACGGCGTCTTCGGACTCTCTCCCGGACGGTTTCCTTGTTTAAGTTAGTGAATGCTGACATAATGCTGGCCTTCAGGTCATCTTTGGTGTTACAATGATGGAATGTAAGGGTGATATTGTCGCAGAAATTGTTTGGCATCCAAGACTGAGTTCTCCTTCTTGTGTTGCATTGTGCAAAGCCCAGTTTCCAGACATACGCTCTTCCAAAACCTACCCACTTGACTTGATATAGGCCTCCGTGTTGAATCTGAGGCTCTGTGGGAAAATGAATATAGGTATAATGCCGCCATTACTAGTGATCATTTAAAGCACCTTCGTAATCACTATTAAACACATCGAACTCTTTATGAATCCCTTAAACTGTCCATGATTTATACCCAAGCACTCTGAAATGTTCATATTGGGGCTTCCTGCGCAAATGTACAGTACGTCGTTTTCAAATTTCAGTCGGGGTGAATTGCGTCATAGGGCTCTTTTTCTCACAGACGGTGCCCAACTGACCTTTATATACTGTACAGTTGACATAATAAAAACAAACAACAATACCTTTCCAGCTCACGCAAAAGCACCAAGTATTATCATTAGCCTGTCATTATTAAACTACAAAATGCCCAAATATATACGAAGTATCGTATAGATTTGAAGCAATACCATAAGAAGTGTAATCTCATTGAGAATCGAAATCACTATTCAGGAAGAACTGATAAAGGACCACTCACGTAGAGGCGTCCCTCAATCATTCAGTTAAGTGCCACGCGTCATACACGATTGGGCAATCAGGTATATTTCGATTCATTAATGAATAAACAGTAGATTTTCCCGCAGTAGGTGGCCTTTTTTTTCTGCGGTAGATTGATTGCTAACTAAGACTATTGAACCCAGTCTGTTCTGCTATTCTGCTTGGAGGGGAAGAAATATTCATACGTTTACCAAGTGTATTTTTGTGTAAGTGAATGCAACAAACTCAACCGGAATTCGAACTCAGCTCTTCGATTCGAAGTCACAAGTGACCGATGTATTCAGCACATTGTACATGTTGAACTGCTAAGCTCTCTCAGAAACTGGAATTCAGCTTAGTTGCAATACAAAACACATTTTAAATCTATGGGTGCTGAAGAGAAACTAATGTGAATGGGAAGGCGTCTGGAACAGGGATTAGTCATCAGCGAGAAGCAGACCAGCATTTCCGGAAATGCGCTGCCTACCATTATGATTCGAATTGGTGAAAAATGCATGAAAAATCTTTGGGTCGTGTCTCATAACAATATATACTTTCGTGGTAATTGCTCTGTTGAACCTTCTACTATGGCACCCAGACTTTATGAATTTAAGTGCAGTACTAGATTGGCGGCAAGGTCTCATCCTTCTATAGATTAAGTGGTTTGATGTAACCGTAATTTCTATGCTAACATTTTCTTCTGTCGCAGTTTTTGCTTATAGAACTCTCTTCCAGTTTCTTGCTTCCCAACTAAATTTTATCTTCAAAAATTTAAATGCAATATCAATCGTTATCTTCTGTTTTTAATTCTTGTACTTTAAATGTCCTCTCTCCTTAATAGCAATTTTACTAATATTCTCTAACATTTTGCAGCACATTGCGTCCTAATGTCTTTATTCTCTTGCTGGCGGTGAAATAATAATTAAAAAAATGCAAATTGTCAAAATTTACATAGCGAAACAGAAGACAAGAAGCTGCGGTGTGTCATGACCGCCAACGAGCCTGAAAGAATTTGATAAATGGACGTAAGTTATTTGCTTATTTACATTCTAATATTGCTTGATAAGAAATATTTGACATGGAATATTTCAGTAACGATTTGATCAAATGACTCACCCATTAACAAAATATTTGTAAAACCTTGACAGGGTCCAATAATTTATAGAATACCACTCGACTCTTTAACAAACAACTGGTGTGTATTATTCTAAATAGTATTTATAATTAACCAATATTTAATTAAAAAAACATCAGAGATTGATTTATTATAAACACTATTTTCAGTGTTGCCTTTATTAATTCGGGAGTGTTGTTTATTTTAAGTAGATTAACTAGATTAGCACAATGTTAGAATGCTTTTCTTTTTCTACATACATGGCCAACACGGCTCTCCACAATTTCTTGTATTTTGTAGCGATTAGTACTTTTTGTCTTCTTGTTATCCCACCCAAACCTTTCACCGACATCCAATTTGCCAGCCCTCTTTCGTCAGGATATCACTTAGGAATTTCGACTGTTCTTTCTTGATGTTAAGCATAAGTGTCCTTATTCTTTCAATTTTCAAGCTTCGTCGTTGCTCTCATGTTCGTCCCATGTCATCCTCAAGATCCTTCTGTAGAATAATATTTCTGTCTTTTCTTTATCAGCAAAAAGATTGTCTAGCATTCATTGCCATATAGATGGATTGATATTACATAGCAGTTTAGAATTTTTTTTTTGTTTCTAACACAATGTTTCTGTTTCTTAATGTTTAACTTAGCTTTTGGAAGACATCTTAGCTACTCCAATGCCCCTTCAGTCTTTGGAAAAACTTCCCGTATATTTAAAATGTTTTACTTGTTTCCTTTTGATGTATCCTATTCATAATTTGCATGTTTATATTTTATTTTATTTATTTATTTTATTTATTTATTTATTTTATTTTATTTGCATATTTTTATTTGCATGATTGTTCTTTTGCTAATAACAATGGATGCCGTCTTCTTGCAATTGAGGTTTAGATATTAAAAAAACGTATTTTCAAGGTTATAAATTAGAATTACTAAAGATATAATACGCCTTTGCAGTACTCTGTATTAATATTTACAAGGGAGACCACCATAATAAAATTATACTGACAATATCGTAAACATGTTTTTCTTGAAGGTTAGTGTTAGAAAGAACCATTCTTTAGCAGATCACACGTACTATGACCTTCTAATCAAAATGACCTTATCTAACAAATATCTATAATTTATTCTGACATTACTGTTCCATTGTTCCATAAGTCACTACATAGGGGAAATTGAAGTAACGATCTTTCAACCTTTGCGCAGTTTCTGAGAATAAAGCGCTGTGAAGCAGAGATTACAGATTGAAGGGAGACCACAGCGGTAAAAAAGATACTGCTGCGCCATTTTGAAATAAAATCGTTCTCACTGAATATCTAAAACATTAAAAGAAATATATTTTGGTTTTCATTGACTTGTGCAAAAAGGCTCCTGTAAAGGTTGCCTAGTGTGTGGAATGTGTGTGTCCAAATTCAGAAAGAACTTGTTCAAAATAGGCTCAGTGATGGATCGATGAAATTTTTACAAGATATTAAAATCCAGAAAATATTTTTATATTGTAAGTTGTTTTTTATAAATAGTGATAATGATAATTTACTGATAGAACATGTACTAATTGACCAACAGTAGGCGAGACGAGGAGTTGATTCATGCCTTTGCCAAGGTTATTAGCTCGTAAATGAATGAATCCGATTCATATTCCGGGCAGTTATCTATTACACGACGCGTACACCCAGAACCTGTTATTCTCAAGAAGTCACTAATGTGACGTTGCTTAACTTTGGTGATCGTACAATTAACAGGTGTTTCAACGTGATACAGGCGTAAGCCAGTGGTACATCGAATGCACTTTGATATCGAATAGAAAAATCGATGATTATGGCAACTACAATCTAACAGCAGCGAAAAGATATAGACAGCAGCAAAATAAAAGTAAACAAAAACCTAATTTGTACGTTCCTTAGTTGAGGTTTAAGCCCATACGAAGGCAGATCTGTAATCACTCCTACACACTAAAATATATATTTGGCTCAGGCGTCAAGTCAACTCAAAAACAAAATAAATTAGATAAAAAAGTTTTCTTACTCAATGAACGAAAAATTTTTAAATTGATTTTAGATTTCACTCAAGGAAATGATGATTCGCACTTTAATGGTTTTCTGGAAAATTAATATTCCTTAGATTTTGAAAAATATTATTATTCTTCAATTCTTAGACCTCCGTCGTTTTTATTGCATTATTCTGCTTTGCAATATATTTTGTAAACTAAATTTACTTTAATTATATTTTAGAACATGACTAGCTGATTAGCATAGACGCGCGTATGCACACATATATATGTATATCACACGCTACGTATAACAATAAAATATATTAAAATATATGTATGTATATGTATATATGCACACGTGCAGACACACACACACACACACACACACACACACATATATATATATATATATATATATATATATATATATATATATATATATATGATCATTTATTTAAAAATATGATTCCAACACGCTACATAAGAGGTCTCATGTTTCAAAACAAGAGCCGAAAACTTCAAAATAATATTTGAATTAACTTGAGTAGGCTCTGTTCCATCTTCAAGCGAAATTTTTTGGGAAATATATATATTTTTGGGAAATATATATATTTTTTGGAAATATATATATTATTGGGAAATATATATATATATATATATATATATATATATATATATATATATATATATATATATATATATATATATATATATTACATAAATATATATATATATATATTACATAAATTTTTTGGGAAATATATATATATATATTACATAAAATAGAAAATCCAAATTTACCTCTTTTGAATAGCTATTTCTAACAACACGACATAATTGGAGCTTAAAATTCAAACATTTAAAAGATAAAAGAAAGAAAAGAGGAAAGGGAGAAAGAAGAACAGAAATGAAGTGAGAGGGAGCTGATGAAATTATAGAGATTAAATTAAACAACATTCTAATAGCATGGAAGGGGAAGTAGAAATGTCTGATTCAAAAAGAGAGTTAAAATAACTTTGACCTATATTTCAAAATATTAACTTCCCAAGTCAGCTTGAAAGACAATCACAAATTTGAAGACACGAATTCAAACTATTTTTACAAATTAAAATAGAAAATAATAAATATTAGTTCTAAATAAAAAAACTAAAAAAAAAAAAACTCATAATTTCTCCTTTTCTAAGAAAAACATTTCCAAATATATGCTGGCAAAAAAGAAAAATAATAAACATAAACAGGCAATTTATATAAAGAAAATTTACTATTTATAATTTAAGATGTATGTAAGAAAATGTATGTAGAACGGTAACATCTAAAATTAAAAAAAAAATAAAACAAAATATATAGATAAATAGATAACATGATCTCTACCATTTAAGGTCTGCTCAGCGTAGCTGCAGTATAAACCACAGGTGGTCTCTATGGGTATTAAGCAAACGCTAATGTGCCCGAGCGAGCGTCTGCAATAGGGATTGACTAGCCAACCTACTAGACGGGTATCCTCGAATACGAGTGCCCAGCTATATATATATATATATATACACACATATATATATATATATATATATATATATATATATATATATATATATATATATATATATATATATTCACATATACTTGTACATATATATATTCATATATATATATACATACACATATACTTATATATATATATATATATATATATATATATATATATACATACACATATACTTATATATATATATTAATATACACACACACACATATATATATATATACATATATATATGCAATATTAAATTCGTGTTTCACTTTCTACACAAAAAATACTCAACTGAATTATTTATGGTTGATAACGCTTTTGAGGCAAACAGTATATTTAATTAATGACTCTATATCTAGAGACACAAATAGAGATTTAATACTAACAAAGAAAATTAGATGTTCATTTATCTGACCAGACTGTTAGTTTCGCTTGGCTAAATCCAATCCTCAGATGGCTTGATTGAAAAAAGTAATTTATTTACAGAAATCATATCTTTTACGTTGTTATGAAGAAGAGACTTGAGGCAACAGAAATGTGTTTGAACAGGACGATACTGAATATACCACGTACTTAACACGTGTGTTACTACGAAGCTTTAGTGAAAATGAAAGCAAAAAGGACACTTATTAAACTGTTAAATTCTTTTGGGCATATATTAGCTTGGTGCAAAAATAATGACGTAATAATGTCGTTTTTTGACGTTAAAAATACGTCAAAAAACGACATTATTACGTCATTATTTTTGCACCAAGCTAATAATTAAGAAAGAGGTTTTGGAAATTTTAACACTCACAAGACATAATGAAGGCAAGATGAACAAGGGAGAACTGCGAATAATCTACGTATCATAATAAGTGGTGGTGTAAATGGTTAGTAGAACAGGGATAAGGAGAGTTAACCTAAATAGAACACTTAGTAAGAGCTTCAGTGTACAGGATGATGTAGAGAGCCATGATCCCGCACATTATGAACTGTGTGTAAGTTTGCGGGTATATATGATAACTTCTCTAAGCGTAGATTAGATGTGACACAAGGCCTAAATTATAGGGCACGCATGTGAATCGAACTCACTATTCAGTTGTAACTGATTTAGCGAGAAAAGCTATTACACCACGTCCTAGTGCGATTAGAGATTTTTTAAGAGTAGTTTAGATGTGACACAAGAACTAAAACATGTGGCACCCAATGAGAATAGAACTCACTACTCAGTCATACTGATTCTAGCGAGACAAGCTTGCTATTATACCAAGTCCAAGTACCCAAGAGATTTTAGTATTCGTAGCTTACTTATGGCACAAAGCCAAATAATGGAGCGCCCAGTGAGAATCAGTCTCAAAACTCAGTGATAATTGTTCTGCCGAGGCAAGCTTTTTAGCCATGACACCAGTCTGAGGTACCCAGACGATTTTAGTAAGGGGAGCTTACTTGGAGCACAATGCCAAAACCATGGAGCACCCAGTGAGGATCAAAGACACTACTCAGTCAAAAGTATTTCAGCGATACAAGTTTGTCAAATATTATAGCACATGAGTTTTCTTTTGCGTGCGTATAAGAGTAAAGTTGGATGAGACTATTTCCCAACATGCCCGTGTGTGCATGTTTTCCAGACACAGGTGTCTATCGATATGTGCCTATATCAAGAAATGAATTGTTACATTTTCTATATCGTTAACTCTACTGGTGACTTCCATACATAAAGGCCCACCTCTATACTTTCAAAATAAACATATACACCACATACACAAATGAATTAATTGTAGGAAAGAAGGCATGAGTAGAATTTATAACACAGAAATTGTATTCATTATACAACGCAATCTCAAAGGATATCTCATATTTTATTGTTACAGAGTTTAACCAACACTAGAAGAATGTCAAAAACAGTAGATTTGTTAAATCAATAACCAACCCGGGAAAGATGGGATATAATTTAGAGTTTCTTTTCACTTTGACTGGCAGCTAATTCAGTCCACTCTGATATACATATAGCTGGAGGAAGATGGATTCATACAACTTCCTCTACTGCTCAGTAGTGAATGACTCATCTGAACTGTATCACCAGAAAGCTTTTTCCGCCAACGATATGCTGCGATCATTGTAGCAAATTAAAATGCCACATTGCGTATATGGTCATCAACTTTGTGATTTCTGACTTTCTCCCTGGGTATTGTTCTTGCTTAAATATTTTTTAAAAAGTAAACTTTCATCGAAATATGTCGAATTTAAATATTGTGAAGTTACTTGGGAATAAAACCATTGTCGGAAATTTTTGTTCTGTTTTGTTGAAAGAATATATTGATCAAATACAGCATTCTTGGTGAACGCAATTAAGAAGCCAAACAAAATGGGACTAACATCCCCAGGGAAAACAGAATAAAATTTATATTAGGGTCTCTAGAGAATATGATAAAAATTCAAAGAGTGGAATAAATAAATACCAAACAAAAATATCAAAAACTCCGATGTACAGATAATTTATAACAATATATATATATATATATATATATATATATATATATATATATATATATATATATATATGTATATTTAGGCAGCAATCCTTCCTTTATGCATGTTTCATTAAAAACGATAGACAAGGTACTACGGTTAAGCTTTTTATTTAATTTTTTCTTGTGTCCGAACAAGAGCTTTCTTTTCTGGACAAAGGGTGTGTAAAAACTGTCCAAATGTTTTATATTTCCGAGCGCTTTCGGCTATACCTTTAGCCATTATCAAGGATGATTCGATTTTTCAGCTTAATTGAGTGTGTGCGTTCTGTGTATGTCTTAGTGTGTGGTATGGATGTTTTTAATTTCCGAATACGGTTAGCACATTTTGGCCTTGTTCGTAGTTAATATTGTTAAGAGTTGGCTTTTTCTTTTTTATTATTAAAGCTTCCATTATTTTTAGTCTTTTTTTACAGGTGGATGCAGTTAATACATTTGTGTTTTCTACTAGTATGTTTCTAATGGAGTCTGTTAAATTTGTGTGTGAGCTTAAATAGGTTCTAATGGAGCTGTGCTCAGATAGGTGTAATGTAAGACGTCTGGATAAGCATATATATATATATAT
Organism: Acanthosepion lycidas; assembly: GCA_963932145.1. Classification (NCBI taxonomy): domain Eukaryota; kingdom Metazoa; phylum Mollusca; class Cephalopoda; order Sepiida; family Sepiidae; genus Acanthosepion; species Acanthosepion lycidas. The sequence goes on along the minus strand of OZ010574.1, from coordinate 48,828,971 downwards.
ATATATATATATATATATATATATATATATATATTATATATAAATTTTGAATAAATTGTGCTACAGGTAGTTTCGCCCAACACCACCAATTGCTACAAAACCAAAACATCAACCTGAAAAATGAAGTCATGTCTTTAAATCACATCGTCACATCAAAACTTTCATATGGATGTCATGTATGGTGCCAAATCCGTTCAGAAATATCTAAACTGTCAGCTGTATATAACCGCTTTCTCAAATCAACCGTTAGACGTGACTTTGAGTAATGCGATACCCTTCTTTGAACATTGTTAACTGACACCACAGAATCACAAACAAATGACTGTAGTAGACAACTGAAAACACATCACCTAAGGGATTTCAAAAGTAGCAACAGCGAAAATGGCTATCACATACAACTTGTAGAAAAATGATGACATAATCAAATTCTTGATGTTCCACATTACTTCAAATAAAAGTATATGAAGGAAAATACCATCAGTAGTAGAAAGTGTGATAACAGCTACTGGACTTGAGAAACCCATTTTTTGGAAATATTTTTTTTTAAGTGAAAGACTGAAAATTGCAACCGACAACAGAACTGTCTGCTCTTTCTATGAATACCGAATGTTTCCTTATGAGGCAACGTCTTATATTACTATATTTATGTTAGGCAAATGAATTACAAAGTGGAAAAAGCCTATAATTAACGCGTTTCCTCCTCTAGAATGATTTAATCAGATATGTTTTTTTTTTTTTTTATTGAGGGAATTTTATATTCATAGGAGAGGGGGGAGGAGGTAAAAAGTCGAGAGTTGGTATCAAGAATTCTTGAAAATGGACGCTGTAATTTAAATGTTTCGAGACAGTAAAATCTGGAAAATTTTGTTTGAAACAAGGGAAAAAATACTTGATTGTTATGTAATATCAATCCTCAGTGAAAGCTGAAGAATCTCATCATGATTAAGTAGATACGTGAAGCACTAGAAATTTGGTGCTACAGAAGGATACTGAGAATTTTATGAACTGAATATGTGATTAACGACAAAGTTTTAGTAAATATGTAAAATGGAGGAAAAAATTGTTCCCTGTGGTGAGTAGTAGAAAGCAGTTTTTTTTTTGAGGCATTAAAGTTAACCAGCCAATTCCTACCCCATTCCGTAACCGATTGAAGGTCTTTTTTTAAGACAAATGGCCAGGTTAGTTTTGTCAATGACACTAGATTTGTTTTGGGGGCAGGAGTAAATAGTACTGTCGTCCGCATAAATACTTACTTGGAACATATGACGTCAGGAATATCGTTAATAAATATGAGGAACAGAGTAGGGACTAGAATAGAGCCTTGGGGAACAACTGCGTTTGTAGGATAGGGGCTGGAGGATAATCCATTGAGAACGGCCTTTAATATACGGTTTGACAGGAATGATTGTATTAAATCAAACAATCGATCTGAAATTCCATAAACCTGAAGCTTGCGAAGAAGGCCGGCATGCCAAACCCTATCAAACACTTTGGAGATATCTACAGCCACGGCAGGAGCTTCTCCATTATTGTGAAGAGCTTGGTAAACAATTTCAGTTATGGCCGTAAGCCCATCGGCTGTAGAACGGGCAAAGCGGAAACCATATTACTTGTCGGAGCAGATAATGGGATGTAAGGTCCTTAACCACTTCGGCGTTGATTAAAGCTTCGAAGTCTTTGCCGAAAGTGTTAGGAGACTGATAGGACAGTAATTAGAAGGGTCAGAAGAGTCTCCAGAGTTCTACAAACAGGAACAATGGATGAGGACTTCCAACAGTCTGGAAAACAAAATTCATTGAGGCATATATTTTGGAGAGGGCAGGGGCCAGTTCAGGCGCACATTTCTTCAGAACAATGGCTGGTATCCCGTCTCCGCCACTATCCTTATCCGCGTTCTAATTTAGAGGTAATGCCTAATACTCATGACGGGGTTATGTGCAACTCGCTCAATAGAGCCTCAGTTCTAAGGGGGAAATTGGGTGTGGGAACACCAGAAGAGTCGAGCGTTGAAATGAATGAGAATTTCCGAGCAAAGCATTCACCCTTGTCGGCAGAAGAGGTCAGAACATCAAACTGGTTGAACAAAGGAGGTATAGATGGGTTGCTATTGTTACGTACGCTCTTGCAGAGACGTCAATAATCCTTGGAGCCGTATTTGCGAGATACAATACGTTCTGTCATTGGAGCAGAATGTGGTTTAATTTCATTTGTATTTGAGTGCGCCACGTGTTTCGGCTGAGACCAAATTTTTCGTTAGGGGAAAAAAACATGTCTTATCAGTATAGGATGCTGTTTGGAAAGAAAGAAAAGAGAGAGAGTTTGTGTTATTTACTTTTTTAGAACATCACCTATCGAGCGTTAGGAGAAGTCACTTGGCAGAAAAGGTGGAGGAATATTTCTTCTTTTTTTTTTCTTCTTCTTCTTCTTTCTCGTTTTCTTCTTTTCTTCTTATTTTTTCTTCTTTATCTTCTTCCTTTGCTTCTTCTTTTTTTTCTTTCTTTCTTCTTCTTCTTTGTGTCATGCCCTTTTAGTAAGTATTGTATTTTTATTCTCTTATCTAATCTATGTTCTGCTATTCACATTTACATTAGCTCGTTAACTAGGTTATGCTTCTTTCATCTGACCTTTCCATCAATATGTTGTGTGAGTGTCAAACATTCTAATCCCTCTTTCCTCATTATTCGCCTTAGAAATTTCAACCGTCTTTTTCCGACAACATTTATTAAATATTTAAATGCATGTACTTACTTCATTTTAATGTCTCCCGTTTGTAATTTGCATAATGGGCTCTTTTTCTTCTCCTGACAACCACTACATTCTCTCTTCTTACAATAGGTGCTTTAATCCTTTCATCAGTAGATGTCCCTGTATTTTCCTATCTGTATCTACTATAAATACCGTGTCATTTGTATTTCTAATGTTAAGATTGTTGCCACCAAGATAGAATCCTCGTAGGGATGCTAGTTCTCTCAGAATCCATTCACTGTAAAGGTTGAATAAATCCAATGAGAAAACACATTCTTGTCTTATGCTTCTTTCTAATTTTATATATTCTCTGAATTCATTTTCTTTTATATGCAAGCAAGGGGTTGGTTACAAGTATAAGTTCTGGGTTAATTCAACGTCCTTCCAAAATATTTTAAGCTTACTTAACCTTTCCAACAGTACATTATGGTGTACAACATCTGTAACAGATTTCAGGTTTTATGTAAAATTTGAATATGAAATTGACAACTATAATTAATTTAGTGATGGAAACAATTGCAGACACAAGAAAAAATAAATAGGAAAAATAATAAACCAAAACAAGAGCTAATAAAAAAAACTGGCGCAATATGAACGTAAAAAATAAAAGAAATGAAAATGAAACTAGAAAACTAAAAGTGAATAACCAATTAGAGAAATTGTAGGAAAAATCTAACTGAAGTGTGAAAGAATGGGAGAAACTCAGAGAAAAGTAAAACAAAAGCTTGAAACATGACCGATTAACAGCTGATATAAGTAATCAGAAAATGCTTGCATTGCGAAATAGGTACGGCAGCAGATACTAAAGATAATGGAAGAGTATGTTTTGAAAATAAAAAATGCTAGCTAAAAATAGTTCTTCTCTTATCACTACCTTAGCAACTTCGGTAGCGATAAGAGAACACGAACTAATTTTTCCCCTTGTAAAATGCGAAGAGAAAAAAGTACCAAGCGAAGACGGCATAGAATGAGTAATGAGGAAAAATGTTAGGGAATAATATAATTAGCACAGACTTTTACGCAGTGGAAACGGAATCTGTAGACGTTCCCAAACCTCAGTCACGAAACACTAATTAAACCTTAAAAAAAAAAACGAATCGATTAATTTGTTATTACGGTTTATCAACCTTTTTGAGTTATTTAAAGCAGAAATATATTTCGGGTGATAAGAGGCTGCTTGCATTAACTAGTGTTCTCAAGTGGAACCTCATCTAAATACTGAAAGAAAGAGATAAATACCTTGGAATTTAATCATTTTCCAGGTCACCTGCTAAGAAAGTGTTTTTCTCTCACCCGAACCTAGCTTGCACATATATAAATCTACCATTCGTCTATGCTTAAAATATTACTGCCACATAGTAATTTTCTAAGTATAGCTTAGACGTGGCACATGATGATCGAACTCACTACTGAGTCATAATTCTTCTAGCGAGACAAGCTTGCTATCTATTACACCGCCTCGAGAAGCTCCATATTGCTTTCACATATGGTCCGGTGATGCCAGAGTGCCACAATGCAGAATGTTTTTGAGATTCAGGTTCTCAATATCGAAGCCAAATACCGTTAAAATCAAGGCCCCTCTTATAATTCTAGATGACTTTAGCTTAGACATTTCCTTCATAGGATTAAATATGAAGTCTAAAGGTCTATTGTCGGAACTTAGTGGGATTTTTTTCCAATCGAAAACTGATGAGCTCTATATGTTGATCTATTAGGAAAACGCTTCTTTCTCAATATTTGAATAGTTCAATTCGGGTTTTGGAATTTTCTTGAAAGATACATAATACGATGTTCATCCTGAGCTAATATTCCCTAAATTGAGTGTTCAGTTGAGTCAGTTCTTACTAATACTTCCATTCTAGGGTCGAATGTTTCTATTACTGGCTACATTGCAAGAGCAGCTTTTAAATGTTCAAATGCAACATGTCCATTTGTTCAAATTTATTCCACATTCTTTTTGCTTACTGGGGCAAAAAGTTCTGTCAATTCGGAATATCGCTCTACATATCAGCTGTAGATATTTACAAGTCCTAAGAAAGATTCCAATTCTTTTTTGTTCTTAGTTACTTCTTGTAATATTTTGTCAATTACGGATTGGTCTGATGGTATGCTATAGTTAGATATGGAATATCCCAAAATGATATTTTTTAGTGTTTTGCACAATTTTTTCGTTAATTGTTAAACCAGCATTTTTTAACTTCTTCAAAACCATATTGATTTTCCATTTTACATATTTGTCGGCAATTTCACCAACACAAATATCATCCTGGTAGCATGTTGCATTTTTATATCACTACAGTAACTTGCTCTATAGCCCTTTGAAAAATCGTTCTTGCAGTTTTCATTCCGTACGGCATTTCTTTTCCATCTTAATAACCCTACTGGCGTGTTTATTTTTGTTATTTCTTGAAAGTCTTTGTCAATAGGTATTTGAGGGTATGCGGACTTTAGATAAGTTTTAGCGAATGTTTTCGTACTCGCAATACATATGGGATATTAGCACATGCAGAGCAAGTTAAATTGAAACACGGCAGCAATGAAGATATGTACTGTAATCTGAAATTAATGGAGATTCTGAAGTCGTCTTGTGGCTGTGATTGAAACAAATGACAATTTTATTGAATAAATTTACTCTTTGGTATTTCAAGATATTTTTTTGCATTTTGTGTAAATATACATCTTAAAATGAGATGTAAGTTTTATTTCAATTTTTTCGGCCTAAAGACGACTTCGGAATCTCTTTAACTCTAGACGGTCTCCTTGTTTAAGTTAGTGGATGCTATCATAATCCTTGCCTTCAATTCATCTTTCGTGTTACAAACTGTTTTGTTGGTGTCTCGCTCAGCTGCGTGTTCATTATGTCTGTATTTTGATGTATCAGTTATTAGTTACGTTTTGGTAGGGGGTAGGTATGAATTTTTCAATGAAATCTAACACCCGTTAAATGCATGTCGTCTGGATTTTTTTTTAAATTTTATTGTTAACTGCAAAAATTCTTACGGCATTTTTTCTCTATTTGTATATTTAAAGATTTTTTTTTGGGGGGGTAGTTTAGAATACGTTTTATTTAACTATGATTTCAAACATTTTCACTTTTAATTTTTAATATACTATATTTTTTAAGAACAATATATATGTATAAATAAATTCCCAAGAGGATAGAATCCATGTAAAACTCAATGTCCAGGACAGAGTATGAATATAATATAAAAGGCTCAAACACTAATATTCCATGGTTATAATATTTTACATTTTTATCGTAATCACGATCCAAATAATCAGTGTGTGTGTGTGTGTGTGTGTGTGTGTGTGTGTGTGTGTGTGTGTGTGTGTGTGTTTGGGTGCGTGCCATTTAAATGATTTACTTTATATTTTGCATCATTTATTTTATTTGTTTTCAGATTTTGTCATTAATATTAGAAATGCCCAATGACTAGCAGTTTTTTGTATATATTTTTTTTTTACTATATGTTTACCAAAACGTCTAGCAATCTCAAGAGAAACTTTATACTGGCCCGCATAACATTTCTTAAAATTTCTGTTCTTTGTTTTACAAATTTTTTTTGCCAGTTCTTATAAACTTTTTGCCCAGAAAGATGTGCTTTTCTTTCCTTACACAAATTTCAAGATGATCCAAATTTGTGTGCTGCCAATTTTTATGGCATTCTGATTAAAAGCTTACTGAAGCAAAGAATGTTCGAAAGTATCCTAATAATACGAAGAGTAATGAATGTTAAGCTTTCAAGTCATTGTTACATATATTTCTTTGAAACTGGCGAAATTTGTAATAAGTTTAGTTTGTTGAAGAACAGATGTAGAGTTTTAAATTTCTGGGAGTATATATAAAATTAAAATGTTATTTTCTTAGATCGCATCTGTATTATTTAATTTATTACTGTCATGACTGCAATCGGCGAATAACGGGAAGATATGCGTTGTCTTGAAATAAATTATCTGGGACGATGGATGGTATACATAACAGTATTTTAATTTCGATATCAAAAGCCTTTATTTGGTTTCACTCACTAGACAATGGCCTAATGACTTCTTAATCTTCTGAGAAATTACCGTGAACGAAGGCTTGATGCATATTCCCCGTGAAAGCGACATCATAAAGGAATTCAATCAAGGATGTCATACAGGTGATAAACTATCGGGGAGACTGCTCAACCATATTAAAGTCCAACCTCTGACTGATGTTATACAAAGTCGGCGATATCGTATATTTACAAGGAGGTACTGGAAAGATATCGGCTTAAAGAAAATGACTTTTCTCCGAGAGACTAAAATCTTTCTGTCACTATCACAAACATATATACACACATACGTCCAAACTCACAAACACACGCGCGCGCACAGACATACACACATGTATATAATATATAATTCTTTTGTTGTAGTCGATGTGGCATGAACTAATTTGTTCAATAGATAGAGCAATGTCGCAGCTATTATCCTCAATATTTGCACGTCGGATAAGGTCCTTTTGAATCAAATACTACAACAAAAGAATTCTCCAATTACCATATTAAAAAAAAGTGCACTCTCTTTTAAATTTTCAAAAAATACAACCTTAGCGTTGCGACCGCACGCTCCAAAATTTCTTAGAGTTAACAATAACACATTTCTAAAAAAAACATATTTCGATTCACATCTAATCTTTCGTGTCCCGTTATTACTTGGATGTATTAAAAAAAACAAATCAGTTTTCATACCTGATGCTGTCTGTATGAACAGATGAAAGAATTCGCAAAAAAAGACTTTATACAACTTGAATTTATTAAAAAAAGTGATCACAACTTTCATCTGGGTGTTCGTGGGTTAATGTGATTTTAATAAATTTGTTTGCTAAGATGTATTCTCGCCATTTATATCATTAACTTCACTAATCTGTTTTTGTATGAATGATTCATGTTATACATATACATAGACATATATATATATATATATATATATATATATATATATATATATATATATATATATGTATGTATGTATGTATGTATGTGTGTGTGTGTGTTTATGAAAAATCTTATAAGAGAAAAAATTGTGGAAATTTCAGGCTGGCAGACGAAATAAAAAAATAAAAAAAATTATAAAATAAAAATCCATTGCTTCTCGAGGATTTTTTAACGGTTTTCATTACCTTCCACATACGGAAGAGAGCACCTATAAAGCTTCGAAGATCTGGACGAGTAAAAGTTTGCTTAAGCGGCAAAATAGAACCTCGCTTAGACACAACACTGTTCGGAGCTCTAGCGTCGGATCCTGCAACGGTTTCCCCGCAAAGAAGGACAAAGATTCCTATACTACCAATATATTTACGTAGTTGATCTGATGCTAAAATATATATTAACATACGATTGATGCTTTTAGGATTATCACTTTCTTATATTAATTTGAATTGTATAAATTAGGTGTAGACCGATTAATTTCTGCCATTAAAACTTAATTACAAAAGGTTGTAATTACGATATGCTTACAAAGAAAACGGTATTATATATATAGGTTGAAAAAAAATTAAGTATATGATTCTAAATATAATGCTATACAGTGTCCCCAAAATAAAACTATTGTCTGTAATGTATTAATTCAAGCATACTAGCAATCACTCTGCAAAATATGTTAGACTATATCGATATCGATAGCTATAATAATAAAGCGCATTGTACGTGTGTTCGTCCGTCCGTTTTTCGATCACGGCGAATCATAACCTGAAGTAACAGGTCGTACCTGTAGAGTAGTCCCGCTTTACATCCCTTGTCAAGAAATGGTCTTTGCCTTCACTATAAAACCGAGCATGAATTAATTGGGGCGGATTTTAAGTTCTACGCGTTAACGTGTTTGGACGTCAAAACAAACAAAGAATTCTGTCCTCCTGTAACTTAATACACTTAACAGACGCCACAAAAAAAAAAAAAAACAAAGAAAAAAACAAAAAAAACATTGGAATATACAAGTGGATTAAAAAAAAAAATTGCAAAAAATTTTAAGTAAAGTCTTTTTTTTTTTCAAATATTATAAAAATATTTTCTTTGCATTTAAACTACAAAGAGTTTATAAAGTAAAAACAAAAAAAAATAGACAAACAACTTTATTTTATTTGTTACAAAAGATGTTTAACCCAATTGACTGCAAAAATTCTGAACAAGTACACGATAACCAAAATCAATTTTCGACAAATGTCCAAAAGTTTGCCAAAATGGTTTTATCAAAGAATTTGGCAATTGACTGGAAAAGCTTTATTCGAAATTTTCGAAATTATTTAAAAAAACAGTCGGCTCAAAAAAAGAACCTGACAGTTCATCTCAGACAGTTGTCTTGTTTTCAATAGAAGACGCGTACGGCATTTACGAGGGACGGATCTTCGATAATGAAGAGGAAAAAGAAAATTTGGAAGTAGTAATAACGAAATTCGAAGAATATTTGTTGGAGAAACACGTGAAGCATATGAAGCTTATAAATTTCATATACGAAAGCAAGAAGCTTCAGAAAGTAGAGAGTCATATATCGTTGCCCACCGTCAGTTTGGCTGCAGTTTGTGGGAAATATTTGCAAGGATTACATTCAGGGAAAAGTTTTTAAAGGATAAATGATTACCCTAGACAAATGTATAGACATAGGCAGAAAACTCAACTACATAAATATAAAAATAAGTCTCACGATACAGTGCGCCACAAAAACAGTACAAATAAATGCATAGTCTATGGCAATAATCCATCTCACTCCCAAAACTACTGTCCAGACGAAGGTGTTCAAGAAAAAAACAATATGCAAACATGTGTAGTAAGGACAGGTTTAAAATTTGTGAAATAAGAAAGTAAGAACCGCACTACGTCCTTGCGTTTGTTACTACAAACAAGTTCAAGTTCAAGTTGATATAAATTTATGTTTTTTTCAAGTTGGATACTGAAGACAAACGATAGAAGCCTGGCAAGTTGAAGTTCAAGTTGATATAAAGTTATGTATATATCAAGTTGGATACTGGAGACATGTAGCGGTAGTCTCAGGTAGTTATTTTAAAAAAAATATTTTCCAGTCATTAAAAAATGTAGCAAAAATAGTATGGATCAGATAAAAGATATCGTTCATGTGGAGGGTTTATTAGAAACTCTGTAGCGGACCGTTGGGTGATGAGTATGTAAAAGAAATATACGTGGGTTAAAATTTCCTGACAGCTGGTCCAGCTACATGAGAAAGTTGGACTTTAATTAAGTCGAAAGAAAACAGACAAGACTGATAACTACAGCATAACCCGGATATAAGAGATTTGTCGGGACAGGAGAAGAAGACTCTTATAACCGGGTTTCTCTTATATCCGGATTTGGTCTATTTTGTTTAGGTAAATATGGCTCTAATTTGGGACCAGAGAAAATCTCTCTTATATCCGGGTCTATTATATCCGGGTTGCACTGTATATACAAATATATGTATTAACAACAAGTACAAGTTACAAGCACATGGACAGTTACATTGAGTGCGTGTGGTGAATATTATGTGTGTGTGTTGTGGTGAGTGTTCGTACGTACGTATATTGTTCTTAGCGTGTTCCCAGAATTTGCGAAACACTGTATCTGTGAGAGCTCACATATTGGTGTTAGCTGAAAAGAGAGAAGAATTACCACCTCACCTCAATGCGAGGTAATGGTCCAAGGCATGATGGGAAAAAAGAGATCGAGGCGAAGGGTCAGCCAGTATTTATAGCCAGAGGAGAGAGACCCCTGTTGAATGATTAAGGAACTAAGGAGAAGCTAACTCCGACAACTCCAAAAGCAATGTATAAACAGGATTTTCTTTTATTGAAAATTCTAGGGTACTATTAAAAGGGCACTAGCAATAAAAAGCTCTTAACCAACTAAGGAGGGTGAATTCTATAAAAAATTAATAACACAAATACAGAAAAAGGATTTTCAAAACATCTACAGGCATTGATAGAATCCTGAATAGATATAAAATGTTTAAAAGAGTCCGCACAACCGACATCTATAGCAAAACTTCGACGCTTGCCGCTTCCTATGAAGAAAAAATCCAGAAAGATTTGGGGCTTTTAGAAAAAAAAATATATGTCTGGTAAAATATCAAAAAACATCACAAGTAGTCGTTGTAAAATCTGCTTCAACAAAATCTGTTCTAATTAAGACAGACAGTGAAATTCCACAACGAAATACCTTTCACCTGAGGCGAAAGACTGAACAACCATCATCAATAAAAGTTACCAACACACAAACTTCCAATACACTGCCGCATCAATCAAGACCTGTTTCATATGTCAATTACTCGGAGAAACAGAGTCCAGCTGAATTGCCAGGGGATCAACACGAAATTGAAATTGAAAAGCCGCTTGCCAATGGCAACAGGCCGTCACTTTACACCAGATTTGGACGCAAGTTTCGACTTTCTGATAGACTTTCTTACTGAAAGGACATCCTTTAAAAATGGGGGATGTGGAGTAATCTAAAGTTACCTGCCTTGTCGAAAATGCTTTTGATATAAAACTGAGCATGAATGAGGTGAGAATTTTTTAAATTCTACACGTTAACGACTTTGGCGCCAAAACAAAGACATCTTCTTACTCCATCATATAATTTAAGACATTTAAATTACGCCACAGTAACTACTGTAGTAACACGCGATTAAGAATTAAAGTTAAATCTGAATACAAACAGAGTGAAACGTTAAAAATACAATTCTTTATTAAAGGTTTATATTTAATTTCGCATTTCGTCGCATTTGCTATTAATATCGTCTAATTAAAACATAATTAAAACTTAAACGGGGTACGGTAGGTTGTCCAGGTTTTTTTCTTTTTTTAGCACATGTATTATGACATGTTCGAAATGTTACGTAGTCCGGATTCCCTAATGTCTTTTAAGAGTGACTTTATATGGAGGGATCCTAAAGAATGGTGATATTAAAAGAAAAAATAAATGTGAACAAACTACGGAGATCGTTTGCGTATACGAAGAAAGATTATACCGAATTAAGGTGTCGAATATAGGTAAGTAGTTTTATTATTACAATTATTTTTTTAACTTTCACTTACAGAAGACGATGAAGCATGTCAACTTATAGGGATACTGTTACCATGGAAACTAAGTTTTATCTCTGTTATAAAAAAAAAACCCAAAAAACGGTATGTACAGAGACGACCGGATATTTCTCTTTCGCAAACTGAGATCAAGACAAGCAGACCTGATGAGAAAGCACCTAATTAAATTTTGTAAGGACCGTAAACTAAACATTACCACCAAGTCTAATGCTAAAGTGATCAATTTTCTAGATGTTACGTTTGACTTGAGGAAGGTCATGTACAAACCATTCATTAATGAGTCATACAACCAAAGGTAGGCTGACAAGATTCCACTAACGTTAAAGGATACTTGACAATTTGCACAAATCCGTACAATTCATGTTATTGATCAATTCCAGTTATAAAATAATATTCAACGATAATAAATCTAGATATAACAGAGTGCTAGAACGCAGTAACCATAATGTGAAATTGGGGTATACAGTAAGAAATGACAACAAAGTTATAAATTAAGGTAAATAAAAGCAAATGTAAAATAATATTGTTCCACACACCATAGCACAGTAAGGTCAATCAAAAATAGGTAA
>OZ010574.1:48764108-48811608 GCA_963932145.1 Acanthosepion lycidas | reverse complement strand
TTTCATCAAATTTTAAAAATAGCTTTGGACAAATGAAGCCTGTAGCCCTTTGCAAGGGATATCCTTTTCGATCCTTGTAGACTGACGTTATATAATAACAAATATCTGTACAAAATAACAGAAACTAGATCGAGTGAGCACTTTCAACAAGAGCAACATGTAAAACGCTCTTTTCTTATATGTAGTTCCGCGTGCGAATACTACGAATGTAAGCGACCTTGCACAATCTGAAATATGTTGCTGTTTATTAAAACAAAGAGGGTTATAAAACAATAAGCTATAAAAAAAAGAACCAGTTAATTAATCAATCAGCCCCATTATTTAATTGTCTTCTATTTTGCGTTATCTATAGTTTCCTTTCTTTTGAAAGGAGATTAAAATATTAATCACATTAATTTTGCATTATAATGTTGTTAATTGTAAAATGTGTCCAGGGTTGGTTTTACCCTACAAAAGAATAATTGTTCCGCCAGGTCTATTTGATACACAAAATTAAAAACAAGAAACACCCCAATCAAGACAATAAAGCCACTAATTCGGAAGGAGTAACATGTGTGATAGAATATGAGAAAAAGAGGGGAAAAAGCGTATTAAAGAGAGAGAACAATAAAAGAAGAGGAAGAAAGAAGACAGAAGATAAAGATTGACATTGTTGACCATGTTTGCCGTAGTCTTTGAATATAGAATCCAGTGCAGTACGTAATGTGTTCAATGGAACAACGCCAATATCACTAGTAGCAGCTGTTCTTTAATTCTTCAGGTCTTCGATATCAGAGGTTGGCAGTGAAGATATTTTGGGGGGAAACAACAAAATGGCTGCCTTTATATACGCCGGATTGAATATTTTGAGCTATTTGATTGGTTAACCCTTCACTTAAAGGACTATAAAATGAGTCAGCTCATTTTGGTTAGCTCACTAGTACTGCAGGGTATCCAAAAATTCCAACACATTGTATTTGAAGATAAAAGTTAACTTGGAAGCAAGGAAAATTCGACAAGCAACAAGTAAAAGAGAAGAAACTGTTAGGATGGAACTTACGGTTCCATTTAGCAATTTGAGCCGTAAACTGATAAGACCTATCTGCCAATCTAGTACTGCGCAAATTCGTAAAGTTGAGGCACCAAATAAAATAGCCCAGAAAAACAATTATAGAAAATATTTATAGAAAAAAAAACGCAAGGATATTTATAGAAAAAAAAACGCAAGGATTCTATGTTAGATTCTTGGTGGGAAAGGAACTGAAGACAAGATGTCTAATCAAGATAGATAACATTGCAGGTTCTTCAGACAGGGTGTTGCAGCCATATTCAATGCATGGACATATGGTATATTGATATTGAAAGAATGAATAATAACATTACACTCCACGTTTCGGAAGGTTTGCAGTTGATCAATAATTCTTAATAAGGCCCCGTCTAATATTTCTAAGTGTTTGGCGAGGACGTTGTTTTATTGGTAGAGAAATTAGATTTGTCTTCAGTACATAATTGCTTTCCATGAGATTGTGGAAGAAATTGCTAATGTGCCTAGATGTAGGATATGATTTTTGAAATTACCAAACGACTTAAAACTAGTGGAAACGTTAATGTAATACATTGCTACTGATGTCTGTTACGCATCTCGTGTAATTTTGAAAATTAATTTTCTGTAGATTTCTCATCTGCCTTATTTTTTTCCCATAAATACAGACAGTATTTTGTTGTAAAGTATATATCGATTGAGTCATTCATTTTCTACTGTATATTAACCCACTGCAGGTTATTTAGAACCAGAAAATATTTTTCATACCATTCCCAAGGGTATTTGCGTATAAGTGCATATAGCCTGTAAATGTTTCATAAACCGTATGAAATCAATCAACCAATTTTATTTTTAAAGCATGACATATGTGGCATAAGGCCGCAAGATTGAAGCACCTAGTGAACATCAAACATACAATTCATTCGTAACGGATCTAACAAGATAAATACGTAGAATTGATTCCAACCAGCTTGCTTGTGGACTCATAGCAGGGCATAGTTTCGAGGTATGTATCTCGTAGTTATGGGGCCAATTCGCTTCTTTTTGCTTCACTGTACTTTAGGGCAAGTAATCTTTTTTATATATACAATGATTTGCATATGATTCAACTTATGACATATCTCTTCATAAAAACTATTTATAATCTGCATTCGGAAATCTGACTTTAATAGAGAGATGATTCTCTGACGCAAATATTATGCAATATATCTTTTTATTTATAATAAAATACACAGATATATGACACACAGACATAAGTCCGATTAATATAATGCTCGAAAATACAGCAAAAAGTATTATTATTTTATATATTAATATGGTTATCTGGACATTATTTAAAATTTATTAATATTTCAACAATGGATGTTGTCAACTTTTCAAATGTTTAAATTGTAACATTAATTATAGCAAATGTTATTACTACCCAGCGTCCTTGCTTGGAAATTTATTTCCATTCTCACGTAAATAACTTTTAAACATTGGCCACAAGATCTCTGTTGGAATATAATATCCAGAGAAGAGACCATCCCATTGCTAAATGTCTTTGAAATCTTTTTCTCAAATCGTCAATAATCAGAATCAGATAAAATAAAGGAATATTGAGTTGCATAAATATATTCTTTAACTCAAGGTTGCGATGTGCAATAATCCGAAAGATTTTTCAAGAATTGCAAACGCATTATGCCATCATCAAAATCAAAGTATCGAGAATTCTACTCTCCAAGACGCTAATATATTCAATAAATTTATGTTGACTACATCTATAAATGATACAACATCTAGTAAAACTAACAGAGCATCTGATGTAGCTTTTTATTAATCATTAAACGTTAATGCTTTTCTGTACTTCGTTATCTGGTTGACATTTTTCTCTCATAAATTTAACGTAAAAGTTTTAGTTTGACTACTTTCATTTCTTCAGATAATGTTGCTAAAATTCTGCATATGTTAGCTCTGTTTACATCCCTCCAAATGATTCGAGAAATATTTTCATGCTTGTGGCGTTTACAAAAACTTTTCTAATTGTTATCTTGCCAATAATTTTCATTTCTTTCTTTTTTTTTTTATGGTCACTGCGCATTTCTGTCCAGTTTATGTCCACGCCAATAACCTTACTACATCTAGTTTAACTTTAGAAGTGATATCTTTCTTACAAGATATGGCATTTACATTTAATATTTTTAAATGCCAAATAAACATAACTATACTAATTTAGACAACAATTTATCCATCGCATCAGCTCCCGTATATGCGCGTGCGCGTGTGCGTGCGTGCATGCTTGCGCGCCTACTGGCCGAATACCCTCGCCTTACTGTATGTCACACATTTTTTTTTTTTTGTCAGCAAATGAACGATTGATTTTAAATCATTCTTATAATTTGTTGAGAACAATGATACATTTCAATATTAATTAATGTAATTGTTGATGTGACCTCCACCTTCTGGCTTTCTAATGCTATATTTCGGATAGGAGTCATTAGCATGTTCAAATTTAAATTTAAATCTAATGGGGAATAAATTATTTGGCTTGGTTGTGCAAAAAACAGCTTGATCTGAACTATTTGATATGTATTTTATGCAATACTTTATTGAAGGAATTGATGACCAGATTTCAACATTTGAATTGTCGCAAAAATATATATTGTAAGGTACTACTCACTGACTTTTAATTTCTTGACGTCCATATTGTCTCATTTTGATCTTTCTGATGTGGTTCCGTTTTCTGGCTATCTTCTATATTTTACATAGAAATCATCCCCATGTTCAAATGTAAATTTAATTTAAATCAAAGGGAAAAATATTGAGTCGGGGGTTGTGCCACTTGGGCAAACCTTTGATCAAAATGAAATATACTTGCCCAAATACCCTGGATCATGTTGTTTCAGAATGATTATAGGGTCTATCTCCAAAACCCTAGGAGCAGTTCTATCAGAAATAGACATGCAGAGGCTACAGCTTTACCAAAATTACACAAAAATATCTTAAAATACTAAAAGAAAATGTCTTCAATAAAATCGCCATTGTATTCAGGCGAGACCTCCAGACGACCAGAATCTCCTGTAACTCTTCTCGGCGCTCTCTGTGTTTAAGTTGGTGACTTCTGCCATAATCTTTTCCTTCGATTGATCTTTATTGTTAGAATAAGTTTTGTTGGTCTCTCAGTTAACAGTGCCACACACATAATAATCAAGGACGTTGCAGTTGTAGGGAGTTAGGCCAGTTGTAAGGGGTGATGTCGTCTCAGAAATTATCTAACAGTCATGACTGGATTCTTCTATTTGTATGCCATGGTGTTACTAGAATTTGGGTCTTACAGCAGCCACTCCCTTGAGCTAAGGCAGTGATACTCTCTCAAGTCACTTGATGTAGGCCTCCATGTTGAGTCTAAGGCCCTGTGGGAAGTTGAATGGAGACATGACGTTGCCATCACTAGTGATCACTCCAAACACCATCGGAATCACCATCAGACTCATCCAACACTTTCCGAATCTACTTCACTGTCGTCAGATTGACACCAAAACACTCGGAAACCTTTGTATTCGAAGGTCCGGTGCGATTACCAAACAGAACAGCATGGTGTTTCCGGATTTCTGGCGGAGTGAATTGTGCCATGTTGCTCTCTTTATGACAGACGGTATCCAACTTCCCTATTATACTGTGCAATCAAAAAAATAAAAAAAACAAACAACGCGCGTGCGCGAAATGAAGTATATAAAAGGGCGACTATTTAGCCATCGTATCATGCATGCACTATGCATAAAACGCACCCCCATATATATATATATATATATATATATATATATATATATATATATATATATATATATATATATATATTGCTTGACGATTGTATCTAGCATGAAACAGACTACTGCCCGTAAGTGTTGACTTCTGTGTTCACTTTTATATTTACATACGCTCTATCTCTGATACTGAGCAATTTACCCCATAAATATAGCACATCTTAATACTATATTACTTCATATATATATATATATATATATATATATATATATATATATATATATATATATATATACACATCCTGTCTACTTACATTCGTATCCTTGGCTTCTTCAAAGATTTTCTTGTCAGTTCAACGATGTCCGAGGCGTTAATTTCTTCCTCAAATCTCTTTGTCTAAGATCTTGAGAAATCTTCCTATTCGAGATATTATCTTTCGAAAGCGGCCATGTTATTTT
Source organism: Acanthosepion lycidas (assembly GCA_963932145.1). Classification (NCBI taxonomy): domain Eukaryota; kingdom Metazoa; phylum Mollusca; class Cephalopoda; order Sepiida; family Sepiidae; genus Acanthosepion; species Acanthosepion lycidas. The sequence goes on along the minus strand of OZ010574.1, from coordinate 48,806,385 downwards.
CTTTTTTTGCTTGCGATTTAATATTACAACAGCTTATATCTTCCTGGCGATTATATTTACAATATAATGAGTAATTCCAGTTCTGCACAATAAAACTTTACACTGAAATAATTAAAGAATTCTAATAAAAGCAGATATAATAAGTTAAAATCTGTTTGATACACTTAACATAAATGCGTTCCGTAAAGGTAACCAACATTGGTTGGTTAATATCAAGATTATGATGAAACATTGTTTTTTTAATGTTTGGCATAGTTTATATTACCTACCCAAAATGTTCCTATTTGAGCAGATGTAAGTTACGCATTGGAGAATAACAAAGTCTTGCTTCAATCGTCCGCTGTATTCAAAAGATATATAATTCAGAAAAAGAAAAACCAAATATGAAAAATAAACCAAAAACCAAAGTAGAAATCCTATGAAGTGGTTAGAATTTATATGTTCTAGAAATTAAGTTTGATTTAATTAAAACAGGAAATATTAATTCACCGATTATTTTTCTCATTGTAGAAGCAATATTAAAGGCGTAATTTTGCTTCCTGTAGGTGAATATTTAGAAAATGAAAGAGGAGTGGAAGTTGAATAATTTACATCGTTACGCGTGTGACGTTCGCGTTATACTTGGATATGTGCCATATTCCGGATTTATTTGAGATCACAATTTAACATAATAATTTCCAACACATAAACAGACAACCAACTTTATATATTTAATTAATCTTCAGCCTATGAAAGAGACATTAAAAATTGTATTTATTTTTATATTAGATTACACTTTTAAAAAAATATCTTCGGCCGCGATTTTTCTGTGTTCCACTATCTTTTTCTCGAGCCTAACTAAAGATTTAGAAGTTAAATACAGAAGGTTTCATTCAGGAAACACAATGCATAACTCGAGACAAGTCTCTTTCGAGAGAAACTTCGTAAATACCGTGAGATTTTCAGTACTCACACACAATTCAAATTTCTAACAAGAATTAACACCAGCGGGACAGGGATCAACACCACGAACAAGAAAAAATAATTTTCGATTCAACACACAACGTGATTAATTTTGTTCAATCAGAATTGTCGCCTGTTTGGCCTTTTATGTTTTGATCAATTCTAAGATTAATATGAGGTAATTAGTCATTAACATTTTTATATTTTCAAAAAAATAATCTTTATGTTTATTTTCAGCATAATAATTTGTAAGCTGATTGAAGTAATAATTTAACATTTCTTGTATTTTTCTAATTCATCGATCGCTAAAAACGTCTTTCTGTGGTGAAATCGAGCGGAAATTTACGGCGCGGAGAAAGAAATTACAAAGGTTACTATTTGGTCATCGATTTTCAATTTTCTTCAAAGGAACTGAATTGCAAACGAAGAGGAGGCGAATAACTAACCCACTTCCCAAAATCTGAGCGATATTTACCATTTTTTTTTACGCAATTGCTTTTGAATGATAACAAATTACTTTTCAGCACCTACATCGAATATTTTGATGAAATGGTATCAACAATGTAGTATTTTGAAATTCGCTTAATGTTGGGTAAGTTTGACTTGAAATTTGATTAAAATTCACCAGTGAATTAGAAAAAGACTGACATTATATCGAAACAAAAAATAAACGTTTCTCATCTTCAATCTATAGACTTATTGATATATTTACATAGATTTCCGTGCTAAATATACGCAAAAATGAATATTCCATTTAGAATTCTGCAAAAAATAAATAATTAAATATATAAAAAGGAAAAAAAAAACAAGAATGTAAATCTGAATGAGTTAAAGCATTGATTGAGAATCGATCGGAGAGTTTAATCAGCAATCTATTTAGAAAATAGTGCACTGGAAAATATTTTATTATTCACATTTCATTTAAACTGAACGTGTCATTTCGATTTCAAAATCCAAACAAGTTGAAGCATTATCTTTATTCTAGTACGACAAGATGCTCTCTGATTTGATAATCTATACCAATACAAGTATAATGAAAAAGAAAATGAAAGAAAAAATATAGCTTTAAAGAAAGTCCTTTTAACTAATCATTATTCAAAAAATATTTTCACTGGCAGTGACTGAAGCTTTCTCTATACAACGACACAAACGCGCAAATGAAAAAAATAATCAATTTATATAAAAATTATTTTGCATTGATCTATTTCTTAATCTCGGCATTGTCCCTCATAACTGAAATCTTTGTGTAGCTAATGGCTAACCGATTTAACCTATTTTATTTTGATTAATTTACAATGTTCATTTTGTACATGCCGCAAGTGCCAAGTGCCATAGAGGGTTAAGGATTAAGATGCAGAGTTTATGGGAACCTGTAGGGAATGGCTAGAGTTGAACAAGTTAACATTTTAGTGATTTGAGAAGCTTAGTATTGGAAATCGATTCCACAAATCAGCAAATCGTGGGAAGAAAATGCTCTAGTAGAACTTACATCTCACCAAAGGAATAGAAAGGGAAGGAAATCGGCTCATTGAATGCGGAAATTTAATTTTCTTGTCAGCTTGGATAATTTTGTTTTTATTATTCGAATCTACTGTTGGAAATTGCCTTTCACTATTAAAATCTGTTGGTCGGATATTTTTACTATGAAAATCTATTGCAGTATTTTTGCTATTAATATCCACTAGTGCAAATTGTTTTTTTACTATTAATATCTATTGGTGGAAATTTTAATTTACTATTAATATCTATTGGTGAAAGTTTGTTTTTAATACTAAAATCTAATAGTGGAATTTTTTTTCTATTAGGTTAGTGCAAAAATAATGACGTAATAATGTCGTTTTTTGACGTTAAAAACACGTCAAAAAACGACATTATTACGTCATTGGTTTTGCACCAACCTAATATTAAAATCTATTGCTAGAAATGTGTTTTTTTACTATTAAAATCATGTGGTGCTAATTGTTTTTAGTATTAAAATGTATTTCTGGAAATTGTTTTACTATTAAAATCTATGACTAGAAATTGTTTTTAGTATTAAAATGTATTTCTGGAAATTGGTTTTACAGTTAAAATGTATTGTTGGAAATTGTTTTTTTTACAATTAAAAACTATTGGTGGAAAAAATTTTTACTAATAAAATCTATTGCTTGAATTATATTTCACTATCAAAATCTCCTACTGGAATTTTTACTATAAAAATATACTTTTATACATTTATTGTGTTTTCACACCAATTTGGGGTTTCACTATTTATCTATAGCTGGAAACTTAAGAGGTGCTACCACCTCGTGTCAGGGCAGACCTTGTATTAGGTTGGTGCAAATAATGACGTAATAATGTCATTTTTTGACGTTAAAAAATACGTCAAAAAACATTATTACGTCATTATTTTTGCACCAACCTAATAACAATAGCAATTAAGTGGTGGTTCCACGCTCCTCAAAGCCACTCGAGGATTTGCTGTCGGATGCAGTTTATCGTCATACACTGGATAAGCTTCGAGAAACACCATAGCAAAGTCGAAATAAATCGGGAAGATTTTACTGTAAATCGGTTTGCAACTCATCTTTGAAAAGGTTACTTTGCTTTGATTACGAAATTAAATTCGGTAGAACCATTATATTACCCCCCCCCCACCTTTTCTTGTTTTTTTCGTTTTTGTTTTTTTCGTACGGAACGCTTTTTTTTTTTTTCATGTGTGATTTTTGCGGCACAATTAATTGTTCCCTCTTAATTACACTTATATAAGATGCCCGGACAAAGACTTTTTGGAAAAAAACACTATTTTATATATTTATTTTCTATGTATTTTGTATATATATATATATATATATATATATTTATTTTTATATATGTTTTATTTATTCTATTTTCTATGTATTTTGTATATATATTTATTTTTATATAAGTTTTATTTATTCTATTTTATATATATTATATATATATTTATTTTTATATATATTTTATATATATATTTTTTATATATAGTTTATTTATTCATTTTTTTTTATTTTATATAAGATGCCCGGAGAAACACTTTTTTGAAAAAAAAAACACTATGAACATTCCCACCGATATGACCAGTTACAGAAGGCATTTGCAATTAGTACGAATGAGAAGAGGAGGAAAGTGAAGAAAAGAACTAGTAAAATGTAGTCAAGAAAATATTACACCAATATCAGAATATCTATTAATTTAGGCCCAAGTGAGAAAATATATTTTTGTCTTTATTCACCAACAGAAATATAATAAACAAAAACTTTCAATCCGTTATCTGAAATTATTGTAAATATCATCCGAAACTAGGATTGTTTTCCCTATTTATCCCTAGTAAGTGGCGTTAGCATCGAATAAACAATAATATATATATATATATATATATATATATATATATATATATATATATATATATATATATATATATATATATTAGGTTGGTGCAAAAATAATGACGTAATAATGTCGTTTTTGACGTATTTTTTAACGTCAAAAACGACATTATTACGTCATTATTTTTGCACCGACCTAATATATATTTAGCAACTAAGTCGTTTGTGAAATTATAACTTGTTTACTTTTATTAATAACCACAATGTAATTTACTGAAATTAAAAAACAAAAAACAAAAACATTTCACCAATAAATTAACGTATAAACTGTCAATGCAACATTCATTTACTTAAAGATAAAGAACATGAGACTTGTGAACGAGATTAGAAGAATCCAGATCTAAACGCATGTAAATGAAATCAGCAAATGTAAAATGTACAATAGAAAGGGATTTAAGACAAGGGCGTGTTTTCTTATCAGACTTATTAAACCTATACAGTGATGTGATTCTGTGAGAAATAGATGTCCTACGAGAATTCATTAATCGCAGTCATACATGTGCAGAAGACACAGTGGTCGTAGCAAACACTGAAAGAAAACTAAGGGAACTTCTGCAGAAGTTAATAAAGGAAAGTGAGAAGAACGGTCTAAACATCAATTGCAAGAAAACAGAATATATTCTAAGCGAGAGCAACAGTCTAATATGCGAATTTCAAATTGGAGATACCAAAATGGAGCAAGCATAAAAAATCAAGTATCTGGGAAGCGTTTTCACAGATGACGGACAGTGCGACACCGAGATCCGAAGTTGTATTGAGATTATGAAATAAGCTTTCTAAAAGCTAAGCAAAATATAATAAACATTTAAAAGCATTAAAAACAGAAAATACTGAAACGTTATGTAATATCTGTACTTCTATATGATAGTGAATGCTGGGCAATTTCTTCCCAGATGAAGAAGAAACTTGAAGCACGAAAGATGTGGTTCTAGAGAAAAATTCTGGAAATTCCAGGGACTGAACATATGGGCACCAACAAAGTTTTTTTTTTAAAAAAAGAAACAAAACTGACATATACACTTAACATCAGTAAGAGACCGTTGAAATTTCTACAGCATATAATGAGGAAAAAGTGCTTGGTAAATTTGAAACTTACAAGACATATTGAAGGCAAGTGGAAGAGACAGAAACGGGAAATAATCGACATTTAGACGGAACCAAAGTGTAGATAACTAATAACGAAGGCATCGAATTAACACAGGTCCAACGAATATGTGAGTAGCTAAGTGATTATTAATATAGAACGTGAAATCGGCATGCAGGTTTCAAATCCAGGCTGATGTCGTTGTGTTGACTTTTGCGCAAATATTCTTAGGAAATGTATAAACCCAGCTGTAGGGTAAATATTAGGATAGACACAACTAATAAAAGGATTCCTCACAATCGGTTATGTATGCGGCTGACAAATCCCGTAAAATGTTTAGATGTTTACGGAATAATCAGCAATAATTTCCTGTTGAGTCTATACATGATTACTCCGCATAGAGTAAGAAGGCTACGATCCTCTAACACGGAATGTAAGTAGGAATAGTAATATCAATGTGTATGTCTTAATTATATGTGCAAATTACATACACGGTATACGAGGTTTAAATCTTATTTGATAATCCGAGATGCAATGGATCTCTGATTTTCTACTGGTTATTTTCTTTTTGTAACTCCCCATTTTGATCATCTTTTTCAGAATTCTTCTGTAAAACAATATTGGATAGTGAGAAAAATAACAAAGAACTGAAAAATATTATCAGACAAAATTTTTGGCGTTTTAGATGAATTCAAAAATGTGTATCCTTAGGTAGCAGGAAATAAGAAGACGTAAATTATTCTGGAATCATAAATATGAGTGAAAAAGAAGATAATTACTTTGTTCTTGGAAACATAACACAAATAACAAAAATCACAGCAAGAAATCTATCAAAAAAAACAAAAAAAAAAAAACAATCCAGACAAATTAAACCCAGATTTAACTGCAGAATAATTAACGAATGTCTCTTAAACGGTAATTTCTTATAAAACAATGTAAAAGGATCAGATAACCAAAAATAATATACATAGGAGTTACTGAAGGATCCTGGAAACAGAGACTACGCACAAAACATCTTTCCCAAATAGGAAATACGCGAACAGCACAATACTTTCCAAGTATATCTGGAAAATTAAAGACAAAACCAAAAATATCATCGAATATAAGGAAAAGAACAACAGCCTACAACAATCTATTCAAAAACTTCAAACTCTGCATGGAGGAAAAATGCTATAAATAACTTCCCAGACCAAAACAAACTACTAAATAAATGATCAGAACTCATCTCAAAATGTAGACGCGAAAACAATTTTTTACTACGTAAATTAAAAAAAGAAAACTGACAAAAATAAAAAGAAATAAATAAAAATAAATAAGCAAAAACAAGTTAAATAAATTAATCTTAATAAATAAAAAAAATAACAAACCACTCCCGCAACAATAAGCGTTAGAACAGACTACATGCAATGCACCACTGACCCGTATATATGAATAGTCGAAAAAAAGAAACACAACGCATATGGCCTGGTGATTGCGTTTAGCATGAAACAGTCTCTCCTCTTTGAGTGCTGATTCAATGTTGAGTTATATATATATATATATATATATATATATATATATATATATATATATATGTGTGTGTGCGTGTGTGTGTGTGTGTGTATTTAGGCAGCATCCCCTGTTTTAAACGCATTGTATTAAACGCCAAATACAACATCGTCCTGCTGATTTTCTTTTGTATTTTCTCATATTTCCGAATGAGACATTTTATTTCAAAATTATATATATATTCAAAAAGACAACCGAGTACTTTCGAACGTCATCGTTCATCATCAGGGTCAATTTTTTTTTAACTTTAGCCAATTGCCATGAAGCGGAATCGTATTGCTACATTTATACGAACCAAATAAACGTTACGAAATATTTTTAACTTCAAAAGACGCCTTAATGTTATCACGTGAAGGCGAAGCCATGTGATCAATGGGTGAAAAAGATTTTTTATTGTAAAAACCAAAAAATCGAAAAATACGTTATGGAATTTAAAAAAAAATCAAGGGAAATGATTATGTGATTTCTCTAATTATGTAGAAAAATATTATAAACATTGAAGGATGTTTCTAAAACTATTATAAGCTATGCGATTAATAAGAGGTCTATTGCTTCTAATATGTAGTGCCTCTAAAATTTGTAGACTTCTAATGCTTGTATGTTGATCAATAATTTTAGTATTGTCTATAAGGATTTTACGAATGTCAGAATGCAGAAGGGAAACAATATGTGACATTAGATGTTGTTTAATGGCACTAGAATTATTTAAATGCATAGTTAATCGTCTGGATAGCCGGGTAGTTGTAAATCGAAAGTATGTATGTGGATTAGAAGAGCATTTTTCCAAAGGACATTTAAACTCATACACAACATTAGTCCTATGAACCACTGCAGAAACTGGAGAAGGGTTATTACTCCTTACTAGGTTAGAGGTTTTAAATTTACTATAATATATATTAAGTTTTAAGGCTTTGCTAGAATCAAGAGGAAACACATTATGGCGTATTATAGACTTAAGGGCCTTTTCATCCATACTGTATTGTCTTTGCATTTGTCCTCTGTAAAAGAGGTTAATTGAAAATAATTTTCTGGGTGTAACTCTTGTTAGGTCTGAGAAGTATCTATCAAATTCATTATCAACTAGATTGTTAGGAAAACCCTTATTGATAAGGGTTTGATTGATGTTAGTCAATTGCTTATAAAATATTTTATTGGTAGAAGAGATAAGTTTTGCTCTAGTAACTAGTTTGGAAATAAATGACCGTTTATATTTAATGGGGCATTCACTAAAATATTTGAGGGTGCAACTGCTATCGCTTGTAGGTTTTTTGTATACAAAAGTGGTAAAAGTGTCATTACTAGTGTCAATTATACCATCCAAAAAAGGAATCTTATTATCTTTAGTTATTTCATGTGTAAAATTAAGAACTGAATTATTTTTGAAGTATTGTTGCAGAAAGGTTAATTCATCGAAATTTTTAGCAAGTATAAGGATATCGTCAACATAACGGACGTATATGGTAGGTGTTACAATAATACCAAAAATTTTATCTTCAAGATGTGATATGTAATATATATATATATATATATATATATATATATATATATATATATATATATATATATTGACTATTCAAATATTTTATCTGGCTTAATAATACTGTAGAGTATAAGCACCCACTGTCTTTCTTTTGTGGATTTCGTTGTATTAGGTTGGTGCAAAAATAATATTGTTTTCTCACATAGTAACATATGTTAGAAAACGACATTATCTTTGCACAACCTAATATCAGCGCTTTACGCGTCAACATACAATGTATTGTCATATATGCGCGTGCGTGTGTCTGTCTGTGCGTGTCTGTGTATATATATATATATATATATATATATATATATATATATATATATATATATATATATATATAGAGAGAGAGAGAGAGAGAGAGAGAGAGCGAAGCAAATGGAGGATAATTAATTTCAACAAATTCTTTCCCAGAAATAATTTTGTATTATTTGTCTTTTTCGAAATTAAAATCCTAGAAAAATTTGCGCACATCTGCTACAATTTATGCGCACACGTGCAGATATGCATCGGTAATTTAGAAGTCTGTAGCTTCAAATTATTTTACGCATCAAATATTTAGTTTTCAACTTATTATACTTCGTTGTAAATTCACTTAAAGATTCCCTCTCGAACATGACAAGCGTTTATTTCTGCCTGAGATTATATTTAATGGAGATGTACTCGATTTTTTTAAATTATGTAATCAATATTCGATTAATATCCAGTAATGAAGAAGGAATGCTTTAAAAAGCAGAATCTTTATTAAAAGTCGTCTTCAGAAAATTAAAACAACCAACATATTGAAATCACCTAAAGGTTGTATTAGTTATTTGGTTATTGATTAAATGCAAAAAAAATATTTTGGAAATTAAATTCGGTTTTTACAGATTCTCTTCGTTTGTTTAAGAAAACAAACACTTATTTGTATGTGGGTAATATAATTAAAAAACAGAACTCCTTATCTTCTTTTCTCATTGTAGACGCGAGATTTTTATTTTACACGTTCATCACTGAAGACCTACTAATGGCTGCTATAAACCTGGCTAAAAATTATTGTACCATCAAGGAGGAAGATATCAGCATAATCAGACAAGCCCCCAAATACTTTCTATACCACGATGGTTCTTTATGGACCAAAAAAGACAACACCAACTTCTCTATAGCGATGGGCGCGTTCGATTCCGCAGAAACTTGTGACCTAATATGCATACTATGGAAGCTCAGATATATTTTCGATAGTGAGAAAACACGGGACGATGGAGTGATCATTCTACGTAACTCCAAGCTACAAAAAACTGGCAGGCTTAGGAAACAGCTAATCAAATTCTTTAAGTATCGCGGACATAACATCACCGTTGTCACCAATCCCAAGGTAGTCAGTTTCCCGGACTGAACGTTTGATCTATCCAGAGGAGTGTACATGCATTATAATAATAAACTCTATAGTCATACATATATTTGTAAAGAATCTAACCACCTGCTGTTTATAATTAATAAACTCCACAAATCTGTGCAGCATAGACACTCCACAGTAACCACATCTATGACAAATACAAAACAAAATACGTTGTTGCATTAAATAAAAGTAAACATAATATTGAACTAAAGTACATCCCTAACACTAGTGCGAATGCCAGTAGTAAAGCTAATAGAAAGCACGACATTATTTGGTTCAATCCGCCCTTCAACAGTAACGTCAGGACCAACATCGTGAGAACTTTTTTTTAGGTTAATACACAAAACATTTCAGTCATAAACATTTACTCAGAATCTCCAACAAGAACAACGTTAAGGATAGCTACAGCTGGATTACAACCTTGATCAATGTTTCACCCAACATAATAGCAGCACTAGTAGCAATGTTGTTCAAAAGTGTAACTGTTGCAAAGGTGCCCTCTGTCCTATGAACGGTAAAGGGGTTATCTATAAGACTAGCGTCAAGCACAATATCCAGATCAAATTTCATTTTGGATTTAAAGTTAGTAGTTGAAAAAAGCGTTTCTATCATCATAAGAGGACACTTAGCAACACAAAATATGCAAACGCCATATCACTCTCTAAGTATTAGGTTATTATGTTGCTATGTGAGAAAACGACATTATTTTTGCACCAACCTAATATTAGGTGGATAACAAAACTGATGCCTACACACCTCACGTAAATTGGGAATTTGTAGCCCAAACCAAGCCATTTTCCCGACAGGCAGTGTGGGGATGCACCCTATATCTATTAGGGAAAAAAATCATCCTCAAAAATATTGGCGATGTCGGTCTACGTATTAAACGGAACGAGCTCATAGGTACAGAAAATCGTTTCTTTTAAAATACTGGAAGCCGGATTAAATTAATCTTTTTATTATATACATTTTTTTAAATTTTATTAATCTTTAGGTTCCATACACACTTATCTCTCTTTAACACGGAGAGCCTTAACCGTATCATAAATAGATCAGCGTTTACAGTATTAATTTTAAATTTTAAGTTCTATTTATTATTTATTTATTTTTTTTTTTTAAATGAACATTATCTACAATTCATTTCCTGCATCATATGTTCTATTTTATTTCATTATATTTTTCGTCTATGAAACAGCGTTCTTCCCAAGTGACATCTGCATATTTTATATATATTTATATATATTATATTATATATTTTATATATATTATATATATTTATAAAAACATAAGATATACTTTGTGACTGACGAGCTGGAAAACCAGCGAAACTTAAGTCGCACACCTAAACGTAGGTGTATATATATATATATATATATATATATATATATATATATTTCGTCTTTGAAATAGCGTTCTTCCCAAGTGACATCTGTATATTTTTATATAAACATAAGATATACTTTGTGACAAATGAGCTGGAAAACCAGCGTAAATTAAGTCGCACACCTAAACGTATATATATATATATATATATATATATATATATATATATATATATATATATATATATATATATATGAAAGTTGTTGCATCTATTTGTGCAGCGCATTTTTTTCTTCGTAAATGTTTGTTTAAAAACAAACAAATAATTTTTGTTAACCATAATCTTATTTTTAACTACGATTCGAAATATTTCGCTGGCTTCCTGTCTTAGTCACATGCGGTATTTTGTTACCCGCAAATTTTGAAAGAAGTTGTAATACGTAGTTGTCAGCTTGTTTCATTTGCTCATTCCTGCTTCTCTCCTGACACAGTGACGATGGCGTGTAGCACGCGGAGTGGCGAAATTGCAGCTCAGTTGTCTTGTGAGGTAGAGGCCAGGGGACTATCCATTTTCGGAAATCCTAGGTAATTAACACAGGGTTAAATACAAATACTCCGATTTAGCTGTTTCTGTTTTCATAAGCAATTATTAAAGTGATTTTGTTTTTGTATTATTCAAGTTTCATCATTTTAAAATACTGCTATTTGTGACATTTCTAAAAAGTTCATGTTGCCTTTTTTTTATTATTGGTACATATTAATCTCTGTTTCCCCTGAGAAATATTTTAAATTAAATGGCAAGTAAGGGACCCGGATATCGAAGAACTCAAATGTGCTGACATTCATCCACTATATATCATCCTGCGGTTTCGGTGTTTCACAGTGCTAGGCCACTTGCGCGGATTGATAAATACAGAATTCCCACATACAGTATGGGGAACTGAGGGAAAGCATAAAGTTGGATAACCGAAGATTCATTTCTAGGGCCAGTTGAAAACGAACATGATGGAATTTTCTATCAAGATGCGAACTGGGGTGGAGAGCTTCTATATTCGCAGAAGCAAAGGTGAGTATAGATTCCAAAACGCCCTAGAGACTAGACAAAGACGCAAATGACCTTCAGTGTATGACTCCACAGTATTATACTACTGTGGTCGTTGCCAAAAACCATGCCTATCACGCATTGGCGACGCTGTGTTTTAAGCCTTAAATACATTTTCCGCACCCGACCATATATATATATATATATATATATATATATATATATATATATATATATATATATATATAACGCCTTTTCCTAAATTTGAGAACATTTTATATCTACTAATTATCTTTCTAATTATGACAGTAACGTATTCAAATATATTAAACAATTACATTTTAAATACTTTCTAAAAGCACTAATATATAACCTTTGCCTCTATTCTTGATGGATATATATAGTTTGGGATGGGCTGGTGGATTTTTGCATATTATTAACACTTGTTTCTTTTTTTAATGTCGAAACCCGTCTTTTATTTCCTTTATCCTATCATCGAAATTTTACACTTGATTATATTGCCAAAATTAATCATGTTTATACCTGAGTCAAAAGGTAATAATTAATGTTTATACTTGAGTTTGCAATACTTCAACTGGATGAGGGCGTCTGTTAAGGTTTATCAATCAGAATTTGATGGAATTGGTGTATTACGATCTCCGCAGACAGGGCGTTATCCACTTTGATGCCATAGATTTGTTGGTAATGAAAGTAAAATTGTCCACTAGTTGAAAATTATGATTTTTCTAAGTAGAATAAACACTCTAATTGGAGGAAGAGATGTGGCAGTTTAACTGTCAGTAACAAAAGATAAAATGATAGTGCTATTTGCCATGGTGGTTCTTCAGATATTATCATGAAATATAACAATTACAAGTAGAAGGAAAAAAAAACACCAGCAAAATAATTGAAAAGCTAGTTTTTTGACGTTCAACTTCAAAAGAAAAAGGACATTATTTTTGCACCAACCTAATAGAAATGATCGAAATTCGTAACTTGGATTTTCGTAAAGGACTGCAATTCTTCACACTCATACACACATACACACACAAATACTCACTCACATACATACATACATACATACATGCATATATATATACATATATATATATATATATACATATATATATATATATATATATATATATATATATATACATACATATATATATATATACATACATATATATATATATATATATATACATACATATATATATATATTTATATATACATACATACATATATATATATATATATGCATATATATATATATATGCATATATATATATATATGCATATATATATATATATGCATATATATATATGCATATATATATATGCATATATATATATGCATATATATATATATGCATATATATATGCATATATATATATATGCATATATATATGCATATATATATATATGCATATATATATATATGCATATATATATATATATATATATATATATATATATATATATATATGCATATAGGCATGCATGTAAGTAAGTATGTAAAATTTCAGATATAACTAAAATATATATCTGTAAAAGGATAATATGAATAAAGAGAAAAAGAAAACTCATCTTAGCCAACGCGTTTCGTCCTCCTATGGACTTCATCTAGGCAAATAAAAAGCAATTCTCGAGTGTGCCCCTTTTCGAATCTTATCAAAATCCAAATCTGCGATTTAGATTATTTGAAATATCTCCATTGTTGAAATAATTACGCCTTTCCAAAGGCAGCATACAAGACTAAAAATATTAAAAATAAAGAAAAGCAGCTAAATTTTTAATCTCCTGATATTTAAAATATATAACATAAACTGATCTCAATCAAAAATAATCTAAATATTAATTGCATAAAATTTCCATAACAACATCATTTACTCCCATTCGTTTATTAAAAATTAGTTGACGTAACCGGTAATTTCCGAAAAAGCGGATGTTATCCCCAGTTTCCGTTCTCATATCCTCTATTCGGTTATCCAAAAGTAACAATTCAAAGTAAGTATCACTGAAAATAATTAATTATTGCAGTATGTTTTTCACTGACAAACAATAAGTTAATTATCTTTTAAAAAAAGTAATTAAAATATTTTTTGAAATAGGATGTAATAAAAAAAAAAAAAAACTTTTAAAAATGCGACGATGACGGCCAAAGTCAGTGAGAGACTTCAATACATGTTCACCGTACGAAAACTAATATTTCCTGAGGTCAGAATTATTTCCGTCAAAAAACAAAACAACTCTTAAAACACCTGACATTAAGGTCATTTATGATCATTCATATATTTGGGAAAACGAAATTAAAAATAACAGTGTAAATTTCTTCTTTTTTTTTTTAAATATTTGTGTGTCGCAGATCGTAATAGGTTTTCAAATTTATGATCTGTAAAGATTGATTTACTTAATAACAGAATTCCTTGAACTGCACGGACTGAAATTAAATGTTAGAATATTTACGAATTTTATGGCGAAATTTGAAACGGATTAATTTTGGTGCAATGTAAACGAATGTTCTTTTGCAATATAACCACACCTCGGATATCGTATTTCAAGAAAGATTATGCTGAATTGATGTGTTAAATATAGTTATAGGAGATTTTTTTAACTTATTATGGTCGAGCTGAGAACTATTCTATATCTACACCTATGTATATGAGAATACTATCAGAATTCCATAAGAATTGTGATCGTACAGTGTAATGCATAATTTAGTTATGATCTAGATTATGAATTGAGTTTTATATTGTTATGGCCTGGTTCCTTGTACCACGGTGATAGTCCAAGGTAGAACCAATAAAGATGAACTCGAACACGGATATGGAATAACACAGATATATTACAAACAGGAATATATACAGAGAAGTAGAAAGTGTTAGTACGAACAATAAGGTTTAGTAGTAATTATCTGAACGCGAGTGTGTTTCGGACTGTCTCTGACTCGACTGACTGACTCGCTCGCTCTGACTAACTTACAGACTCCTGAAGGACTTCACTCCAGACGGACTTCACTCCAGACTTCAGACTGAACTCTAGACTTCAGACGGAACTCTAGACTTCAGATGGAACTCCCTGCTTCCTCTTGAGGCGCAGTATTTTTTTACGTATGGAATAGTCCATTATGTTATTATGGGTAAGGTCCCATAACATATATACTTCGGTGATTTAATTTTTTTTTAAATCCGAAGATTTAAATTAGTATGCTTATGCAAAATTTACATAAAAATTACACAATTCTATTCTCTCATGGAGTCCCCTTTGCCTTGAATAGCTGATGGTACATAAGAGCAGTCTAGATCTCCAGGACAATTCATATATACGATCCATAGCTAAAGATTTTGGGAAAACTGCCAGTTCCCTGTATTCTGAGAGTAAGTACCTGATTCTTTATGCTATGTTCTGCATTTGCAAAAATGGTGTACTGCTGCCCTATGTAGGCTGGAGCTGCCCATTCTTCACTTACCAGTCTTGATAGAGGCCAACATCTACTCAACCTAGTGGGTGATGAATTATCTTCCATTAGTATAGATTAAATTCCAGATGGATAGCTTCTTCCCAAGAATATTTGCTTTATGAAACAGAATCTAATGAGAAAGATTTCCCGACAAAAATTTTAAACGCTTAAAGCCTAAGATTAACCGTCATGTTAAACTCATATCCTTATAAATTTTGCCCCTTACTCTTACCGCTCGCAGAATAACAACCTCCATTAAGCATCTTCCTTGAGTGGAATCAGGTCGTTGTATAATGTATATATCCAGGAATATTGGTCCAGAAAATCTATTTTCAATTCTTTCAGTTAATGTTTTGAAAGAATTTAACTTTCAGTTCAAGCATCTTGTCTTTGATATTCCACAATCACAGTCGAAGTTACTATATATTTAAAATGTCATGAACATACATATGTTTTAGTTAGATTGGAAAATGTTAAAATTTGTTGCCATTTTTTACAAGTTTATACGTATGTCATCTGTCGTAAATTGTAAATTGAGGGTCTAAAAACTTTGCTTTTAACATTGTAAATGCGTCACAACATTTAGCTCGCAAATTATCAGGGAGAGCGTTATTTCCAATAGTTGAATATTTTGCTGAATATGTTGCTATAGCCAGTGATATTTTTACGAGAAAAAACAGAGAAAATGAAGGTTAATGCAAAACAGAAAGCAAGTTTAGAAGATTCAAAGTTCAACACTTTTACTGAGCTGAAACTCGACATATATTTCGTTTAATAATGCAATTTTTAAAGTTAGTTTTCATTTAAAACCTGGAGATCAAGATCAAATAAATGATTCTGATTAATGTGAAACAAACTCACTCGTTCCATTATGTGAGACAGCATCTGAAAGTAAACAAAAATGGTTGCCTTCTTTGCCTGGAAGGTTTGTTGTAGTTCTAATGGACAATTCCTACTTATTATTTTGTTACTGGCAAATTTTCTTTGGAAGAGAAAAAATCGATAAATTTTCTCGAAAGTATTACTGGAGATACAAGAGACAAAAGCATCGGCTTCAAATTGACTATTGCGCACAACATATGAGAAATTAACTTATATTTGAAATGACATCCGGAAAGCAATTTGTAGACGTTAATTGGACAAACGACAATAACCAACTAACTAAACTATGCTTCTAATATAAATTTATTTTTCATTTGTATGTCTTCTATATATGACTTGTGAAACCAGTGTGGCAGTCACTCTATTATCAAAAATGCCAAGTTTATTATAATGAGAGAAAATGAAGAAAAACTAAATATGAATTTTAGACTATGAAAATGAATACACCGACACCCATTTAAAAAATATTTAACTTTACTTACAAACATGTGATAGGATAAAGAACAAGTAGGAAATATGTTTCGCCTTATTAAAACTTCATCAGGGATCAGAATAGAAAAGATAAAAAAAATATGATAAAACGCAAAGAGACGCAGATTAATGGTATTAGGTTGGTGCAAAAATAATTTCGTTTTCTCACATGTGAGAAAACGAAATTATTTTTGCACCAACCTAATATATTGTGTTGGTTAGATACGTGTCATGTGCAATGAAGTAACAAATTCTATTCAAATATATGTGAGAAAGAGTTATTTCCTTAACAAAAGAAACACTTCAAACAAATAACACAGTGTAATTTTTTTCCATAAAAATTAGAAATCTGAATAATACAATGAACGTCGGAAAGCCATTCATCAAAACGATAACCATACAGGGTATCTCATCATTTGAAAATATATATATATATATATATATATATATATATATATATATATATATATATATATATATATATTACACAAGAAAATGCCAAATTAACTCATATGGGGATGATTCTATTTCAACCGAGGAAAACTTCGTCTATCTTGTTAAAACCCGGTGTATAAACTGAGTTCGTGTCGGAAATGGAAATTTAACTGTGACGTATGTCGAAAAATTAATACAGAATGTATCCATTTCAATGTTTCAGTCAGACGAAATGCACAAGTGCGGGATTCGAGAGTGTAGAAGGTATAGCTTTAAAGGGAAAGTGTTTTATAAGACTGAAACGGGGTATGAAACTTATGGCATTACATTGGGGTTATATGAATAATGAAGTGTTAATTTGAAACTAAAAGAGGACAAAAAGGGTTTTTTTAATAAATAAAAAATATATAGATAAGGTTAGGTTTAGAAATACAATTTCCTACGTAAAATGGTAAAATATACTTAAAAATAAGATATATTTCATAAATGAATATATATATATATATATATATATATATATATATATATATATATATATATATATGCAGCAAAACAATTTTATACAAATTCCATTAAAGACTACTGACAAGGATAACAATTTAAACTTTTTAATCATTTATTTCGTGTTTGTATAAGTGTTTACTTTTCTGGACAAAACTGTGTAAAAAACTGTTGGAATGTTCTATATATATTATCCATTGTCAAGGATTTTTATTTTTTTGAATGTAAATTTTTTCTATATGTATTTACAGTGGTAGAATACGTATTTATTTTCTGAACCAGGGCAGCACATTGTCCCCATTTTCAGAGTATTGTTTTCGTATATTTTTATTTTAATACTTCCATTTCATTTTTATGTTTTTTTCACACTGTGTTGACCGTGTTTAGCGAACAAGTATAACTTTACACAGATATAGAAAACATAATCTACATATTCGGTTAAAAAATATAAGAAACATTTTTGATAATGGCCTACAAAATAGCCAAAAGCGCTTACATATGTAGGCATTCTGACCAGAAAAGAAAAACACTTATAGGAATAAAAGAAAAGCTGTCTAAACAGCTTAATCGAAGTACCTTGTCAGTTGACTTTATATATACATTCATATATGTAAGCAAATATATGGATATAGATCCGACAGTATGAAGAAAAATATACGGAAAAACCAAACAAGAATCCTAATATGCAATTATGCTGTTTTAATGTTAATATAAGGTCAACGTCGGATTTTTTGGTCTAGTAGACCATATTCAGGACATATTTATAAAACATAATTAACATTAGATTATATTTAATTCAACATGAAAAGACGATGGACATAAGAGTACGCCTAATCAAAACAGATAACTGTAATTTTTTAAGATATATTGAAACGGAACGCTGATCTTGAAAAATTACAGTTATCTGTTTTGATTAGTCGTACTCTTATATCCATCGTCTTTTCATGTTGAATTAAATATAGTCTAATATTAATTATGTTTTATGAATATGTCCTGAAGATGGTCTACTAGACCGAAACGTCCGAAAGTGCTCAATATACATATAAAAAGCTAAAAATTAACATGTGGAGGTTTTAAGCATAACAAAATAGATCAGCCAATTTAGCTACCTTACTTTCAACCTTTCGGTATCTTAAGGTGAACTTAAATTTATGAACGTTAAATTTGTAAAAGGTTATATATATATATATATATATATATATATATATATATATATATATATATATATATATATATATTTGAATAAATTGTTGGAGTTACAGAACCGTAATATTACAAGGAATAGATACAAATTATTTCCTAAAGGCATTATGAAAAATAAAAAGTAAGAGATGAAAAACACTTACAGAAGTGTTTTTCATCTTTTACTTTTTATTTTTCATAATGCCTTTAGGAAATAATTTGTATCTATTCCTTGCAATATATATATATATATATATATATATATATATATATATATATATATATATATATGTGTGTGTGTGTGAGTATGCGTTTAATAGAACATATATATATATATATATATATATATATATATATATATATATATATACATTTATGTATGCATTTAATGGAACAGTGATATATATATATATATATATATATATATATATACTTATATATATATATATATATATATGCATGCATTTAATAGAACAGTGATATATATATATATATATATATATATATATATATATGTATGTATGTATGTATAGATTTAATGGAACAGTGATATATATATATATATATATATATATATATATATATATATATATGCATTTAATGGAACAGTGATATATATATATATATATATATATATATATATATATAATTATATAATGGAGCATTTCCAGGAAAATGTAATTAGCAGGATTATATCTAGATTTGAACAAGAAATGGTCAGTTCGACACACATAGTGTGCTACAGACTTGTGCGTTCAAGTTTGAATGAAAGAATCTTAATTAATTCCTATAAAACTTATCTGAAGAGTATTGCTATAAATGTTATCATCATATTCGCTCAGTAATTAGTTGCTTAAATGGAGTGTATGGCATATCGGCGTGAAACATTTCTTTGTCCTTTTAAATGGTATTTTATTTATTATTTTCGGATTTTTAGTATATACACCTCTATGTGTGTGTGCCAGTGTTTGAAAAGGAGAGTCTGTACTTATTTAACAGTAAACAAGAAGAAATATTTAAAATTATAAGGGTTGTAGTAGTAATGCGTGTCGTATAGTGTAGTTATTTCTGTCCGAGTGAACGATGTCGATTACTCGCTATAATTGCCGAAAATACTTTTCGGTTAAAAAGAATTAATTTTTTTTGTAAATTTTTATTTGAAGAAATAAAATAATCCTTTCCAAATAAGGTACATGTGACATAAACGAGGTTTGACACTTCAGATTTCATTATTGGTTATCAGCATTTTTAATTAATTACTTCCTAATGTTTTCAAATATTTGAATGGATAAAAATTAAAAATTCTTGTATACAGGGTGTATCAAAAACGCGCCAAAACAAGGAAAAACATTCATATAAACTTAATCTTCCGTGTTATTTATAACTAAGTTTTAAGTGATATAATGTATTAAGAATAAATCAATTAATTCTTTAAATATATATGAAAAATGGAGACCCGTTTATTTGAAATAAGATTACGTGTTTTGCCCTTACTGGTTTTCATCAGATCCCAAAGATTAAATAAAGGAATATACGTGTGTGTATTTGCAGGCATGCCTAAATTATAAAATATTGGCGGTTTGCTCGCTAAGCTGGTGTTACTCGCGATGAAAGAAAATGAAACTGCGACCTTTCTAAAATAAAAACGTTTTTATTCGATATCTTTTCTGTTCTTGTTGAAATTTTTTTATATGGATTTTCTGCAAGTAATTTAAGGTAACTGAATGTATATATATATATATATATATATATATATATATATATATATATATATATATATATATATATATATATATATATATTACGAAATGGACAAAGTCCGACAATTTATTTATTAAAACATTTTTTTTATGTTTAACATCTTTTTATAGATACAAGTATTTAAGTAAATGCTCTGTTATGAATAAACAGTATTAAATAACATTTACCTGCCTGAATGTCCGAGAAATTTTCATAGAAAAGGACGAATATTTTCTATGAAAATTTCTCGGATATTCAGGCCGGTAAATGTTATTTAATATTGTTTATTAATAACAGAGCATTTACTTAAATACTTGTATCTATAAAAAGAACGTTAGACAAAAAAAAATATCTTTAATATATATATATATATATATATATATATATATATATATATTGGTAATTATACTCGTCTCGAAAAATCTTCGAATTTTTGATTTGCCAATAATCAAATCAATCTCGAGAGAAAAAAAAAGGTTTTTAAAAAAGAAAGTGCCAGAAACATAAAGGTCTGTAGAAGAAAATCGCCCAGATCCAGGTTTAAAGCCTAAAGAAAAACAAAAGCGACACTAGTAAACAACTAACTAACTAAAAGAGCTTAATACAAGCGTAGAGAAGACCTAGATTAACCTAGTGAACCAGACGAACCTACCCAGGTTTCAGCTGAGCGGATCGTCAGGAAAAGCCAGTTTTCCCAGACGATTCGCTTAGGTAAAACCTGGGTAGGCTTGTCTTGCACACTATGTTTATCTATCTATCTATCTATCTATCTATCTATCTATCTATCTATCTATATATATATATATATATATATATATATATATATATATATATATATATATATATATATACCTATACACACACCCACACACATATATATATATATATATATTGTGTTAATAATAATATTGATACATAATCCAAGAATAGCATTTTCTGTTTTTTCTTACGTGTTGTTTCACATTCGTAACAAATATTAAATGATTAAATAGCAAATACAATTAACATTTCCTCATCTCCTCTAAATATCTAACAATAAATTAAAGTTTTATAATAATCTAAACTCTTATATAACATTATGCTCTTGAAATAGATATGCTATCTAAATTTCCGTTTTCATGTCTACTTAAATTATCTGCAGTTTTCATGGAATTCATCTTTAATTACAAAACATCCTATATGTTTTTCCATAAAGGAGTTTTTAAAAAAATCATTTTACCTCGAGCAAGACAACAAAATCACTAGGACGCATGAGGTTAGTGAGTGTTAGACAATACCAGAAAAAAAAAAAAAAACTACTATTAAAGAGAGACGGCAATAACAGAACAAGGTTTCAGAAGACAGAATATAACAATTGACATTGCATTTAAATTTTTGAAGATCAAAGTTGACTAGGGAGAAAGAAGCCGGAAGCCAGTTCCACAAGCGTGAAGTGCGATAGAAGAAACGGTTATCATAAAGCATACGGTTACATCTAGCAATTTCAACTTTAAAACAGTGAGACCTTGCCGCCAATCCAGTACAGAGCTTAAATAAATAAAGTCTAAGTAACGCAGCGGAAATTTTGTAAGATAAATAACTATGAAAGTATTTATAGAGAAGGCACAGGGAAGCTACGTTACTGCGGTAGGCAAAAAGCTGAAGCCGAGATGTCAGGTCAAGATCAAGAATATTGAGGATTCATCTTTGGATTATATTAAGAATCTCTAAATATATAGCAGTGGCGACATACCAGAGATGCAGCAGCAATATTCAAAGCACGGACGGAAGACAGATTATTCAATATAATAGATAAGTATTGCTACACACGATAGAAAGCCATTATTCCTTTGTAAAATGTTGACTGATTTTTTATATTAAATATGTCAAAGCTACAAAGTATAAATATGTCTCTATTATGAAAGTATATTAAGCAATAATCACATCTGCAGGCACCATCAAATCATACATATAGAAGGATATACCTTTCAGTTCATATCACTATTTCAGCGAAAACGTCATTTCTTACGATATAGCCTTTAATTAGCGAAGTTCCGCCTAGAAAACTTACCAAAATTCGTCCTTGGAAAAAGGGATTCTGCGAACATTGTATAGATGCATAGATTTCGTTATACGCAACAATCACGGTATTAGTATTTCCACGCATCATTTATTTTTTTAATGTACGTATTAATTTTTCTCTTGGTGGCGATAAGCGATACAAATCCCAAGAAGAGATCAAAAGCCTTCAGCAAAATAGTGGTTTTCACATTTGCTGCTATGCGTATAACAACACCGAGAATAAGCGTTCAAGAACCGATGGGCGTAAAGTCAACGCAATTGTGAAACTAATTCACGTATTAAATATTAATATAAACGAGCAGAGATTTAATTAGCTCAACTTTGGGATTTACTCTGCTAAACTGATCAAAGCGGTACAGGAACGTAAAAGGCGCCAAAGTTCATTTTCTCTACTGAATGCGACAAAGGTACCTTTGAGAGGAACACATTTTTCAGTGCAGAACTTAAAGCAGAACTTAAAGCAGTCTTTGCAATTAAGTGCATAATATCAAAGTTAGAGCTTTAACAGTATTAAAGTAAATGTTTGTCACTTAGCTGTTTGAAATTACCTTCAGCATCTCGATTACATAGTTTCATAGGCTGGCATGGCCGTACATTCTTCAGGGGATATCATACCTCCTGAAAATAAGCTAGGTTACACAATTTTATTAATACACACACGCACACATACACACAGAGATACATACACACAGAGATACATACATATATATATATATATATATATATATATATATATATATATATATATATATATATATATATATATATAGTATATATATATATATATAGTATATATATATAGTAATCAGTTCGAACCAAGCAAGGGGATAATGTCACCCAAGACGCTAAGGAATGTAAAAGAGAATGAAAACACTTTAGAAGAAACCTGAAGCCCAATCCTAAACGAAAACAAATATCAAACCTCTACTCTTGTCCAAAAGATCGTTGTAATCTACTCCTACTGAGGAAAAGAAAGAAAAAAGAAATAAAATTTCATTTTCAGAAACGTTAGAAATAAAGAGTTGTATTAGACTTTAGAAGGTATCAGGTACACAATCTTAAAAAAGGAAACAGACATAATCATTTACTCTTTTTCAAAATGCAGCAGAGGAGTGTGAACCAGACGATAGGCGATCCCAATATATATATGACAATTATTTTAATATATTTTCTTTTTATGTGTTATTTTTATAGATACAATTATTTAAGTAAATGGTCTGTTTATTATTATTGGACAGTATTATTTACATTTAATAGAGCATTTACGTAAATAATTGTATATATGAAAATGTATACTCAGAATATATATATATATATATATATATATATATATATATATATATATATATATATATATATATATATATATATATATATAGTATAAGATCATTCAGTTGGGGCCAAATCGAAATAAAGTCAACTACGTGTATAGCAACAAAGTTCTTAAATGATCTTAGCAGTAAAGTCCTTAAAAATTTTAAATGAGAATTATTAAAAACTGCAATTTAAATAATCATTTTAACTCATAAAAATATACTCAAAATTCACATACGTTACTTTCTATGCATAACTGGTAAATATTTTGAATCATGCACAAAAATATACTAAAAAAATCACATAAGTTACCTCGCTTGCGGTGTTCACACACATAATCCACAGACATTAAAGCTCAGAAGATGATCTCGGAAGAGAATGAAAGGATTTGGAAAAATAAAAATTATTTTTATGAAATATTTAGAATTTTTCTTGATCGATTTTTAACAATTATCAAGAAATGTCGATTTGAAAGGATTAAATTTAAAATAAACTTAGTACATCTAAATTATTTAACCAAGCATCAAGCGAACCTCGCACAGCTTCTCTCTCGTATGTTTTTATAGGTGATTTTTTTTCTAACATGACATCTTCTTTATATGTAAATTTTTTTCTATATGTGAAATTGATTTCGAAATGTGGAATTTCCTTCTATATCTAAATATTTTTCTCCGTCATATGTTTTCTATATGTGGCATTTTCTTCTATATTTAATTATTATTATAATGTTAAATTGTTTTATATATTGAATTTAAATTTAATGCTTTACATAATATTTAAATAATTAGTATCAATGTGATATAATTTAAATTATAATTTCTTACTATTATATAGATATAATGTAATTGGTTACATTCAAATGAAATTAATATTTTAATAATTTATTTAAATCTTTCACTGAAACTTTTATTATATAGTTAAAGATGTAGCATTGAAAGGATTAATATTGATATTTTTCTTAAAATGTATTAATTAAAAATTCTAACTCCTTTTATATAATAATATTAAGGTACTCTCTAAAATGATTCATAACTGTTTTTGTTCAATCTTCTTCCTTGTACAGGTGTTGATAAATGACATTCATGTCAGTGTACATTTTCAAGCGTCCTGTTTAGCTGTACTAAACTCCACGACAACCATATTAAGTCCCTCTTTATTTTTAATCCTCTTTATCTTTATAACTGCCTACTCTTTTATAGGCACATCTTACTCCCTCTTTTTTTATTTTCTTCTTTTCTTTTTCCTTCTTTCCTTCCTTCCTTCCTTTGCCTTTCAAATTAACTGTGAAAAATTCACATTATTTATTCATTTTAGTAAATGTATTTGCATTGATAAGTCTAGGGTAAATCTACTTTCCCATAGACAAAATGATCATCTGTATGATGTAATTCGTTTGGATCTCATTAACTATAACTCACTTATATGCTCTATAATAAAAATTATATAGAGCTCTCTTTAGAGGATCAGTTTTAATATTTTATATTAATAGGATTTACACGGATTTTTTTAACTGTATGCATATATATATATATATATATATATATATATATATATATATATATATATAGATAGATAGATAGATAGATGTGTGTGTGTGTGTGTGTGTGTCCATGCTTTTTTGTATTGTCAGGTATTTTATTGTTATGAACAAAGAAAGATTCAAGGAAATAAAGTCCTTCATCAAGCTATTTGTGCTGTATTCTGGGATATATTCTGAGGGAAGTTGTCTTGGAAAATCTATGGCCTACTGAACAAAGACGGTATTTAGAAACATCGCGTAACGTTTCTAAGTAGTTTGTTTAATTGTATGGTAAATACAGACAAAAAGGGGTGGTGAAATTTCAAAGTTTGTTTCGAACAGGAAGTCATTACAAGTAACAATAAACAATTTCCTGAAGAGGCACGGCACATAAGACTTCAACAATCATAAAGTTAATGTTTGTTTATTTTTCCACATAACTCTTAAAATTAATGCTTATTTTCAGGCCATAAATTTTGAAGACCAATATAAGAAAAAGCATTTAAAGTGAAATATTGAAATACCTACCATTTTTGATGTGGGGAACATGTTGAAAATCAATATTGTCTACATCACTGTAGCGAAGAAGCTTGGTAAACCTGCATAAAAATAGTAGTAGTAGTAGTAGTAGTAATAATAATAATAATAATAATAATAATAATAATAATAATAATAATATAACTATGAAAGTACAAGTATGAAATCGAAATATGTGGCACGTGTGGACATGAGCAAATGCATTTGTAGTTGTAGCCCACGGATTGATTGGAAATGGTCCAATAGACACCTTGAATGGATTCCTGGTAAAGAAATAGAAAAAAATGTACTCACACGTACTTGTCACACTTTACAAAGCTTTTATCTGTATAAAATGTTTTTGACTATGTTTCTTTTTGTTTGTTTTCAAAAATGGAAGGTGAAATATCTTATGATGCCATTTCTTGGCTTAGATCGCTGGTTGGGACCGAAAAGAAATGAGTATACAACACAAATCAAAGGAAATAAAATAATAATAATAATAATAATAATAATAATAATAATAATAATAATAATAATAATAATAATAATAATAACAACAACAACATAAATGACACATTATATTCATTCTGTTTTACTTAATAGGTAAGCTTTTTTTTTTAGAAAATCCAATTAATTAATTCTAATAAACTTCGAAACATATCTCTGCGACAATTATTGGATTTAAAAACATTTTAAATTTGTTTATATTTTTCATTTAAAATAGCGGCTCGATAATTCAATGACTATTGAAAATCTTACCAATATTTTAAAATTCCTAAAATGTTTATTCATATAATTAAATTACTTTTCCTTTTAATTGTGGCTTTATTTTTTTTTCAAATAGAACAGAAACTTAAGTTCAAGGAAGTTCATTTATTTAAAATGTGTTTTTTCTGAATTTTTATAAGTCCGTGGCGCTAACTATACGAAAATAGATTAAGTACTTAAAGAATTAGCTGTTCATATTTAAATTATCAAAACCCTAAAATGTTGGCGTATACGTGTATCTTACCCGTAACGTTGAGGCTGTGAGGTGGTTAAAAATTAATTCTAAAAAGAAGCAGGCGGGAATTTTAGTTTAGTTAACGAAAACGAATTGAGAAATGAAAACAGTGAATGAATCGAGATTTGGGATTATGAAAACTGATCCGTCATAACAAGCAGGTACTCTAGTATATGTTTTTCTAAGACGGCGACCGACCCAAGGATAAAATACTGTGTGTCTCTTTATTGAAAATTTAGGTAAACAAATATATTTTCATTGACGAAAAAAAATTTGGAAATAATCTTTATCTTTCGCCCGGAAGGTTGAACTTGTTTCTTTGTGTTTGTTTTCAAAAATGCAAGATGAACGATTTTATGATGCCATTTCTTGGCTTAGGTCTCTAGTTGAGACCCGAAAAGAAATGAGTATACAACACAAATCAAAGGAAGATGTGAGTATATGCTATTCTATTTCTTTACCAGGAATCCATTCAAGGTGTCTATTGGACCATTTCCAATCAATCCGTGGGTTATAACTACAAATGCATTTGCTCATGTCCACACGTGCCACATTTTTCGATTACATACTTGCACTTTCATAGTTTTATTATTATCATTAGTTTTATTATTATCATCATCATCATTATTATTATTATTATCATTATCATTATTAGGCAGGTGCTCTAGCATACTTTTTTTTCTAAGACGGCGACCGAGCCAAGGATAGAAAACAGTGTGTCTCTTTATTGAAAATTTATTTAAACAAATATATTTTCATTGACGAAAACAAATTCGGAAATAATTTTTATCTATCCGCCGGAATGTTAAATTGAGTTGATCTGGTTTGTATTTTTTGCACGGCAAGTGTGTCCGGGAAAAGAAGTCAGAGAATTGAAATTAATAAGGAAAATAAACCACACTGTTTCTCCGATGAACTTTAAAAAAAAATGTCACAAAGTGAGTTATCCCAGCTCTGGGAAGTGTGCATAGTTAGAATACCGTGAAGGAAGGTGGAAGGGACAGAATTTGGTACCGCTGTGCGGAATTATATGATGCGAGATATGAAGTGAAAAAGGTTTGTGTTAAGAGAGAACACAATACCTCTGACTTCTCCCAAGAAAGGTGGATAATTCTCCAAATTTTAAAAGTTGATTAAGAAAGCAGAAATAGGAAACAAAGAAAGCAGAAATAGGAAACAAAGAAAACTTGTATTGGAATTAATGAAAATGGGGATATCCCTAGAATTCTTCGGCACCCACGCCAGTTTTGGGCCGAAGTGCAGATAAGAAGATGACTTTGGAAAGCTCGGATACTTCGGCATCAGAGGTCCGCGGCGGCCATCAGATTTTCTGATCCCAAGCCTTTAACCCAGGCTCACTAGAAGGGTTGAAAAGGACCATTGTCACTATAAAGATTGCTGCGTTAATTTTTGCTGTACCAAGAGCTATATAAACCAACTGAAGATTAACCCAATGAAACGTTTTATTTTTCGCTGTGAAAATACGTTTTCCTTAAAACAGCACCCATCATGTCTTGAACCAGCGCTTTGGGACTTCGACCTTCGATTTTCACTGCTCTATGACCATAGGAAGATTTAGTGTGGATCGAAGCGGTCAGTAACCAACAACAAGTTTGGAAGAGAATCAACATTCACCAGCGCAAATTTAGACCCATGGTTAAAACGTCGTTCTAACTAAATCCGTGAGTACCGGACCACTAAATAATCGTTACATCACTGGGTGTATGCGGCGAAGGGTGTTATATACCCACAATTTTATAATTTTAATAACTACATAAGTTTTTCTTAATAAATTCGCATCGAATAACAGCCCTTAAAAGGCGTCATCAACATTTTAATTACATAGACCAGAGCTCAATAATATTATAGATTATATTTATGAAAACAGGAAAAATATCCGAAAATATGACGAAACTTTCTGAACAGTTTGCGAATATAAATTCAATCAGTACAAATATAGGCATATTTTTACATGCGATTGCGTTTATTATATCTTCCATATTTATAAAAAATTCGTAATGTAATCTACATATAACCGTAGTAATATTTTGAAATATACTAATACAATACTGCTTAAAGAAAAGGTTAAATATAATTTTTATTTAAGTTGTATACTGTTTTCTTTTTGGATGCCAACCAGAGACCTAAGACAAGAATGGTATCATGATATTTTTCACCTAGCATTTAATTTCGCGTAGTACTTAATGTATTTTTATACTTTGGTTAAAGAAATGTGTTTCTTGCAGAAAAATTATAAGAGAGAGGATGACAATTATTTTCATAAAATTAGAATTTTTTACAGTTTCTTTATATCAACCATGAAATAAAAAAAAGGTCTCAGTTAGGCTTATTTTTAAGACATTTTTTAATTTCGATAAAATCTGAGATAACGTAATGGTGTCTCGATTTCTTCTGGAAGTAAAGGAAAACGAAAAACTGCTCAAAAAAAAAAAAAGAAAAAGAAATCATTAATGAAAAATAAAGTGATTGCAGTTTAAGATCAGTTTGCAATAAAACAAAGTCTAATTTGGCTGTTTTCTGAAATTATCTTAAACAAAATATCTGAGCAGACACTGACATGAATTCAAATGATCCAATCAAGCAACTTTATACAAAGGACACTGGATAAAAATAACAATGAAAGACGGATAACCTACAGAATTGACTGTCCCGACGAATATCGTTCGAATGATTCAAGATAATGCTGAACACCATCCGATCGTCGGGCCATCTGACTAGTGCAATTATACTTTATTGTGACACGGTGCAAATAAAGCAACCTAGTCATTTTGAACGATCCAACGTTGTGGGATAGAAACAGATTTGTAAAGCCTAAAGACACTGACATCTCCTCCCAATGAGGAGTTTTAAATTTACAGCTAGGGAAGGTGACGCTAAAATTGTAAAAAAAAAAAAAAAACAAAACAACAAAAAAAAAACAAAAAAAAAAAAGCAATTTAAGCTGGTGGTGCTTTCAATTCAGTTACGCATCATTTTTAAATCACTCTCTTCCCCCCACACAACCTCTCTCTATACTATATGTATTCTCTCTCTGGCTCTCTCTCGATGTTTATATTCTCTCTCTCTCTCTTTCTCTCTATCTCTCTCTAATATATATATATATATATGTGTGTGTGCGTGTGTGTGTGTACTTCTCTCTCTCTCTTATATATATATATATATATATATATATATATATATATATATATATATATATATATATATATATATATATATATATGGTTGTATAATTTACATAATTTACAATTTAAAACATAAATTGAAAATGTAGAGCAAGTTAACATAAAATTACCCGAAATACTGACACTCTGCAACTATACATACATATATATATATATATATATATATATATATATATATATATATATATATATATATATATATATATATATATATATATATATATATATATATATATATATATATATTAATGATCTATTTCTGATATTATTTTAATATTCATGAGAATATATGAATTAAACATTATTTTTGTTCTGTCTTAATTAATTAATTTAAGCATTAATTTCTTTTTTTAGAATATCGAATTAATTCAATGTAATAAGCTTGGAAACACATCTCTAGTTCAAATATTGAATATTAGAAATTTGTTGTTTACATTTTTCATATAAAATGGCGGCCCGATAGGTTGATGAGTAATAATTTTTTTTTCTTTTTTAAATCTAGAAAGGTTTTTTTTATATATTGAATTTAATTTTCTTTTTAATAATCTCTTTACCATTATCTTTCAAACAGAGCAGAACTTCGAAGAAGACATCATAACGATATATATTTCTATATATCACGAATGTAAAACCATAAGATGCCTTATAAATTGTTAAAATTTCCAAATGTCCTCCAATTTTTTGAGTCTTATTAATTAAGAATGTGACTATAGGCGTTATCATGTGTTGTGTTTTCTGTGTGTTTATAAAAATAATTCTCGACTTTGCCTCGTTTAGTGGAATGAATTTTAAATCACAGTTGACGTCATTTACAACGGTTAAACGGAAATTTATGTAAATTCTTTTTAGTCACACACGCACACACACACATATATATATACACACATATGTATGCATACATACATATCTATCTATCTATCTATCTATCTCTCTCTCTCTATATATATATATATATGTATATATATATATACTTACATATACATATATATATATATATATATATATATATATATGTACTTACATATTTATATATATATACATACACATACATAGATATATATATACACGTGCATACACATTTACACACACACATACACACACACAAATACCCGCATATATATATGTCTTTATCACTGAGATTAGGCATTATGATTATATACATTATTTATATTACTCAGACTGTTATTCTCATCTTCATTGCCGTATTCACAAAGTTTCGACCGTTCTACGCTCCGGCTTCCTTCAGATGAAATTTTGAACTGAACCCTTTATTTCATCTACCGATGTATAGTGTTCTAGTTCCACGTGTCATGTCTCCTCCGGATGTCAGAGTTATTTCCGTTTAACCCAACTCTCCAAACACTGAAGTGTGGAGTATATGTCAATGAAGATGGGAATAACAGTCCGAATAATGTAAATAATACACACACACACACGCGTGCGCGCGCACGCATATATATATATATATATATATATATATATATATATATATATATATTGAAAACATTTCAAAACTTGACTCTGTTTATAGTTTATTTAATACCTTATTTTTCTACATTCTGTTTCAGAATTCCTATTTCTGTATAGCTGTTCCTATTACAAAGGAAATGGAAAATCAGATAAAACAACTGCTGGCATGAAAATAAATATGTGACCAATTTTATGAATTCCACGTTTCATTACGTGGTGTTTTTTTTTCCCTACAACTTCAGGGTTTCTGAATTCATATGGTGTTCTTCCTCGAGTGCGGCCAGCATTACAACTAAACAATGCAGATTAAGTATTCAACTACAATTCCATTTAGTGGCAAACCCTATAGACAATAGAAAGAGAAGAGAAAGGGAAATCAAAATGGCCTTTGTGTCCATCGATTTTCAAAGTATTACCTTAAGATAATCCGATTTCGAGGATTCACCTAATTACATGTATTTCGAGATAACAGCCAAAGTTTCGGGCCCTTTGCACCAATCCTTTTCACATTGAATGGCAAATTGTATTTTATTTGACGTATATACCATTAGAAACACCTCTGAAACATATGGTTTTATCCTGTGAAGGAACAAAGTAATATTTAATGTGACCAGAAAATCGATTTTTATTTAATTGCATTTCCGATAGACAATATGTAACTGCTGCTGCTGGTAGAATAAACTATGGATCGTTATCCTGGATCTCTAACTACATTCTGAACCCTTGCAGTTTAATCTTCGAATAAGATGTTTGATTCATGATTATTTACAAAAAGATGTGCCTACTTGCAGAATGGAAATAATTCTATAAGTTTTTTTCTTTCTGAGTCTTGACACAAACTACGGAAAATCATCATCATCATCAATGCAGTCGTCCTTGCAATGCCGGATGCAACACTAATAATTATTTATTATTTAAGCCATAAATTGAAACATACCTGTTCATAAAAATAGTTACAAATTTCTATAAGGTACTATTTTGTTCCATTATTTAATGTTTAATAAAAAAAAAATGAAAGAAAACGTGATCAGATTGTCGTAGTGAAAATGGCTGGTATTAAGAATGGCGATACAATAAATGAGTTTTTTTTTTCACTTTGGAAGCTGTGCTTAACAAGCTATCTCTTTTCTCTTAGACTGTCCGTCATTGATGACGACGGCGCTCTCTTTCCATCTCTGTCCGTAGGTAAACAACCAAAACAGAAGAGTTTACATTATTTATCTGGAAAAATTCCTGAAAGTTTCTTAGCCCATTTTAAACGATAGAAATGGTTCGTGATGATATTGGTTCTGATTGCTCAATATAGCCCCCCCAGGATACTTTGCAGAAGGATGAAAGTGAATAGCAGAATTTACCAGAAGAATTTGGAGAGAGATGCCTTGTCAACCACATCTGGATGTCGCTATGACTTCTCTCAAGACGGAGCTTCAATATACAAGACACATTTGACGAAGAAATGTTGCAAATAATACTTCCGTGGATTTGATTCCATGAAGTCCTAATATTAATCCTATGGACTTTCTGATATGGATAAGTATTGTTTTCCGTACCTCATATTCAAGTGCGCCAGTACCGAAAGTAGCTCTTATATTGTGCGGCACTTATTTTGAGAAGTGATTAAGAGAGCTATGATGAAGTTAAAGGATCACCATACCAAATTTTACACACACACACAAACACACGCATGTACACACACATATATATATATATATACACACACATATATATGTGTATATATATGTATATATATAGTGTATATATATATATTTATTTATTTAAATATTATAATATCAAGTGATGATGTTGAATGTAAATTACATCCAAATATTAAATTCAACATCATCACTTGATAAGACACCGGAAGTGTTGAAACAAAATGTCTATTTTTGTAGTGATTTTATTACATATTTGTTATAATTTTGAAAAAAACAATTATATTTGCTCTGCTCTGTATTGAGCAGTATTTTAAGAATAGTAATTTTTGGTTATTGGAACTTATTCTCTATACACCAATTATATACTTTTATATATATATATATATATATATATATATATATATATATATATATATATATAGATAGATAGATAGATAGATAGATAGATAGATAGATATACCTAAACGCACACCAAAAATCCCAAATCGCCTCATGTGGGTATATATATATATATATATATATATAGATAGATAGATAGATAGATAGATAGATAGATAAACCAAAGTGAGTAAGACAAACCTACCAAGGTTTCACCTAAACGGATCGTCAGGGAAAGAATGACCATTCGTTCCCTGATGATCGGTTTAGATGAAACCTGGGTAGATTTGTCTGGCTCACTAGGTTTATCAAGGTCTGCTCTAAGGTTGTATTTAGCTCTTTTGTTAGTTAGTTGTTTACTCGTATCGGGTTTTTTTCTTTGGGCTTCAGAGCTGCATCTGTGCGATTTTTTTCGGCAGTAGTACATGTTTGTAGCTCTTTCTTTTTTTAAAACCTTTTTTTCCCTCGGGATTGATTTGATTATTTGCAAATCAAGAATTCAAGGGTTTTTCGAGACGAGTCTAGTTATA
Source organism: Acanthosepion lycidas (assembly GCA_963932145.1). Classification (NCBI taxonomy): domain Eukaryota; kingdom Metazoa; phylum Mollusca; class Cephalopoda; order Sepiida; family Sepiidae; genus Acanthosepion; species Acanthosepion lycidas. Next base: position 48,771,830 of record OZ010574.1, on the reverse strand, counting down.
TATATATATATATATATATATATATATATATATATATATATATATATATATATATATATATATATATATATATATGTATATGTATATATATATATATATATATATATATATATATATATATATATATATATATATACCTACACAAAACAAAAATCGAAAATCGCCTCATGTTGTTTTAGGCTATTTCAGACTAGCATACCTATCTATTACCTGCACTATATATATATATATATATATATATATATATATATATATATATATATATATATATATATATATAATTATATATAATGTTAGCATGAATAATGTCTAAATGTATATCCCTCTCTAGGTAGAATAAAAAAAACATATATTTTAATATAGTCCTCCTTCTACTGCGTATAATAAAATGCTCAGGATGTATATAACGTTAGAGTCTTCGAGAAATTAACTTTCAAATATTTGATATCTTCTTTTGATTTACATTTTCAGTTTAATGACACAATGAACACTTAGATTTTAGCCGTTATTTGGCAATCGAATATATTACCTGCTTTCTCATTAGAAAACATTCGACATTCATTGACCGAACGGTCAGTACTTTCGTTACTGCCAGAATAGGCTGGGATCAAAGTTTAATATCTTTTCTATTTTTTTTTTAAAGGTAATCAGAATATTATTGTTTCCTTATAAGGAAATATTCGGCATTAATTGACCAGCAGCCACAGCTGCCGTCCGGTGAAATTTATTAAAACTTTCTCTTAAAGAAAGTTTTCAGGAAAATAAATATCTTAATTCCAGTAAATGTTACTGCTATTTCCCGTATTGAAGGAGGCTTTCTTTACTAATATTTTGTTTTAAGTATTGCGGCATATCGACATCTTGATTATTTTGTCTCTGATTTACATGTGATATTCATTTTATATGTTACTCCTAGATCAAAAGTGATAAATTGGCTTTTGCATGGGAACAGCAACGTGGTGGTTTTACAAAAACCGTAATCTTCAAACGCTGAAACCTAACTCAACCACAATTTCTTGACCCTATCCATAAAATTAAATTCATCTGCTAATTAAATAAAATAATAATTTTATTTTTTGTAAGCTTTCTTAATTTAAAATCCACCAATATTTCCATAAAGGCTGAAACTGAATAGTAACAAAACATTTTGACAACAATAAAAAAAAATATTCAGTAGAGAATAGAGAGTTAAGTTTACATCTGAAACGAAGTAATACAAGATTGTGTGCAACGAATACCTCAAAATATACAGTCCGTCCTAAAATTAGGAACTCAAGCTTTGACAAGAAATGCTCAAAGCAGAACATGTCATTTTCATTAAAAAAAAATCTTCGGACGGACTGAATATTAATAAGTGATTTTGAGGTTTAAAGTACATAATATATGGATATTAAAACGGTTTACATGTGAGTAGCCAACTGCTTTTGTGCATAAAAAATAAAAACTTCTTTATAGCACTGGTGACACTGAAATCGTACATAGATGTGAACATATTTCATTCAAACAAAGATGCATTGAAGGTCAAATAATACTTTATGATAAACCGACAATTAATATCGGTTGACCCCCAAAAACGGGAACTATTTAACAATCCAATAAAACCAAGATTGATGGAAGAAAAATAGTTCATTCATAGTAATTTAAACCTTAAAAGATGCCATTTAAGAAACAATGATGAAATTTTCATCTTTTAAAAATTACGTCCTGTAGATAGCGTCCTCCTGTACGAATGCATTCTTGAAATCTGCTGTTGAGATTCCTCATTGACTGCTGCAACATCTCTGATGGGATACAGTGAATTTCATCTTGAATTCTAAATGGCGAAATGTTTACTTGCTCAAGGTCACTGTCTTGCAGTGTTGCCACTTGCTCATGTCTGGCAATACGCACATCAAAAATTCCCGTTTTTTGGGGTCGCCCTTTATATTCATTATCTTTTATAGAAGGTAATCTTATATAATATTTTAATATTCCAGTCAGTATTGTAAAATTAAATTTGGTATTAACTAAAGAATATCAATACATTCGTTTGGATATAAACATATGCAAAATATATCATGAACATGTTAGTTTTAACATTTGTTTTTATGAGAGATATTGATATATTTACAATAATTTGCTCTGCATATAAGCTTTGATCTTCATTTTGTAAATAAGTTTATATGTATTATTATTGATATCTATTTTTTTTATTTCATATATAATGTTAACCGTTGGATAAAAGAAAGTTATCAATTCAAAAGAGAATAAAGATGTTTTAAAGTTACCTAGTGTTAGGAACACAATATTGGATATTGTATAAAGTTGAACAGAGATCGTAAAGCAAATATAAGTAAAATTGTGAACATTGATAATGAAAGAAAAATATAATGAACGTCTATAGAAAAATGAGATTTGAAAATTCTGGAAGAGAATAACCATGAAAATATATGAAGAAGAGAGTTTTTCTAATATAATCAGCGAGGAAACGATGCTGACTATTAAAAAGACTTGCTTAATACTAGAAAGACACCAAAGTTTCATATTTACCTAAATATCAATAAAGTCTGTAAGGTGGACAGAATCCATGATTAATTATTTCTCAACTGTAAGTCTTACAAAAGCCAACAGATTCACCTTTGAATAATACAGAAAGAATATTTTATAGTAATCTATTATTGTAATCAAATTATATATACGCTTTGAAATTGTTTAAAAAATTATCGTAAGTAATTTTAATTCCATTCGTCTCGAAATTGTCTCTGGACACTTTAATATATATTCGTTTTATCCTAGAAGTAATTAAAGTTTACTACGCAAATGTGGTAAACTTTTCTTTCTTTTTTTTAAACTTAGCATGCTCTATTATAGTTTTATCTTGAATCGAAAATACTCAACACTATATACCTGGAATCGAACTTCATATGTTACATATTTTTTGTTATGTCAACGAATAGTCTTTGTCACTTACGGTAATGCTCATTGTAGTAGAGACTTTGCAATCGCTGATACAACTATAGTACAATACATTGAACAATCCTTGTGTCGGACGACTTCAAATATCACTCGCACTAATAGTACTTGCTCGATAATACTTGCTCGATAATACTTGCTCGATAATACTTGCTCGACATTAACCGTTATAGTGATATGAATAGAGAAATAATATAGGGAATAGGGGAGTGAAAAGCGGTTCGTATAGTAAGAGAGAATAGAGTAGAAAGGCAGATCAATTAGACACACGCTAAATCTCACATATGCGTTTCCTCTATGATCACGGGGTCTACTTAATTCAATAATGGGATCGCCCGTGTTTGCTCACTGGCGATCTGTGTTCAACTCAAGTATCGGCAGCGACACTTTATTCCTATATAACAATATTTCATTCAAAGCTAGACATTTGCTAATCGTGCAATAAACACAGGTCTGATCATTCTTTCGTTGGAGGTGAGGAATCCAAAAGCACTTCAAATTAATTAATTTCGTTTCCTCAGATATCTGGTCATTATATAAAGAATGTAGCATCACGGATGAGGTTGGGGGTGGTGGCGCATTTTGAAATAGATTCTCATGTGTCAAATAAATCTCTATATTTATAGCCACATTGTAAAGTGCCTCGTTGCCCAGAAGCCATATAAATCTTAACTGAACAATTGACTTTCCGCAAGAAATCTCTCCAGATGGGAAGGAAAAATTCAATATTCGACTGTTTTTTTTCCATAAACAGACATGCATCTATCTACTTACATTATTTCATTGTTCGAAATGCTGTCCTCATCTTTATTCGCTATATTCATCTATGCAACTGTCTTTGACTCTTCAGATTAAGCTATGTATCTGTCTTACGATGTTGATGTTCATCTATGTATCTGTATTACGCTCTCCATATTCATCTATGTATCTATCTGTCTTAATCTCTTATTATTTATATATGTAGCTATCTGTATTACATTCTTCATATTCGTCTGTGTCTGGCTGAAGCTATTCATATCCATCTATATATCAATGTCTCACGCTATTCTTTTTCATATATGTATCTGTCTGGCATTACCCTCTCCATATTCTTCTATGTATCTATCTGTCTTAAGCTCTTATTTATCTATATATCTATCTGTTATACGTTCTTCATATTCGTCTATGTATCTAACTGCCTTACGATATTCTTCTTCATCGATGTATATGTCTGCTTTACCCTCTCCATATTCCTGTATCTGTATTAAGCTCTTCTTATTTATCTATGTAGCTATCTGTCTTACGCTCGTCATATTCGTCTATGTATCTGACCTAAGCTCTTCATATACATCTATGCATATATGTGTCGTAACCTACTCTTATTCATATATGTATTTATCATCTTACACTTTCCATATCCGTCTATATATCTATGTGTCTTAAGCTATTCTTATTCATCTATGTATCTATCTGCCATACACTCTCCATTTTCGTCAATCTATCTGTCTTAAGTGCTTCTTATTTATCTATGTATCTATGCATTATGCTCATCATATTCGTGTATGTATCTGTCTTAATCTCTTCATATTCATATTCATCTATGTAACTATCTGTCTTCTGCTAGTTTTATTCTTATGTATCAATCTGAATTAAGCTGTCAGTATTAATTCTATGTATCTATCTAGCCTCAGCTATTCTTCTTCACCCACGTATCAATCTGTATTACGCTATCCATATTCATCCCTGTATCTATGTCTTAACCTCTTTATATTTATCTATATATATCTGTGTTAAGCTATACTTATTAATCCATGTATCTATCTGTATTACGCTCTATGTATCTAACTCTTAGGCTCTTCTTGTTTATCTGTGTATCTATCTGTTTTACGCTCTTCATATTCGTCTATCCATCTATCTTAACCTTTTCACATTCATCTATGTATCTGTCTGCCTTACAATAATCTTTTCCTCTATATATCTGTCTATATTAAGCTCTTCTTATTTATCTATGTAGTCATCTGTCTTACGCTCGTCATATTCATCTATGTATCTGACTTAAGCTCTTCATATACACCTATGCCTACATCTGTCGTAATCTGCTCTTATTCACCTACGTATTAATCGTCTTACGCTTTCCATATTCATCTATATATCTGCGTGTCTTAAGATATTCTTATAATCTAGGTATCTATCAGTCTTACACTCTCGATATTCATCTATGTATCTATCTGTCTTATTTATCTATGTATCTATCTGTATTATGCGCTTCATATCCGTGTATGTACCTGTCTTAATCTCTTCATATTCATCTCTGTACCTATATTTATGCTAATCTTATTCATCTATGTATCAATTTGACAAGCTGTCATTATTCAGCTATATATCTATCTAGCCTCAGCTATTCTTATTCATCAAGGTATCACTATGTATTACGCTATCCATATTCACCTCTGTATCTATGTCCTAACCTCTTCATATTTATCTATGTATCTATCTGTCTTACGCTCTTTATATTCGTCTATGTATCTGTCTTAAGCTCTTTATATTTATCTGTGTAACTATCTGTGTTAAGCTATTCTTATTCATCTATGTATCTATCTGTATTACGCTCTCCATATTCATCTATGTATCTATCTGTTTTAAGCTCTTCTTATTTATCGATGTAAATATCTATATTATGCTTTTCCTATTTATCTATATTTCTGCTTCTGCTTGCAGTTGGTTCTGATATGGTCATGCCGTCGAATATTGAACCTGGTCTCACCAGTTTTCTTGTTACAGTGTAAACATGGTCGCTCCGCTAGTAATGTGCCCCAAGGAGTAAGAAAATCAGTGATCCTAATTTGCAGAGAACATATTACATCATCTCTGATAATTTACCTGTTAGCCATTACTATCTCGCACACGTTTTGTATCATTTCGTCAGTAGTGGAGGTTGACGGGCGTCTTGCTCCTTATACGTGCGTTACAATTTCCCGGCCATTTTTAAACTTATCGATGCACTCATACGCGCTTGTAAGCGGTATGACACTGTCGCTGTTTTATGTATATTCTCTATCAGGTCTCATGAAGAATGGATGTATGGTCAATAATATGTAGACAAATCGACATCAATGTGGACTAATTTATTCTAATATATATATATATATATATATATATATATATTGTTTGATTAACCTTTGAACATTTATTTCTTAGAAATGATTAATGATATCTTACTGGAATTCCAGATGTTTTTCCAACACTATTGGACTCTACCTTGAACAGTAAAAACGTATTTAGAACTAAGTTGAAATGATGACCCATCTTCCTGTATTGACCTCCTGATTCTTTAAACTTATTCTGTGTTCTCTTGACGGTTCTTGAATGGAATTTTATGTTAAAAGCCAGGGTATGAATGTTGGTACAATTTCAGAAAGACACCATGATCTTTTTCCTCTCGCCGTTGGGAAGACATAAAGGGGCTGACACAAAACGATTTTGATTTGTTCTCTTTCTAGCTGAATAACTCAAAACGTTTTTAGGTGATTCTTACGAAAAATGATGCCAAGGTGGCTAAATGCCTCATACGAACACTTGTAAAAAAGAAACTGAATTAGTTTAGTGGTGCTTTAGATATTAAATATTATGTGCTATTGTGAGATGAACAGTCATGCTGTTACATTCGGTATATTGTTAACTTTCATCATCATAAATTCCGTTGATTATGTCATTTCATGAAAGCTATATATATATATATATATATATATATATATATATATATATATATATATATATATATATATATATGAATTTCCCATATAATAATTTTTTCTAAGTTTTCAGTACATCTTTAACTTAATTTTAGTGTATTTTTATTGAAAATAGTACTTAGTTTACTTTCTCTAGGAATGTGCTTAACTATTAATGCAAGGAAATTTTGTCCTAATTTGTTCTTTACCATTTGGTTGTATGGGGGTGTATACCAAATTATTTTTCTACTTTTGTTTTTTTTTCTATGCTTTCCATTTTCCTTTTTATATAAGTTAGTTTTGGGTTATTGTAGCCACTGTCTTTTAGAGATTTATCATTTGCTAAATTTGTATTTATTCTTTGTTCGAAAGATAAAGACACAACAAGAAAAGGGAAAGTTTAACACATTTTATGCGGATGTATGCAGGCGCCAGCAGCCGAAGATTTCAATTCATTAATGAAGAGCGGTGAGTTAATAGTGGCAGCGGCTACCTTCTTTTTTTATTTTTTTTAAATACCCTTTTTCTATAGTGCTCGGTCGAATAACAATAGCGTAATATAGAGATCTGAATACAAGTCTGTTTCGCTGTATCACAACTCAACAGCGTGTGTAGACATCAAATTGCATGAAGCCGGGATTGAAAACCCTAAGCTATTGGCGCACGGCAGAGAAAGGGCAATTTTAACGTAATCTATACGGAGGTATAAAAGGCGCCACATCTATCTATCTATCTATCTATCTATCTGTCCCTCTCTCTCTCTCTCTCTCTCTCTCTCTATATATATATATATATATATATATATATATATATATATATATATATATATATATATATATATATATATATCGGGTGACTGAAAAGTAACTCAACATTATATTCATTAGCTATTGTGATTGTATTTACAAATTGATATGGCAACTAGATTTTGCTACCAGCTTCGTGAGCTGCCCAGGAATCGTGCCAACTGATTTCACCTGGAACTCCTGTTATTTGGAAGACATAGGTTCTTCTATTCGCCTCTCAAGTTCTTCCAAAGTCTTGTATGTGTGTGTGCGGT
>OZ010574.1:48731608-48759108 GCA_963932145.1 Acanthosepion lycidas | reverse complement strand
TACAACTAAATATAACAGAATTCTATCCATGCTAGATAAGGCGATTCTCTTAGCTCAAGAACAAATAAAAATAAACACTAACGGAATAAAAATCATTATACACTCGCTAAAATCAATACTAATCGACAATGAAGACGCATAGATAAAGAAAGAAGGGAAATTTTACACTACAATCGGAAGCTTTGAGAATGCAGAACTTGCGAACTCGCAGGTATATATTTGCTACACGAAATAGGTAAAATAATCGATAGAAATGACAGAGGACTCTACAGGGACGACGGTCTCATACTCTTAAGTAACTGCAAGAAACGGAACACAGACAAAACATCATAATTTTTTTTTTTAAAAATGGGATTCGACATAGTCATAACAAATCTAAAAGTAGATTTTCTAGATGTAACCTCCAAGCTATGAAAAGATACATATACGCCTTACAGAAAATCCAATGAATAAATCTATATACAAACAGATACCAAAATCGCCATCTATAATCAAACAGATACCAAAATCAATTAACGACGGGAAACGAACTTACACGAAGTTAAAAAGTCTATGAAACAGTCCTAAAAGATAGTTGATTCTCGGAAACACACCACATACACATCGCACAACAGAAAAATCTAACTGGAAGAGAAAAATCATGTTTCAACCGACCTCAAATTAAAAACGTAAAAACAAACGTAGTAAAAATATTATTTCCACTCATACCCGCATCAAGCACTCTCCACAAGATATTCAACAAAAACAGTAAAAATCAGCTACAGTTGCACCGAGAACATGACGCAAATAATAAAAATAATTAACAACAGGAAAACAACATGAATAAATTAAACACAGGTAACGGAAGAATAAAGAATACATTAATACACTTATAAGGCAATTGCATTAAAAACCGTATAATATATCAAACCACTGTAAAATCGACAGATAAAGAAGAAAAATATACATAAGAGCAAATGAAGGATCCTGGAAACAAAGAATGTACACACACAAAACTTGTTTTACAAATAGTAATTACGCGAACTGCACAATGCTTTCCATGTCTGGGAAATTTAAGAGAAAAAGCAAATCACAGCAAAAACATCATAGAAAATAACAGAAAGTATGCCAACCAATCAATCCCAAAACTGAAAACTCTGCTTGGAGAAAATAATATCTATAATTACCTTCCCAGTACAAAATAAACAGCTAAATAAACAATAAGAACACATCTCAAAATACAGACACAAAACCAATTTTATTAGGTTACTTTAAATTGAAAAACTGAAAAGAATAATTAAAAATAAATTAAATAAATTAAAAAAAAAACAAAAAAAAAACAAGTAAAATAAATTAATCCAAACAAATAAATTAGTGAATATACTAGGTAAATAACTAACAAATTAATAACTGCCACCCATCAAAATAACCGTTAACGAAATATAATATACTACCCACGATGCAATAGAGTATCCACAATGCACCTCTGGATGCTGGCATATGTTCACTTACATATATATATATATATATATATATATATATATAGATAGATAGATAGATAGATAGATAGATAGATAGATAGATAGATAGATAGAGAGAGAGAGGTAGATGTGAATATATCTCTAAAATCTTGATGTATGTAATTGCCATACTAGAATTGATATTCACAAATTCCTGATCAGAATATCAGAAAATCTCTTCCATGTCCAGTCCACACTTTCTCAATCTACATAAGTTACATCACGGGTATATATATATATATATATATATATATATATATATATATATATATATATATATATAAACTACGAGATGTGACAATTTAATTCTCGTAGTCTTTATGTGAGTGCGTATGTGTGTGTGTATTTGTGTGTTTGTGTATCTGTGTGTGTGTGTAAAAGGGGACGAAAGGGAGGGAGAAAGATTGTGAGTGTGACATGCTCAGATCTTATCAGAAAACATAATTGCTATTATTTGTATTTTCGTGCTGAATACGAAATCAATAATGTAATTCTTATTTGCCTTTGCTATAAATCTATTTTCCTTTCTCATGAGATAAAAATAATATATTTAAGAAAGAAATATATTTTCACGCCTTGCCCTAAACATGAATATATAAACGTTTAGAATGTCAAAGTCGGTGGATATTTCAACTGTGAAATATATCAAACATAAAGGCATGTTGACCAATTATTGTTCGCTGTCAAAGTTCAGACTGTCCTTAAGGGTTACATAGTCAGCGCAATTTTTATTGACAACATGAATAAATTATTTTAATGACCATTGACTAAAGTGCTACTCATTACTCAAGTTTGCTGATACGTGTGATAATATTGCATTAGAAGATTATGTTCAAGTAATTATGCTGTCAAAAGTCAGGCGGATACTCAACAAACCAAGAAAAAATATTATATAGTAGAATAACCATAGATTATCAACCTATTGCCTTAGATTAAATAGTTTAGTCAATATCCCCATTATTATTTAAAAATCTAATATGTAATAGACAAATTGAAGAAAGAAATGCATAATTTTAAAAGCCTGGAAAGTGTTTCTATTCATGATGGAGAATGTAACAGCGAAGTCCATACTGGCATTGGAATAGCAAATTATGTCTCCCTCAAAAACTAAGCCAAGTAATAAAAACAGAAAATCCCCGTTAGAAACAAGAAAAACAAAGCTGAATCGCTATGTATGATCAATCATCCTACATGGAAATGAATGATGGATAATTTCCCCATTGATGAGAAAGTGGTTTGACGAAACAGAGTTATAGTTATACAAGAAGGATGCTGAGAATGACATCCGTCCTGTCGACTCGAGCTTTGGAATATGCCGAAAGCAACTCTGTTGAGATGTAAAAATACAAATGAGTTATCCTGGGTATTACGAAAATCTACATTCGCGTCCTGGGTATGACAATAAACAACATCTGGCAGAAAGACATCGGATCAGGGGATTTTGAATGGGACGGTCTTCCCAGGTCCACCGTGACCCAGGGTGGTTGTGCCTGTTAAGATACCAGCTATGGCCAAATAATTAATCCCGAAACTTTGGTCAAATCACTATGAAAATGTAAAAATAGGTTTTAATACCAGTAATTTTTCTTTGTAAAATTTATTACCGGCAATACAGTTTTAAGAAATAAATTACCACAATACATTCTTCAAAAAAAATTATTATCAGCAATAGAGTTTTAAAACAAATTACCACCAAAATATCTTTGAAAAAAAAATTAGTAGAAATATATTTTTGAAAATAAATATTATCAGCAATACATATTTAAAAAAATATTACAAGAAATACATTTTAAAAATAGATTACCAGCAATACATTTTTGAAAAAGAATCTTTGAAAAAAAATTACTAGCAATATATTTTTTAAAAAATGTATTTCCAGCAATACATATATGAAAAAAAATGTCACTAGCAATACATTTAAAATATATATATATATATATATATATATATATATATATTCACAGCACTTCATTTTTTTTTAAATCAACAGCAATTTATTTTTGAAAAAAAAAATTACCAGCAATACATATTTGAAAAAAAATTATTACCAGAAATATATTTTTCATAAATACATATTACAAACAAGACATTTTAAAAAAAAAGGTATTGCCAGCAATAAAAATCTTGACGCCATTACATAACCCATTGACGGTGACATGTCGTAAAACAAAGTAAACCAAAGTAATCCATGTACTAAGTTTATGAAACTTTACGAACTAAAAAAGAAAAACCAAATACAACTTGATAAAAAATGTCGGAGAAAAAGTACCAAAAACAAAGAGTTGGAATTTTTCGTATACATAATGAAAAGAGAGGGCTTAGATGATGAGGATGTAAATAATAATAATAATAATAATAATAAGAAGAAGAAGAAGAAGAAGACGAAGAAGAAGAAGAAGAAGAAGAAGAAGAAGAAGAAGAAGAAGAAGAAGATGTAAAACAAGAACTCGTGGATTTAATACCACTTCATCAGTTTCTACGTATAAATTTATATATATATATATATATATATATATATATATATATATATATATATATATATATATATATATATATATATATAACTTCATTGTTCTTTGGAGCAAACTATTCAACTAATTTTTTTTTACCAGATTTTTGAATAAGTATTTTTCCAATGTAAGAGAATTATATATATAAATGTGAACATTGAAGTCAACACTCAGAGGCTACAGCCTGTTTCATGTTAAACGTAATTGGCGGCCTGACGATTGCGCCTAGCATGAAACAGCCTGTAGCCTCCGAGTGTTGACTTCAGTGTTCACTTTTATACTTATATTTACATACGTTCTATCTTTGATATTAAACACTTTATCCCATAAATATAGCACGCGTTAAAATTATATTTCTTCATTCATATATATATATATATATATATATATATATATGTTTGAAGAAATATAATATATATATATATATATATATATATATATATATATATATGTGTGTGTGTGTGTGTGTGTGTGTGTGTGTGTGTGTGTGTGTGTGTGCAATGACAATGCTCCATGTCCTATGAAATATTCGTTATCTTGAACTTGTGACCGGACAAAGAATGAAAATCTAAAAATATGCTTAATGTAGACGATTTTACCAACCCCACCTACGAAGATTTCGGGCAGGAACTAAATGAGTGATCGACTAAAATTAATAAAAAAAAAAGGAGTTAAAATTAAAATCCCAGTAAGCTTCGGAAATTATTCAGATTTTGTCATCTCCTAATGCAGTATTGCAAATGAGTCATACCTCTCACAGTTATTTTCATGGTTAGAACGTTTCATGTTGTTTTATTGAAAATTGTCCGAGATCTAGAGTAGTTTTCACATTTTTACGGCCAGCAGATCATTTGTGCCAAATTACAATAATTGCATTAATTCTATATGACGATGCTCATTTGATTATTTGAAGTGGTTGGATTTCCAAAACTTCTCATTTTTTTTTCTAATGCTTCTAGGTTAGCTAAGCAAGTGGCCTATTTACACTGGCAAGGTCGGCCGAGTAAATTTCAAAAGCCCTATTAGATTTACCTAACATTGTGCTGTGGAACATTTGTATTACATCATTATATATATATATATATATATATATATATATATATATATATATATATATATATATAAGTTAAGTTATAAGGAACTTGGTAAACCGAATTGGTAAATCCAAAGAGGATGAAATCCTGAGAGCTCAATGTGAGGACAGAGCTAATATGTAATGAAAAACAAACCACTTTAAGGTACCATTACGATAATTTATTTCACCTAAATCCTTTTTTAAGGATTCAGGATCATCAGGTAAAACTTCCAACAACGAATTGAGAAGAAAAAAAAATACCTTTTTTTACCTGATGATCCTGAATCCTTAAAAAAGGATTTAGGTGAAATAAATTATCGTAATGGTACCTTAAAGTGGTTTGTTTTTCATTACATATATATATATATATATATATATATATATATATATATATATATATATATATATATATATATGTATGTATGTATGTGTGTGTGTGTACATGAGTGTGTGTGTATGATGCGATGTATATATTGTCGTCTAAATTAGGACAACCGTAAATAGCAATGACAACACATTTTAATTTACTAAAATTACACAAAATATCTTGAAATAATCAATTCAATAAAATCGCCTTTGGCATCAGTCATGAAACCCAGTCGATTTGGAACCTCCTGAAATTCTTCTGAACAGTCTCCGTGTTTAAGTTAGTGAATACTGCCATAATTCTTACCCTCATTTCACCTTTGTTGCTACAAGGATATTATTTGTTCTCTCTCTCAACTCACGCATAATAATCAAGCGGGTTGCTGTCTGGAGAGTTAGGTGGCCAGATGTAAGGGATGATGTAGTCGCAGAAATGGACTGTCAGCCATGACTGGATAGTCTTGCTTGTGTGGCATGGTGCAGAATCATGTTTCTAGACATAGGGTCTCCCACCATCCACTCTCTTGACCCAGGGTAATACTACCTCCTCAGGTCACTTGATATAGTCGTCCGTGTTGAGTCTGAAGGCACCGTTTTAAGATGAATGGAGGCACAACTTTGCTATCAGTCGTGATCACTCCAAACACATTCTCAATCACCATTAGACTAATCCAACTCTTTCCGAATCCTCTACATTGAGCTCAAATTGACACAGAAACACTCTGAAATGTTAGTATTGGTGCTTCCGGTGCGAATGCCATGTATTACATCATGCCTTCCCAAATTTCTAGAGGAGTGAATTGCATCATGATGCGCTTTTTTTTTTATCACAGACGGTGTACAACAAACACCATTATATGTGTAGTCGACAAAATTCAAAACAATCCGCCGGCGCGAAATAAAAAATGTAAAATGTCGACAATTTACTCATCGTTCCCTGTGTGTTTGTGAGTGTATATATATATATATATATATATATATATATATATATATATATTAGAAAAAAATGTTAGAAATGTTAGAATGTTAGAAAAGAATAACAGCACTCGTGGCCTCACGATTGCATCTAGCATGAAACAGACTGTCGCCTCTAAGTGTTGACTTTTATGTTCACTTTTATATTTACACACGCTCTAGCTCTGATATTGAGCACTTTATTCCATAAATATAGCACACCTTAAGACTACATTTCTTCATATATATATATATATATATATATATATATATATATATACACACACACACACACACACACATATATATATATATATATATATATATATATATATATATATATATATATATATATGTGTGTGTGTGTGTGTGTGTGTGTGTGTGTAATACCTGCTTTGGGAGCTGATTTCTACTCCGACCTAGCTCTAGCAACTTAGTGAGGAAAAAGAACTGGCTGGTCATATTCAATGCCTAAAAATTCAACTCGTGATTTTGCAACGATCGGACTCAATCAATTATTTAATAATCAATAATTTAATCAATCGTGTCTTGAGCGCATTTTGGGACCTCAGTTGGAACTCATCCTTTCAATCCATCGCTAAAAATGCTCTAAAAATTATTGGCTCCCTTTACCGCCCCAGCAATTACCTCACTCCTCCTGCTATCATCTACCTCTACAAGAACCAGATCAGGTCGAAAATTGATTACAGCTGCCATATATTGGCGCGAACCGTCCTGTCTTCATATTGAATTTTCGATTAAGTCAAAAGTGTCTCCGAGTCCTTGTCGGCGATGAAATATTTTACATTCTGGAACTTCTTTCTCATAGACGAGACGTTGCATATCTTTAACTGCACTTTTGCCAAATTCCTGAATGTTCAGATGAGCCTCATTCCATTGTTCTGCCAATTCTTACTACCACGGCTAAGACCAGCCATGCCACGCACCTTGTAGCGAACCATCCTAATTTCTTCATATACCCCTAGTTATTTCCACTCAAGTAGGTTCTTGTCACAATCCGCTGTCTTTTGGAGCCGACTCCCAAATGGCTGCGTCCCTGATCAATACAATCCTAACCATGTTCAAGTCTAAAGTTAAACGTTACCTTCCACACATATCTGCATAAGCTGTATTACTTATTCTGTAACCCTCTACGTCGAGTGTCTCCAGGGCCTTGTACAGAGTGAAAAGAATAAAGGTCTGAATTATGTTAAGATTAAAAGGGATTTCTAAGAAACAATGCTTTCTTGAAGTAATGTCTCTTAATATGCAAAATAGATTTGAATTCATCTAATCCTCGTTTATTAGATCTTTGTGACTCGTGTTGCATACATATCTATAATGATGAAAATTCTTTTCATTTATAGTAGATGTATATATTTCCTTGAGACAGATATATCACTGAAATCCCACACAAATGCGGAGTATGGAGCTATATTTCTCAAATAACATGGGTTGATATATATAGTCTTATACAGTCGTTGACCAGTAAAAGACATCTGCGCTTCTTAGAGTAAGCTGACCGTTTCTGCTTTCTCCTAAGTTATAGAAGTCAGGTAAAGTATATGTACTAAATAACTTAATTTCGATAATGAGGACAGTCGTATTATTGATAAAATGATAAAACGGATCCCTTTACGTTTCCCCTACTAAATTATACTTTTCTGATCATTTGGCACAAATGAACACAAGCTTTTATCGCAGTTCGCTGGCAAGTAATGGATTTCATATGAGATTACTAAGATCCCCATTCTTGTAATTATGCTAAATGGATTCTTGTTGCTGATCTCATTACTGTTTTTGTAATAAGTTATTTTAGTTATTGTTTAAAATTTCTTCATTCCTTCTTCTTCGTATCATTATCGCTTCTGCGCTATATTCTAATTGCTAATGCGTTATCACGCCATTCTTGAAGTGGGTACCGTCCTGGTACAAGTAATAGCAAGTCAACTCAGTGTATAATCATTCCCCTTAGTTTACTTTAAATTTCAATAATGCTATTCTTTGAATAGTTAGTGGTTTCCCAAAGATCTCCATACACTACTGACTTTATTCTAAACTAGCATTGTCACCCGTCTACGACCCTGTCTTGGGTTGACGATAAACTGCATCCGCGTCCTGGGTAAGACGATAAACTACTTCCAACAGCAAGGCCTCTGATTAGGAGGTTTCGAAGAGTGTGTAACCTCCTCTTAATTGCTGGTGTTCCCAGGTCCACCCTGATCCGGAGTAGTAGCACTTGTTAGGGTCCAATCTATGGGCAAATAGTTAACCCCCAAGGTCAGATCTCGTCCTGGGTATGAAAACAAACTACATCGCGTCCGGGGTAAGACGATAAACTACGTCCAACAGCAAGGCCTCTGATCAGGAGGTTTTGAGAAACGTGTAACCAACGCTCAATTGCTGGTGTTCGCAGGTCCACCCTGACCTAATATGCTAGGGTGCCAGCTATGGGCAAATAGTTAACACCCAGACTACATCCGCGTCCTGGTTATGACGATAAACTACATCCGCGTCCTGGGTATGACGATAAACTACGCCCAACAGCAAGTCTTCTGATAATATGTTTTTGAAAAAATAATTTTGCCAGCTGTATGTTTTTGATAAAATAATATTAGCAACTATATGTTTTTGAAAAAAATAATATTACCAGCTATATATTTTTGAGGAAAAAATATTAACAGAAATAGATTTTTGACAAAACAATAATATTACCAGGAAAAAAAAGTTTTCGGCATTAAATGACCCATTGAGGTTGATATACCGTAAAACAAACCAAAGCAAACCAAACCGTCTACGACCGGGTGTTTCATTACTGGGAATTTTTGCCGTTCAAAAGGAGCAGTTTAAGTTTAAAATCGGCACACCCACAAATCAGTATTAAGGACAACATTTGGGTGCAACTGATGCACATCCACAAATGCTGGGTTAACAATTTGATTGAAGGTGACCCTGAAAATGGCCGTTTTTGAATCCTCAGTTTTGCAAGGAAGGAACATCTTCCATGGATCTTCATAATAATAATATACAATAATTTTTTATGTATAATATATTTTTCTTATAATTTTAATAATCTTTCGCGTTAGATTTCAACTGTCTAAATTAATTGTACGCTGTTTTTTTATAGATATTAAATTTTGCCGTTGATTTTGGCGCAATGTGTAAAAAATCAGTTACTTTTTTCAATTTTTCACGTTCAAGGTTGTAATATTTTTTCAACCAATTTGGACTCAAAACTGGCACTGAAGAAATATCTATTAAAAAAATAAAGTTTCACCGAAATCGGATGAAAACTGTGGTAACGCATAAACAACATACGATCTCTCTCTCTCTCTTTCTCTCACACACACACACACACACATACAGACACAAACACACATTTTGACAATTATAGATATAGATATCTTTTCAAATGTTTACAGCTTTCCATTTCCCCTGTAAAGTGATAAATTGATTATATCGGCACAGAGCGGTAGATTCCACAAAAGAATTCCACTTCTGTACAGCACCTATATCCTTAATTATGATTCCCGCGCAAACCAAACCTATGTATATTGGGTTTCTAAGCGTAGGTTAGATGTAGCACAACACCGCATATATGGGTACCCATTGGGGCACCTCGATGCGGTGTAGTGATTAAAAAGCTAGTGTCACTAGTACAATTACCACTGAGTAGTGAGTTCGATTCTCACTGGGTGCCCCATACTTTCGGCCTTAGCCACATCTAAGCTACGGTAAAAAAAAATCATAGGGCACCGCGACGTGGTGTAATCTTATCTTGCTAGATCAATTACGACTTAGTAGTGAGTTCGAACCTCACTGGGTGACCCCTACTTTCGGCCTTGTGCCACATGTAAGCCGGGCTTAGAAAATCACTATATGGGTACCCACTGAGAAACGAAGTCACTATTTAGTCGTAATTTATCTAATGATAGATGATTACTAATCATTACACCACGTCGAAATGTACAAATATGGTAATTTTCAAAGCTTAACTTTGGTCTGGAACAAAAGCTAAATGTAGGTGCACCCAATGAGGATCGAAAGTACTATTCAGTCGTTATTTATCTAGCGAGAAAACATTGTTAACCATTATACCATGTTGAAATGTCTAAATCAATGTCTCCATTTTTTGAGGGCCGTGAAAACGTTGCCTCTATCGAGCTTTTTGACTTTTGTGCAAACCAAGTTGTCATTGTATTGCCATGTCAGACGACATAACAGTCTCTGCAAGATCATCATGCATTGTTGAAATCGGACGCAAGCGGGGATAGCATCGCAAAAACTGGTCAGAAAATATCAAAGAGTGGAGCACCATGACACTGCCCGAATTCTTGAGAACCACCGCCAACAGATCATCCTGTTTGTTCTGCCCTAACGACTGAAGCACTCAAGGGAATGATGTTGACGATGATGATGATGTCTGCCTTTCAGATTCTGATGCAAACCTGACAATGTCTTTCATTTTTTATCAAATCGATATTATTCGTTATTAAATAATCTAGAAAATGTTGATATGTCTTAAAAAATGACAAAAAACTACTCTCCAACAATCAGGATCGTAGTTTGTTATTTTTCCAGCGTTTACCACAATAACTGATTTTTCTCTTTTACTTTCTGGAACCGCAACGTTTATTCAGAATTTAGCCGATTGAATTATCTTCATTGGTTAATGTCACCTGACCTAAGTTAGGTGATCTATCTGAAATTCAAAGCCATCGAAATGTTTTTTTTTCCTTTTCTACACAATCACTAGTTTTTCAGGGCCTATCAATCTTTTCTAGGTTATCTAAAGCCGAAACATTTTTAGATTGCGAGAATATGTATCTTATACAAGTAAATAATGCAATTAATAATTGGTTAAGAATAACAATGATTTTTTCCAGATACTCATCCTACTATTTAACACATAGTGAGAGGAGATGGATTCATATCTTTACGAAGGGCATTTGCGCATAAGTGTATGTCACGAACCCGATTGGAATTCAAACTCGGTTCACCGGTTTCTCACATTGCTATCAACTACACATATCACACATTATTGGATGGGAAAATGGAGGTTCAAAATATAAATTATTCTAATTGTAATGACAACTGCCTTAATGACTTATCAACGACACTATTAAATCATTTCATCTAAGAGAGATAGACTGCCGAATTTAGCTAATAAGTAGTTTAAGTAACAGTCTGAAATTTTAAGGTAATTAATACTTAATTATTTTTCGTGCTTCCTGAATTTTGAAGTCTACTTTACAGAATATTACGAAAATCAACAGGGGCTGGAAGTAGCGGTAAAAATGGCGAATTAAAATATTTTCTTCATACTGAAGAATATAAAACGTGTCTACGCATATTATGTTCATATTTGGGTTAATAATATATGTTATTATTAATGTGAGATGAAATTTACGTATTGTCTAACTAAAATCTGCATAATGAATAAGGGATTAAAAAATAACTATAAAATAATATGTCTATTAATTTTTTATACATTCTTTTTGCGCATACTAAAGGGGACATAAATTCTGTCAAAGGTTCAACCCAAGACGCGCTAAAAAATTGAGAACATTAAAAGAAAGCCGGTTTGGGAAGTTACCTATATGTCAGCTCTAAACGGCGGAGAATATAAATAAAAACGAAAGTTTGAAAGGTACCTTCCAGGCCCTGAGCAAATTATTAAGTTATAGAAAATCATATTTAGAAATGGAGGCTGTTGAACTATGTAATGGCATCGAATACTGTGCAATTTCCTGAAAGATCAATAACAGATTTGAATTCAGTATATGATATTCTCTGCATATTTATGTATAATCACATACAAAATGAAAAGTAATCTCTACAAACACTTGTTTTTCCATACTAAAACACAAACGTATCATTAATTGAATAAGTATGATATTGTAGAACGAACTTTTATATAATCGCTTCATCTTTAAAGGAGATTATACAGTATTCAGTGACACGCAAAAGGATTGATATCACATAGCAATTCAGCACTCTTTTCTTTGTTTCTAAAGTATTTTTTAAATACTTTAAAGACACAATTGAAGAGAAAACTGCGGTTTATAGTAATGTGATTCTACAGAAGGGCACTGAGAATCTCATGGACGGAGCCAGTAAACTATGAGAAAATTATAATGAAAATGGCCACAAAATAAATACGAATACAGAGAATCAGAAAGAGACAGTCGACATTTCTTGGAAACATAATGAAGATGTTGGGCATGGAAAGCCAAATACTTACGGTGTATAATGGCAGCAAGGGAAAAAGGAGAAACCAGGGAGCCAGATACTTGATGTTTTTTTTTGTGAATGGGTGGTATGCAATTGCAAACGGAGAAACGCTGCTAAGGGTAACAAGGGATAAGAACTTTTGGGGAGCTATGATCGCCTATGTTCGGGACGGACACAGCACATGGGAGAAGATGAATAAATGATGTACGAAACATTGATTGAAAAATAAAAGATGAATCGACCCATTTGCAATTTCACATGTGCATGAGTGAATTTTGACATTTTTGTTGCATAATTATGTTTTCATATTGTTTAATCATTTCACCCCAGCCAAGGCAAGAAAATCACTAAAACGCAGTGTTTTATTGAATGTAGAAGAATAGCTAGAAAGTTACATTATTAAGAGAAAAAAAAACAAAAAAAAAAAAACAGAAGATAAAGAATAGCAGTGCATTTAAATTTTTGAAGATCAATGTTGAATGGGAAAAAAATGGGAGAATATATTTCCACAAGATAGAAATGCGACAGCTGAAACTGCTAGCATATAAATTACAGTTAGATCAATCTATTTTAATTTTAAAATGGTGAAAACTTGCCATAAATCTGGTCAGTTATCAGTTATGTGCCATGCGTGGTACACGCTTAGGCGATTATGTATCTTTCGATACATGACTGACGAGGCAGATTTTTTCCCGGAGTATGTTGTAATTTCTTTCTGCGGTAGACAAGTTCCAATCCAAGACTATAGAAGCCAGTCTGTCCTGCTATTTACCCATAGCTGGAGGAGAACCAATCTAGTACTGCACTTAAATACATAAAGTCTAGGTACCATAGAAAAAAAGTTCAAAAGAAACAATTATATGAAAACATTTATAGAAAAGTCAAAGGTATGCTTTGTTAAAGCGGTGGGAATGTGATTGAAGCCGAGATGACAGATCAGGATCCATAACATTACATATTTTTATTTTATCATTAATCTCTTAATACAAAGCGCCAGATGTCTAAGGAGCCTTATGGAATAGAATAAATGTTCTGAATATTTAATAAAAGAATTGCTTGGAATAAAGTTGTAGCATATAGATTTTTACTCAAAAACAAACAATCGTCACAGCCGGTATGTTTGAACCCCAGACGTATTTATCAATGAGTTGAATTTTGTACATATTTCACTCTTCTCTTTTGTTTTTGCTCCCATAATGGTAGAAATATATAGAGACTCTAATCTCGTCAACAATTACAACAGAAAATATTTTCATTTCAAGTAAATGTAATGTAAACAACTGTTTCCTTATAAGGAAATATTCAGTATTTATTGGCCGAAAAGCCAGTGCTACTTTCAAGTGAAATTTATGAAATCATTCTCATACAAAACTTTTTCTGGAAAATTAGTAACTGTTATCGATCTTTCCATTATACATGAAGGTTTCCTTCGTACCCCTTTTTTTCAAGTAGTGTAGAGTATAAATATTATTATTATGCTATTAGTTTTTTTTCGATTTACATTTGATCTTCATTTTAGTTGCTACTGCTGTTAAAAGATCTGAACTAGTAGGATTTCTTTTATTTGGTACAGTTCTTTGTGAGTCTGTCCAAGCGGTTTGAAATGAGGTGATCTTCGCTAAGATGTACAGGATTTATTCGTTCGAAGCAAAATTTAACCATCTACCTGGTTGTATACAGCTGACACTTTAGGTATTTTTGAACAAGTTTGGTAACATGATTGAATTATATATGAAATGGGGCAAACATTTGTCATGGACCTGGGATTTGATTGACTTACATCGGAGTGTCTTAATAATCTTAAGGTCGGTTTACCAAAAACCCCCATGATTATGTTACATAAAGTTATAATTTTCTTCATTGAATTTAATTTATATCCAGGGAGCATGACGATATATTTTATATCAAATGACCACATGGTTATCAAATATATAAACAAATCACTGAATGATTATATTCGATGAAATGATATTTTTATGAAATGATATAATTTTTGATTATATTCGTTGAAATGATATATTTTGTATTGAATTTCATTTATATCCACAGATTATATGCATTCAGTATGTAGGTAACGGACATTTTTTTACAAAACTGTATTTTGATAATTGTATATTGTTCGTTGGAGAAATTCTAGGGAGCATTTTCAGTGTAATGTAGTATGTTCTCTCTCCCCCTTAGTGACAGTAAGCGAAAGAATCATGGCAGATATACTGATCAGATCTTACAATATATCTCAATGCAGGTGATTCTTTACTTGTCTATCTGCATTGTGCTTGCTAATTTATATAATCTTATTTAGATCTGTTTATATGTCAACGTTACTTTACGGTTATTACTTATTATGAGAAAAGAGACAGATCTCATCTCATTAGGGAATATAGAACGGAAGAAAGCTATAGAATTGGCCGAAAAGTTGCGATAACACTCAAATAAACAGACATAAGAAGACTGGGTATAGATGGCTCAAAGTATAACAGAAATAAATCTACTTGTGAATTTATCTTCGTTTTCTATCAAATTATGATGGGAATGTTAGAGAAATAACAAAAAAATGTTCTAATTCGTTTTTTTTTTCTTCTGTTTTCTTGATTAATGTAAATCGAATAAATAAGGCAAAAAAAAAATCAATTTCAGGAAATTAATTTTAGAGCACCAACTTTTCGCAAGTGGATATGTAATAACCAATGACAGCGACTGGAATCTTAAAAAACAATCGCTCCTTACAAAAGAGAAAGGCTACAAAATAATTGAGAATTAAAGAAATAAATGAATTTAAATGAAGTTAAATTAAAATTGCTCACGACTTCCTGTGCAAAAGGTGAAGAAATAACCCTTATCTTTGTTTGTTTTCAGGCAATTATATCCCGAATCGTACGGTCTTTCTGTGCAAAACCTGAAGGGAGCTAAGGTTATTCTTCTACTATTTAATTGAGATCGTAAAATTAGCATACGTTTTTTTTTGTTTTTTTTTAATCCTTTTAGATCTGAAATATTCCATTTTTCTTTCTGTTATCCAGCGACGTTTCTGCAAAATCATTAAACGGAAATTAGATTAATTCAAATTAAGCGCCAATTTCCTTGCCGCAATAAAATACACGAAAGAGGGATCAATAAATATTATTTGTGTATCTCTTTTCTAGTGTGAAATGAAGAACAATGCCAAAAGAAAAGACATTCCAAGAGATTTCGTCAGTTCAATTCCACAGTTCTTTACATAATCATTCTTCTCATTTCACGAATCAGTTTCTATTTGCACACGACACTAACTTAAATGTGTTTCGTTTATATTAAAAAAAAGGGGTCAGACAAAAGTATATTGAACTGTATATTATAACTGTATTTACATTAGTCGGACTATTGTCCTCATATTTGTCGCCATATTTGTCACAACGTTTCGGCCGTTGTACGCTCCGGCCTTCTTCAGGTGGTTGGAATTTCGAACTGAACCCTTTATTTCGTTCACTGGGGGATACTGTTCTAGTTCCACGAAATAAAGGGTTCAGTTCGAAATTCCAACCACCTGAAGAAGGCCGGAGCGTACAACGGCCGAAACGTTGTGACAAATATGGCGACAAAGATGAGAACAATAGTCCGACCAATGTAAATACTGTACATAATACCTCATCTCAGAAATATAGACAGACTCTGTATATTATAACTTGTAAATAAACGAAAAACGAATACAATATTATTAGAAAAGCAGTCAATTGTCATAAAGCCTTGAGAAGCATATCTACTAAATTCGTTGTTTTAACTGACGATTGAACAAGTTTCATTTAAACTTCATTTAAAGTTTAAAATTACACGTTAGTTTTCTGTATGACCTTTCGCACAGATACTCTGGTGAAAAGCCAGAACATGGTTATTCTTGTGTAGCTATGATTTAAATATCTGGCTAGATTGGACTTTGGAAACTCAGGTGGCAACTAGTATAAGAGAATGAAAACTCTGAATCATTGAGCACTGTCAGATTGGCCTCTATTATTACCCTATCATCTAGAGTCGTTAGCTAATCCTTTTGAGAACCCCGGTCTCGTGCTGAATAGACCATAGTTACATTTTCTGGAAGAGAGCACATAACCTTGGATGGATATCAGTTTCGTCTACCCAATTTTACTCACCAGCTCGCGGTTAACCAGTCACAGGTTTTGTCAGACACTTTCCACATGATAAGACCTTCATCCAATGCCGATAGTTCCGAGAAGTTACGTCCCTGTCAAATCAACCCTGGTGTAATTCTAATACGGATCTCAATGGCAAAACGGTAACGTCTTAATACCATTGTTAATTAATATTATAAAGGAAAGTAATCCGTAGAGTGTAGTGATTGCTTCGTTTCTGAAAGGCAATGTTATATAAAAATATACAGTCGGGAAATGAAATAAAATCGATAGATAAAATAAAATAATAACGAATAATAAAAAAAAGGAAAAAGAAATACATTTTCCCACGATGCTTAGACTAAAGGAACCGGAAGTGATTACTTCACTTATCTTTGTAAAACGCTCATAGCTGTCGCTTGTGGAGTCTATAAAAAGGTAAATATTTCTGGACACACTTTCGTTCCTCTCTTTGTTCAAATAGATACAAATAAGGGGTAATTACATTCCCACGAGAAAATATTAGTTTCCCAAGTCCACTGAAAATTGAACTCTCTTCATTTTTGAACACATCGTACTTACACGTGTCTTCTAAAAAAAGCGCCATCTCTGAAGTAAATCAAGTTTTCTCTTTGGTTGTTCCAACTCAGTGTAAGGCACGATTATTTTAAAAATGTTTATACTTACACTAAATTCTGGACCACGAAAGAGAAAACCATATTTAAACCTCCCAGTGATAAATTAAGTAAAAAGCTGCCTTTAGTTGTTACAAAGCAAAACTGATTTGAGCACGCCTATATTAACCACTGTTTTTCTATCTTACTTCAGGACAAAGACAGAAACAAAAAAAGAAAAAAAAAACTCAAAAGAGACGGTCATAACCAAAAGGGCACTGAAAAATGTGTTTCAGCAGTCATGATTAAAAAAAAAAGAATAAACATTCATAGTAGACAGCGAAGTTTTTTTGTTGATAGGAGATTTGAATAATAAAAATATGATATATGTTATTCTACCATAACAATTGAATATCTGGTAGATGATACACTGGTTTTGCACACACACACACACACACACACACACACATACATACATACACACACACACACACACACACATATATATATATATATATATATATATATATATATATATTATTGATGTGGACATAATTAATAAAGGCAGTGATATGCGTGTTTTCCGTTGTAGATTTGTCTAAGTTATATTCTGGAATACAGTTCGATTTCTTTAAGAAATAGTAGGATATTATATGGATTATGGCCATGAAAAATTTCTTACATATCGGTTCTATGATTAGTTGATTGATTTTTTTCTAGCGACATATTAACCAGTATGGGCTATTAAGTGTAAACATAAAATATTTTAACCCAATTTTATGGCTTCAAGTAAATATATTTTGAACGCAATTGCATGCCTACTACTACTTACAAAATATATTGTTGGCAATTCTAATATAAATATGCTTTGTTGGTAATTTTACTGTAAATAGGTATTGTTGGTAATTGTTTTATATAAATAGGTATTGCTGGTATTTTTACTATAAAAGATATTTTTTAGACTTTCATATTACATTGCTTTTTTTGGTGGTTCGCTCTTTGCTTTGACGCTGTTAGTGTGCTATCTATAGGTATAAATAAACATAATAAGTATATTAAATAAAAACTATCAATTATAATAACACGCTTCCGTAAAATAGCAATAACAATAATTGTAACTGACGAAATAAAAATATCTGTCCACTTAACGTGTGATGTTCCTCAAAACCTCCAATCTCATGATCAGAGGCCTTGCTGCCTGTTGCATTAGAAGAGGGAATTTCAATTAAAATTAAAAAAAAATATCTAAAAGTCCATTGTTTTAAATAGTGAAACTCATGCTGAGGTTTTCAACTGCTAGCTAAGTTCCAAAGGTCAAATGATTCATTATATTGGCGCTCATGCAAGATATGAATAAGTAAAAATAGAGACAGAAGTTTAGAAGAGACATTGTTTGATTAGTTGGCAAATCGGATGACGGTTAGACGCAGGTTTTTTTTTTCTGGAACAATAATAATTTTGTCCGAAATGGTTCTTGGCGACATAGTGTAAAGTGTGTAACAGAAATCTTAGTCTTGAACCCCGGTTGATTGCTGGTGTTTGAGGCCGGGTTTCATGTCCACTGGGTTGGATATAATTTCAGTTGGAGTCATTTTGATTGTACTCCACAGCTATAAAAGCCGGTTTATAACTCTAATAAATTTATTATTTTCATATAGAAATATTATATGCTGCCTTCTTGCTACAACGACATGACTATAGAAGTTTCCAGATAAATCAGGAAGACGGGCGAAGCCCGAAGATACCAGTTTGAACCAACATAGTCCAACAAGCAAAACACCTACGATTAATATTAATAGCTTCTACTCAACAAGATTTCCGTTCCACAAGATTATCACCCCCAACAGCGCATGACGACCCATTTGTTGCTGAAATTAGGAAGGGGTTGATCCCGTGTTTCTCAAGTCAGGAGATGAACCCCACTTCGCAGCCATCTCACATAACTGACACTGAAGTGCCAGGGATTCTATTCTAGCAGAATCTTTTTCTTGTTGGGTATACTGAAAGAACTTCTTAAATGAAAACAATTAATTCCTGAAATGTTTCTGAAATTAATGTAAAAATGTGTAAAGACATTTGTAGATGTGTTGATGATAAGGTTCAGGGTTGTACTAAAAATGGAGGGAGATATTTTGAAAATTTCAAATAGTTTGTAAATAACAAATTGTGTTGTTTTCATGTGACGATACATATAAATTTTCTTAACTGTAATTTGTTTTTATTCAATAAAATTTAATATATAAAATCGCGTCACTTTTCTGCCCTCGCTGTTTCATATATATATATATATATATATATATATATATATATATATATATATATATATATATATATATATATATATATATAACTTCCCCAGAAATGACCTTTCTAGCTGCTGGTCTAGCGTTTATACACATCACGTATATAATACGTTAAATTATTCAATACTTTGCTCCCTTGTGAAACAATATATATATATATATATATATATATATATATATATATATATATATATATACTGTGAGAGATTTTAGGTGCCAAAATTGCAGCACTTTTTTCCGTAGCTTACTGGAAGAAGGGTATTTTAAGCAGGCTGGTTTTTGTCATAAAGTGCTCATAATCAAAATGTAAGGACAGAGCGTGAATAGAATTAATATGGAGAAACTTGTCACTTAAAGGAGTGGTGTCATTTCAATCATGCCGACATCGAAAATTCCTGAGCTCATTGCAGTGTCGCCTTCACTTTTCGGGGCTACTGGCGTATTGGCTGAAAAGTGAAGGAATTACTTGAATACGCTCACGAAACTTCGGCATCTCTGAAATGAAACACTCTTTTAAGAGACAAGTTTATTTGTGCATATATCTATACATTTGATTACTGCGGTTTAATTAGGCGATATCAGTTCGAATCCCGACGATTAGCGAACTGAAATCAAAAATTTAGTAAATAATTGTTTTTTTTTTAAATTTCACTCCATTTAATATTGAAAATATTTGCAGACAAACCAAACAATCAGTAAAATTAGCTATCGAGATATTAAGATCCAAAAATGAAATATGACGATTTCATCATTCTCTTAAATTCCCAGTGTTCTTTATATACAGTTCATTCGCATTGTGGGTTGGTGACAATCGGCATTCAATCTTCTCCCTGCCTCTCTTTCTCTCTACCTCTCTTTCTCTCTCCATATATAAAAAGTAACATCTTCTGGTTTAACCATCCTTATAATAATATAATAAAAAGACAAATAGGGAAAAATATACTTTAAATTAATTGACAAACACTACTCTAAAATAGTAAACTATCAAAACCCATTAACAAAAATACAATAAATCAGTTATATATGTATATATAGGGATACTAATAAACATTATTTAGCAATTATAATATCACACTTCCGCCAAATAAGAATAATAAGAATTGTAATTTTCGAAATAAAATAACGGACCTATTAATAATAAATGTTTAGCTAATAACATAATATATAAAGCAATTGTATGAAATAATAGCAACGCTGAAGAAACAATTTACAACCGAGTCGACTTTTACAGAAATTATTAATAAACATATGATGTCATTAAAAATAGATAAATACCCAAATATCACAAAAATATCAACATATATTTGGATTCAAAAAGAAAAAGATATATAATTACAATAGTTAAATGGGAAATTATAAAAATGTACCTTATATAATATTACCAATAAGAACTGTAGACTGTTTAGAAAAAAAAAAACGATGAATATTAAATTAAATAATCAAATAAAACTATTAAATAAATTGAAAGAAACAATGGTTCGATGCCGATATATTAACAAATATATAATTTGTTACTTTAATAATAATATAACATAATAAATCAATTAAAATATTAATTAAAAATATCAACTAAAATATTATAATTTATTTAATAATAAAAATTATTAAATAGGAAAATAACAACTTCTCTATAAACCATAAATCACAATTTGAAGAAAACATTTAAGTTCGAAGACAAAATTTAAAACTGGAAGAAAAATTTAATGGTAAAAGCAAAATTCATGAACGTGTGTAAAAGAAAGTTAAAGTCATGAATACGCATGCGTACAAAACCGAGTAAAACGAGAAGATTGAAAAAACGCGGAACAAATTGAAAAAATTGAAAATAATTAGAAATACCGTTTAAAAGCAGAACCCCCGAAGACTGGAAACTTTAGCAAGAAACATCGATGTCAAGATAAAATTGATATTTAAAGTAAGAATATTACATATAATATATAAGTGATTTATTATGGACAAAATACAGCTATTAACGATGTTTTAATATGAAAACTCTTAAAATACTGCTGTAAAATATGATATATTTTTGAATATTAGGAATTAATCTCTATCTATAAAAGGCAGGGTGTGTGTGTGTGTAACGAATGCACGCCGGCAATTTTCGATGGATTTGCACCAAGATTTACATGCACATGCTCCAAGTTAGTGGGAAGGGCGAGAACGACGTTGCATTTCATCCCATCGATAGTGGAAATTATCAATGATTTCATGCTTCTATAGCAGTTTTCATGTAGTTTGCGGCCATTTTCTACTGGCCAGAGTGAGAGCCTATAGCTGGCTGCCAAGAATAGGCAGGAAGATTCTAGTGGCCAGCGTGAGAGCAAACAGTTGACTGACACGAATATTAACTAGTATGCGAGCATGCCAAAAAATTCGATAGCTGCGTTCGTCACAAGTGGGAAAAATTTAAATCTGCATGGCACTTTACTCCAATTGGCTCATTCGCTTGCTTAAACGCAACGTTGATTCGGATTCCGCAGAACTGGGTTTGGTGTGACAAAGTATCTGTTGTTAACATTTTTTTCCATTCGGTTTTTTCAGTTACGAGTCCTTTTTTAAAACTGATTGTTTTGTTTAGTTCTTTTTTCGCTTTTTTAGAGCTTAGAAAAAATTCGCAGTGTGAGATAGGCAAGAGGTAAGGCATGTAGCAACATCAGCACGGCAAAGGGCACTTTTTTAAAAGCAAGGAAGGACAAAAATAATTTAATTTATTGGAGAATTTAAAACACTAAATTCAAGCCAGCCTGGAGAAGGCTAGGTTCCATCAGACTATGTCGCCCAGGAGACACCAGTGCAACTACAACTGGAGTATATGTGGTGCCCCCTACGACCTAATTGAGATATGGAACACGTGATCGTGAAAAAGCATACATATATGACCAAAGGAGTGGACCTAATGTTAGAAAAAAACAAACAAAAGACTATGACTGTGGAGTTGGACTATAGAAATGTTACAGGTATTCATTGATAATAACGTATCTACATGTTACAGGTATACATTGATAATAACGAATCGAGATATTTCTTAACAAAATATATTTTTCATAGAAATGATCTAGAAAAATATTTTTTCATATAAATTCATAAATATATTTCATTCGTCCTTTGTTCCTAGCAAAACGCTACATTTAAGGGAATAAAAGTATTCAATCTTAAAAAAACGATTAAAATCCTGAGTTGAAGAATTCTGCAACTTGAGGAAATAAATGCACACATACAGATAAAGGAATCCGGCGTCCTGTTTTAATAATCCCTTTCTGCGTCCAGTTTTGCAAAGACGACAGGTTTCGTCTCGCAGCAAAATAGCACACCGACCAGGAATTTTAATTTCTCCGTGTATACTTCTGTCAAAGACGTACAATGAGATTTCACCGAAGTTATTCTAGTGCATAATAAAATATTTCCATTTAGTCCCACTGAGAATTGTTAAGAACACTTCCTCTAGCCATTTCAGTTAATGCTGCAATGTTGGAGATACTTCAGGATCTTACAACGATTTCGTTCATTTGGTATTCATGGTAATTTTGCACGGAGAATAATAATTTCGTTCCCAAATGATTTTTTTCTCTGTCGATCAAGAAGTGAAGAAAACTGCTTAAATGCTTATCACTTTTCTTGCTTTTATTTCACGCAGAATCCATTTACTTCCTACGTTTTTTAAAGGACATTTTACATTTGATTGCACAATTAATAACGTGTAAACGAACAAACACAAAAGGCGCGCACACACAGGACAACGAAAATAGAGATGTCATCCGAAAAAATGCTATGAGAAATGTGATAATATAAACATAATAAAATATAAACGGGGGATCATATCATTCATACATACAGGTTCGGGGTTGATGTATCTTATTTATATTGTTTGCCACGATGTATTCACGCCATTTAAATCATTAACATCTATATTTGTTTTTTGTATGAATGATTCATGAATTTATAAATTATATTTGCACCTTTTAATTGAAATTAAAATAACTGATCCAACGTGCAACTCTCGGATAATAAGTGTGATATTACTGTAATTATTGAACAATATAGTTCATGCCATATTCACGAAAAATCTACTAGTAAAAAAGAATACTCTTATTGCTAAAATTTATACAAAAGCGCACAACCTTAAAATTTAAATTCAAACTCAGCGTTGCGACCGCACGTTCCAAAACAATAACACATTTCTCATAGCATTTTTTCGGATTACATCTCTATTTTCGTTGTCCTCTTATTTACTGAGAAGTAAAAGCAAGAACAAAAACTACTTCCATACCTGATGATGTCTGTAAGAACAGACGAAAGCATGTAAAAAATTAAAAAGACCTTATGTAACTGGAATTTATAAACGGGGATCATATCATTCTTATACAGGTTCGCGGTTGATGTATCTTATTAATATAGTTTGCGAGGATGTATTCTCGCCATTTAAATCATTAACCTCTATATTTGTTTTTTTTTTGTATGAATGATTCATGAATTTATATATATATATATATATATATATATATATATATATATATATATATATATATATATATATATACCCTTGTTCAAATTAATTGAAACAACTGCTTTAGTATCCTTTCTTTCAGCATACGGTCATTATTAGACCCACTGGAATGAGAAAATGTAATCGACTTCTATTTTTTTTTACCCAAATTATGTTATTTGAAGTGATGTGCAGTAATATGAAACTACTTTTTTCCGGGGTGTATGATGAAACTTGTTCGGCCTAGAAAATTATTGTATCATCCGTGATTGCATCAGATTTTTCTCACGCCCAGACACAATTGTCTCGATTGTCGTTTATTTGTCCTACGACCATTGTTTGAGATGGACGTTACGCCAAGGAAATTTACAAAAACGAACACACTGGTAAGCCTTACTAGTGAGCAAATGCAAGTAATATAGACTCGAGCGAAAACTCTGCTGGCGTAAATCCAATCAAGAACATGTCGGCAATCTGCAAGGAAAAACTTCGTGGCATAGACATACGAATTACTAACGTGTGCACTGGTCATGTTTCATTGGAAAAATACAAGAAAAGGTAAATAATAACGGAATAACTACAATATATATATATATATATATATATATATATATATATATATATATATATATATATATATATACACACACACATACACACACACACACATATATATATATATATATATATATATATATATATATATATATATATATATAGATAGATAGATAGATATATAGATAGATCGATAGATAGATAGATATAGACATTGTACTTGTAACGAAACATTTTCGGCATGAATTACATTAGGCTGGGTTCTTCTGCTTGTGTGGCATGGTGCAGAGTCTTATTGCCAGAAATCCAGGTTGCGTATGAGGTCCCTACCAACAAATTTGAGCGTACTTGTCTTACCAGAACGATAGGAGGGAGTTTTTTTTAGCTGCTGCACCTTCGTAATCGCCATTAGACTGATCCAATCATCCAACTCTTTTCTGAATCACAGACTGACAGCCAAACACTCTGAAATATTCGAATGCCGAGCTGCACAGCATGTCGGTTCAAAGTTTTGTGACGGAATGAATTGCATCACGTTGTATTTTTTTCTCACAAACGGGACCCAACTGACTCTACTATACTGTGAATTCTTCAAAAGCAATAAAAAACAACGCGCATACGGCAAAATAAAATAAAATAAAATAATATATATATATATATATATATATATATATGTGTGTGTGTGTGTGTGTGTGTGTGTGTGTGTGTGTGTAAAATGGCTATTATTTACCCATCGGCCCCTGTATATAACAATGCATGTTTGAATGAGCAGAAAAAATGCGTTATATAAAATCTAAGTTCTGGAATATATATATATATATATATATATATATATATATATATATATATATATATATATGTGTGTGTGTGTGTGTGTGTGTGTGTGTGTGTGTGTGTGTGTGTGTGTGTGTGTGTGTGTGTGTGTAAAATGGCTATTATTTACCCATCGGCCCCTGTATATAACAATGCATGTTTGAATGAGCAGAAAAAATGCGTTATATAAAATCTAAGTTCTGGAATATATATATATATATATATATATATATATATATATATATATATATATATATATATATATATATATATGGCTAATATTAGTTGTAAATATACACATACATATGCAAAATATATAAATATATATACATAGGCGCATATAGATACATGTATATTTTTTGAGGAAAAAATTCAAAGTAGATAGAATCCAGGTAGAACTCAGTGTCCAGGTCAGAGTAAGGATATAATAAAAAAGGCTTAAACACTAATATTCGTATATATTAGTGTTTAAGCCTTTTATATATATATATATATATATATATATATATATATATATATATATATATATATATATATATATATATATATATATATATATGTATAGAGTGAGAGAGCGATGTAACTTGGTACAATTCCATATATAAATGATTCCTTTTTACTGATGTTGTGCTGTCAATTATTTTTCTTTATTTAGAGTTAAGTAATTTGAAACTGTTGGATACTTTTAGAGTTGAACATTGCTCGAATTTTCCTGACCTTTTACCGATTGTAGACACCCTGCTGGAATCATTAAACAATGAATTTTGGATCATTTTTTTTAGCATTGTTCTATACAAATATTAATTTGTGCAAAGCTGCTAGAAATTATACTGTGCCTGCACCCAAATGTGATATTCCATTTTGAGACAATTGGAATTTCTAAGAAACTGAACTCTCTTTAATTTTCAAAATTTATTAGTGCACTTGACAAGAATAGATTTTTCTATTGTATGGTGTCATTGCAAATACGATTCTACTCATCGTGATCTTCAATATAAATTTTCATATGTATTCCAAGATCTTGCAAATGTCTTCTATCAAAGTGGTCTCGATCACTCTTGCATCTAGGCCTTTATTCTCTTGTTTGTCAATATACTAGCAATGGAAAGTTTTTGTAAGGATTTACTTTTCTAAACAGGATATTTTAAGGGAAAAAACAAAATGTTACCTCGAATCTGAAAGAGACGATTGAAATTACTCGCAGATATACGACAGAGGAAATCTTGGAAAAATTGACACTCACAAGACACAACAAAGGCAAAAGAGACAGGGAGAGGCAGCCGACAACATAACTGACATACTTATGTGAATGAATAGCAGAACAGGGATTGGAACTGATTTTAAAAATAAACATTACTGTGAGCTAAGAAGATAGAAAGTTGTAGAGAACCATGATCAGCAAAATCCTGAAGTGACATACTACATAGAATATATGAGAAAATGCATGTGCTCCAATATATATTTACAAACACGTATACACATCCATGAATAGCAGTATGAAGTTATGATTTCAGTTAGTTTTCACAACTAATTTAAAATGGATTTTACCAATAATAGTATAGTGATTTACTAACCTCTGTTGTCGTACAAGGCCGAAAAAATGGGGCAATAGTGTGGATTGAACTTACTGTTCAATCGTCATTTATCTTGAGCGACACGCTAGCCAGTATACCAAGTTGAAGTACCATGCTAACCCTTACACTATGTTGAAGTACCTTTGTACAACTAATGGTACAGATACATAATAAAGAGTCTATATATCATTTTTTAAACATTTTCCTCCAAGCAATGCGGGAATGCCACCAGTACGCAGGGGTTAGAGAGAGTGAACATGAAAGAAAACATTGAGTATAGGGAGGTTTTTGGAAAGGTGAAAAGATGAACAGGATTCAAGAAGACAGAAGATGGCAGTGAATATTGCATTGAAATTTATGTAAATTTTAGTTACTATGGAATGCAAGTTAAAAGGAAGTGAGTTTCACTGGCGGCAA
>OZ010574.1:48699108-48719108 GCA_963932145.1 Acanthosepion lycidas | reverse complement strand
AAAACGACATTTTTTTGCACCAACCTAATAACAGCGAGGTGTTGGCTTCATAGTGATATACTAAGCGTAGGTTAGATGTCGCAGAAGGCCGAAAGTATGGAGCATCCAATGGGGATCGAACTCACTACTAATTGATCCAGCAAAAATTTATAATCATTGCATAACACCGAAATGTCCATAAATAATTTCTTAAGCGTAGATCAGAAGTGGTACGAAAGTGTGAAGAACTCATTGAGAATCGAACTTACTATTCGATTGTAACCGATCTATTGATAAAAGTTTACTAAATATTACACCACGTTGAATTAACCCGTGAGTTGGCCTTTATAAAGCTTTTTTATTTGAGAAATGAACTCTGGTGTCACATCAAAAGGAAACTAATGACAGTGCTTCGCTTGTCTAGTATGTCAATATGAGTTAACCAATGCCTCTAGATACTTGCTGTGGGTGGGGGGGGAATCCTGAATTGCTGATACACTGTAGTTCGGTTGGGAGATATGTTTTTTTAACTGCAATGCTGCAATCAACTATTTTCTTGAGCTCAAACTAACCTCTTGTCCTCAACAATATCTAAACTTCATAGTAACTTTGCAAAGTGTTGTTGTTGAAAGGTTTCCGCACTGGTCAATTATAATAAGAATTTATAATCACTAATTTAGAGGAGAAATACTGAGTGTAATATCTTCCTGGAATTTATCATCCATTTTCTGTAAATTTAACGTTACAATGCAATATGTTTGCAACTTTAGAAGATAGTGATGCGGGGACGTTCTGGTTCTACTCCAAAAAATATTTCTGAAGCCTTATTGTAACGTCTTTTTCTTTTTAGCTTAGGCGCTACCGAGATCCATTTTGATTAATCCAGATAACAAGCACCGAAATTATTTTCAAGACCACAATTGTTAGAATTGGATCTTGAACCAATAGGCTAAATCCACCTGGTCTGGTGAAGCTCCTTACAAATAAATGATGTGCGTCCTTATCTAAAGGGTGGGGGTAGTAGCAAGATACAGTATATGAGAA
The DNA here is from genome assembly GCA_963932145.1 of Acanthosepion lycidas. Classification (NCBI taxonomy): domain Eukaryota; kingdom Metazoa; phylum Mollusca; class Cephalopoda; order Sepiida; family Sepiidae; genus Acanthosepion; species Acanthosepion lycidas. The sequence continues at coordinate 48,718,085 of OZ010574.1, read as the reverse complement.
GTACAATCTGTATGGCGATTCGGATCGCGTCATTCCTGTGTCAGATACTTTGTCTCGTATCACTAACCTCAACATCAGTGACGGCAGATACGTCTCATCATGACAAGTAACTTCTTCAATGAAGATATTGTCTTTTAGAAGGATAATATGACCTGTCAAACCACACAAGTTGAACTGAAATGGTTTCACTGATAATGAGCGGACAGCGGTGCACTGGACCCCAAATACGCAAGACCCCAATCGTTCTGTTCATTACTATGATGCGGTGTACACACATGCTCGAGCTTAAAATAGCCATAATTTAATTTGCAGCACTTAAATATCTAGCGTTAAAATTCCTAAAATGAGATTTGACTTTAAATACCCATTGTATTATCAAGATTTCAACCAGCAATATCTATTCCCTTTTCGAATTTTTTAATATAGAGTGTGTCTAAAAAATATTGACACCATTGAAAATATGAGTACCCGGGGTACTTCATGGGGAAGCGGAATTAAACAGGCTTCAAACAGCTTAAGATTTATTCATAAAATTCCGGATAATATAGTCAAAGGGATGTAGATTTTATAACGTATTTGACAAATGTTCAGAATGCGCAACACTTGTAACACGACACACGTCAAATCGAGAGTGCAGCTAATGCCAAACACACCGTATTGTATAACCTTCTTTATCGTCTCTGTGATTCACTGCTTATGTTTCTCCAGGCTTGCAGGAAGAGTGGAAATATAGACCTGACCTTTCAATTGGCGCCATAGAAAAAATTTCATGGTGTCAAGTCAGGTAAACCTAGAAGCCATTTCAACATCAGATTGACATTAACACTGGTATGCCACGGCCATATTCCTGGTAGATTTCTGCTGAGATAATTCCGCACGGTCAAATTAGGCTTTAGATATCTTATTAAAATTCGAGTCAATTTGAGCGAGAATTGGCTATTTTTAGACTACAAATTAATGTAAATTTTTAACACCCTTTATTTTTGTAAGTTGAAAATCTACTGAGTTGTCATTATCTTCACCACTTACTCGAGAGGGAACAACTATAAAATATCTCGAAATATGCGCATTCCAGAGGTAAATCCACACCCTATACATCATATTAAACACTGACAGATCAGAAGAACTGCTGTTTGCAGATATTGATCACATCTGACTTTACTTGAATGGGAATAGATCGGTTATTTCTTGATATCGGGAGTTTTTGGCCCTCTGACAATTCTTTAATTCCATAAAATAAGCACCTCTGAAGTAATGCTTGAACTGGACGTAATTATATAAACGAAAGAAAAATTGGCTTGAATAACCACTTAGGAATGGTTTGTCACCTCTATATTTAAATATAGTTTTATTCCTATGTGATTTACACAAGAGAAATTCGCAAAACTTATTCATTTTAAAGCCCAACACCTCGGGTGATATTTCAAATTATTTTTAAGAAATGATTTAAATTTTCTATCGTGTTAGTAAGTAAATTACAGAGTGAAACACTTTAATAGACAGAAATTGTAAATTATGGATTGATAATAAAAAGTATAGTGTACATTTTCATGTAGGCATTCATGGCTCTCCACAGATTACTTTCATTCAATATATATCTATTGCCATGATTTTTCGGGGGCATACAGTGGAATGGTTCCGTTTTTCTTTCAGTTCGGTTTAAAACAGAATAACGATTCTCAGAGAAAGACTGCCATCTAATCCCAAACTATTGCGCAATGGAACTTTATGGCGTCTGTTCTCTTTGCATGGCTCACCGGGAAAAGCTAAGATAATCCACAAAAAATAAAAGAAAAAAAAATCTTGTAATTTCTGTAAGGACGTTGCAAAAATTGCTCAACTTTGAAATACACTTGATTCAGGATCTAAACGACGACTTGCAGCGTACCATGCCACTATAGCACCAAACGAATATTACCGTCTTCAACAATAACTCTATATCAAAAGAAAAATATCATAAAAAAGTAAAAACTATTTGCATTATTCGGACTATTGTCCTCATATTTATTTCCATATTCTTGTACGCTCCAGCCTTCTTCAGGTCCTTAAGGACACATGGCACAGTGGATAAAGGCGTTGGTTAGATCCAGTGACAGGACCCAAAGAGTGTGAGTTCAATAACCGTTTAAGGCAGTGGAGAACTTTCAGAGGGAAATTAACAGGAGATAACTGATAACTCACATCCATTAAAAACATAGCACGTGGAACTAGAACAGTCAACGCCAGTGAGCGAAATAAAGGGTTCAGTTTGACATTTCAACTACCTGATGAAGCCCGGCGCGCACAACGGCCGAAACGTTATGATAAATATGGCGACAAAGATGAGGACAATAGTGCGAAAAATATAAATAGTGTACATAATACCTCATCTCAGAAGTATAGACAGATATTAAAGTAAAATCTGTCTGATTGCAATTTAATACATAAAGAGAAATGCAAATTTAAGGAATGAATGTACCTTATCGTTTAAGTTCTTGTTTTTATACCCCTTTGTTCCTCCTGGCTCGCTTCTATTCATTATATCTTGTGCCAGGTAGTTTTTTCAGGCCATCATTCTGTCCCAGATATTTAGCTGTCTCATTCTGATTGTAAGTATAAGTTTCCGTTTCCTTCTTATTTCCTTTATATTTCCTCATTATTCAAATATATCTCGGAGATACATCTGAATCTCAGTCGCTTAACACTACTTCTTCAGCAGTAAATATATTGTACAACAAACACTGACTTATAAAAACTTAGATATTACATAATAATTCAGCCCTGTTTACACTGTTTCATATTAATGTTTTTGGCATCTCTTTTCTGGAAAAAATATTTGTCATTACCTTGTCACATTTGGGTAGACTGATTTTCCCTTTTTTTAGAAAACCAACTTTGTACACAATGTGAAAGCTGGAGTTTGACGTGCACTGCCACCAATAATTAGATTCATGACTTTCACCAATGTTAGAGTATTTAGTTTTAATTACAGTCTCAGAAATGTATAGAAATACCTACTTTCCGCCGGTTTTGCTTATAAAATGACTTCGAAATTTTACTATTTCAAAAATAAATCCAAATAAAGGTGATTTATTTTGTATTAGATACATTGAATGGAAAATATATTCAAACTAGATGCAAAAATATGCTATTTGTAGTGTATTCGCTCAGCAAAACTGTAAAAGAATTGTAAAAGATTACAACGAAAGGCCACTCAATGAATAAGTTTTGTTAGATCATAATTAATAAAAAACAAAATAGATAAAAGTGTATATAACACCATAATACTGCTGAGCACAGCTTAGAAGAGAACATAATTTAAATTTGTATTGTTTATTGAAAACCGCAATAAAAATACTGCACTGTATTACATCATAATATAGCCATATTGTTCAGTATAATTCCACTTTGAATTAAGGCGAAAGTCTTATAAGATGGAACAATGATTTATTAGTAATGTTTTTGTACCATGAATCTTGTCCATAAACAATTTGTAAAGCTGCAGTAAATTATAAATTTTATAAGCCTGTACCGATCACCGCAATGAAATTTCAACCTTATGATTTTTAATCTAAACTTAATCTTGAAGCTCATTTCCTCAAAAAAGAAAATATAATGCCTTTATTTATCATGTGTATCAACTTTCAATTTGAGTGCCATACCACGGTTCCAAAATCGACCTGCCCTATTGTAACATTATCTGTTGTATCTTAAAAAAAAACTACGCTTAGAGTTGCATAATTGTATCTGCTTAATTTAAAACGTCCCGAGTCAATGATATTAAAATATTTAATCCGATTAAAATATCTGAATAACCGTACAAAAAAAAAACAAAAAAAACGGTGAACAAAAGAAAAGCTTAAGTTAAATTACATTAGTCGTTAAAATTTTTAATACACTGAGGAATGTACAATAAATCACAGAATAAAATAACAGAACACAAAGAAATTCAAGAGAGAGGTTGTTATGGCGTAGGGAATAACACTTAAGGCGGGAAATAAAAAAAAGGAAACTGATATAAAGAAAAAAAGAACTATGAGAGAATCTAATGTAGAAAACATGAAGGGACTAATTAAGAGAGAAGAGACACTAATATAGATTGAGAAATAAATATAGAATTTAGCCATAGCTATAATAAAAAAATGATTGAAAAAAGGTTGTTAGTCAGAAAGAACTAGATATAAAGAATTTGAATATGCATATTTAAAATAAATGGAGCCTCGCATATTTATTTCTGTTCTCATAATTCTTCGTTTTGCATATGTTGTATTTAATAGAATGCGTAATGTTCAGCATGTAGGATTACAAATGGACAAACAATTGATTTTTTTAAATGTCGTTATCTTTGACTCTGTATGACTTATCGAAGAATCGATGGGAAACTGCGAAACGAACTCAATTGCTCACAGAGTTTCAGACATGTTACGGTTTTGTTTGGTTAAACCAGTGTATCAGAAAAAAAAGAAACACTGCAAGATAATTCAGTTAATCTAGCGAATTGAATGTTTATACAGATGATACCGAAGATCGTAACATTTTGAAAACTCTCATCGCTGTCTTTTCAATTTAGTTAAAGAAACCTATTTCGAAATACGCTAATTGTTATTTGCTTCAGCTTCTTTAACTGTCTTGTTCTTATCGCGCCATTTTGTCGGATACATCGATAATGATGAGTAAGATAATTCAAATGAAATATGAAAAAAGACAAATATTTAATTTTCAAACTAAACTTGTTCCAAAATACTTTAACTTATTTTTTGACTATGCTTTTAATTGTAAAATCAAACACACACACAAAACAAAAAAAAGTAAAAAAAAAACAACCCCCCCAAAAAAAACCCCAAAAAACTATGATTAGAAGATGGACGTTTTATCCATTGAATTGATTTGCCGATTCTCTAAACAGATACAACAAAACCTTGAGTTGGAGTATTGTTGTGGATTCCGGGATGAAATCCAGTACCAATAAATAACAAACGCCAGGAATGAATATATGAAAATAATGTATTAACGTAATAATACAAACTGGTAGAGCAGGTTAGTAGTTCCAGGAATACGGGTTAGTAGCAAAGTATATATATACAGTTGGTATTGAAGTATCGCTGTATGACTTCTTATGGAGTCTACGTGCTCTTTCACTGTGACTCCTACAACGCTGTTACATCACCCTCACTCTTCCGGTTACCTACAACCTTTTACTCTCAATTCGACTCTTCGGTCTTGCTCGCTCGGGTCTTCACGTAACCGTAGTATATGTATATCCTGGGTGAGTCCATTTGTGTAAAAAGGGGAGGACCCCTCAACAAGTATGAAAATTAATACTGATTACAACTTACATTTCCGGTCTCGAGTAAGTCCAAAAGTTTTTCTGCTTTCTTGTGGGAGAAAAATTATTTTCCACCCTGCAACCCACTTTCTCACAGCCTCTCATTCCTTTATTTTGATGCTTCTATGGAAAGTACTCGGACGAAAGTTTCCGCCAGTTCTAAACGTGAAGGCTAGAACCCACCATGGTACCCACATCCACTCCGCATTCCATTGGGGAGAACTAAATTTCACTCGAACAGCTTCTTCCCACGAAACACTGTCCTGTGGAAATGACTACCAAGAGGATGTTTCCTTGATCCCTACAAGCTTAACCTATTCAAGTCTAGGGTTAACCGTTATGTTCCCCCCTCCTATCAGCATAAACTGACTCTTACTCTTTAACCTCCTACCAAGAGTGGCTCCCGGGTGTTGTATAGAGTGAGCCACACTCTAAAGAATTGTAGCATTTGGTTTACTAATAGGCATAAACAATAAATATGCATAAGTTTTATTTAAATATCTTTTAAATTTCGTAATTAAAAGTAAAGCAGTTACTGAATACAGATGTGTGGTCGGTGATCTTCCAACAGATGACTTTAGAGTAGGAAAAAATTATGTCATCGTTCCTTTACTGAAGATCCACACTTTCTTCAGACGTCGAATATAAACTGAAGATATAATATTGCTGTAGGGTTCCTGCGCCGCTGAGGATATGACAATGTCTCTCCAGGATTTCTCAGTTGCGAGTCAATGTATGAATCAATGGGAAAGATTTTCAATTATCAACTCACTCTTTCCCCGCTGCTTTTGATTTTGACATTGTTGGTACTTTGTTAGAAAAAAAGTAAAAAAAAGTACTGAACTGTTACGTGGTATCTGTCTTCCTATATGGCAGCAAAATTTAGAAAATCTTAAAGATAAAGTGATTTGAAGCAACAAAAATTTGGTTCTAGAGAATGATGCTGAGGATACCATGGACAGAATATCTGAGCAGTGATGAGGTTTTAGAGAAAATTGAAACGAAAAAGAAACGTATATTTAGTTGAAATATCTGGGACACATAATGAAGGTGGGGTTAGAAAATCTGATACTCATAAGAGAAATTGAGGGCAAGAGAGACAGATGAAAACAGCGAATAAGATACTTGACAAGCATGAGTAAATGGATGCCGGAACAGTGTTTCAGAGAAATAACAAAGAGACAAAATTATCATTGGCTACAAAGGACAGAAAATTTTGAAGAGCTCTTATCGCCTACATCCTAAGGGGTCATAAAGAAGAACGGACTTTTTAGGATGGGACTAGAAGGACTGCTGGCTCTTATGACCGCTCCATAATATTTTGATTTCTATTGATAATGAATATGGATTCTTCCAATAGGCCTTGTGTGATGGTGTCTAGCATTGCATCATATGTGATATGCTCTCCTTATCTCATTATCTTTTAACTATACCAACTAGTCCCTGTTGAAACACTTGTTACCGTAAGCCAAAGATATGCAATTTCGATACTCGACAGTAATTAGATGGGTGACCGCTTAGCAGTATCAGGCGCTGTAAGCGTGAATGCGTGGATGGTGTAGTAGTTGTCGGCTCGGAATTGAAAATCGGAGAACCGAGTTCGAATTCCAGACCCGTTCGTTAAATTCACTTATGCGCAAATATTCATGGAAAGTGTAAGAATCTATTCTCCACCTAAATATGGATTAAGTAGTAGGATTTGTTACTGGAAAAAAACAATCATTGTTTGTGATACAAGTTTCTATCACACCCCAGCTGTTCCGTGTTTTTTGTGTATATATGTAACCAGTGAGTTAGTCCAAATGCCTTGACTCACTTTATAGTCCACCAATAGAAGGTTAACCAATCAGAAGACGTAGAACATTCAATCCATCGTGTATAAAGGCGGCCATTTTTGTTTTATCCTACACGAATGACCAGTGCCAACTTGTAAGGCGAAGATGAACTGAAGGAAGTACTACACTCTGCTACTTTGCAGCGATATCCACTGCTAACCTGAACTACGCTTTCCTACTGTCTGTGTAATATTCACTGCTAACCTCTGGATTCTATGCTCGAAGACGACCGTCATCTGAATAACATTCCGGGCCAGTATGTAAAAGGAAGGCTCATCAAAATACATGACAATGCAAAATGAAATCGGATCAGCAAAGTCATATGAGTGTGCATTTTACTATGGTAGTAGCGAGTGTTCTATGATGCTATGTATGAGAAACGTCGACATATGCAAGTACAGTAATTGAATACCAGAGTATTATCGAAACAAACTATGGAAATGCCACACAGAATTTCGAAGATGAAAAATACCTTTCAGTGTATTCAGACATGGACAAATTCCGTTAGAAATACAGACAAACTCTTATTACGAATCTAATCTACAATCTGGGCGTGAAGTCAAGAAAATATGTACAGAGTTTTAAAAATGACAGTAATACGGTTCTATCGTCACATGTTGATAATACCATGGATAAATCACGTGAGCAACAAAAACGTTTTAAAGAAAAATAGGAATTATACGGTAAAATCAAAAAGAGACAAATGAAATTACTGGGGCACGTATAGCTGAAAGATGGCCGGGAGAATTTAAAACTCAATTCAAGACAAGCTTACTATTGAAGAAACAGCGAGTAAGTTACTTAACATGTTCTTGGAGTTGGATAGCAGAACTAGAATAACGATAGATAAAAGCAAAAATGATAAAGATATATGCTCACCCTAGCATAATATAAAAATATTAATCTCTATATTAGTCGCTCTGTCACATTATTATCAGCATAAAATATTTACTTATTCATGTGATTCCGTTTCCTCTGGTTAAACATTAATTATTATCAAAACATATAATGCATATATGTATATTTAGTTATATATTTCTTCTCCCGTCTGTAGTGGGAAAGGAATTAAATACACTTCTTAGTAAATTTAAGAGCGATTACTTCCCTTAGTCGTTTTAATAATCTATACCTATAAATTATTTATCTGCATTTAGACACAATGCATCCCTGACAAAAATGAACCGCTTTATTAATCAGTTCATTTGCTTCTACGTTTCTTAGATTGCTATCTTATTTGCTCAAGTCTTTCATGAAAGGCAGTCTGATACCTTTATCTATTACGTGATTGTGTTACTTCGACATGATCTTCAACTAGGTTTTGTCTACGTCGTTTTTGCCTTTATGTTGCTAAACATTTTCTTGGAAGAAATATTTCCATTTAATTAGTGTATTAAACAAATAAAACGTTTAACATAAAAATATATTGAACGATACTTATATATATATATATAAATAAATTAATTAAAAGAATCATAGACAACATATAGAAAATATAAAGGCAACGGATTAATTAATCGGTTCATTGTCCCCTATTTTACTTGTGAATTCTTTATCTCCACTTCACTGAATTTAAATACATTGTTTTAAGATTCTGTTTCATTGCATCTTACTACTAGAACTTTCCAACAATTGCTGTTATTTTTGACGGCACAAGGACACTAACACAAACAGATTAGTGAAGTGACAGGTTTTGTATTCAGTCACATCATGCACATTGAATATGTGTGAGATGTTCTTTGGTTATGAAATCCAATTCACGCGGATGAATATATTTTTCAGGCGACCATGACGCCCCACATCATCTTTTGTAGCTATTATTTTTCTTTTTACTATCCATCCCAGTTCCTATTCTGTCATCCATTTCCACAATTGCCGCAATAATATTTCTAATTCGCTCAGAATCACATCAATATATAAGGTTGAGGTGAGAAGACACATCTTTCTCTTACAACCCTTTTTATACGGAACTCATTTTCTATCCATATGGAACAGGTTCGCTGCAGCCATGATTATACAGAATTTGTTCTTGTTTTCTTGTGTCAAACTCGCCCTTAAAGTATGTAAAATTATTTCCGATACACCCTGCACACACACTCCCACACACAGACATATATATATATATATATACACGCACACACACACACATATGTGTGTGTGTGTGTGTCTGTGTGTGTGTATATATATATATATATATATATATATATATATACAGTATAACCCGGATATAAGAGACCCGGATATAGGAGAAACCTGGATGTAAAAGAGATTTTCTCTGGTCCCAAATTAGAGCAATACTTACCTAAACAAAATAGACAAAACCCGGATATAAGAGAAACCCGGATATAAGAGACTTCTCGGGTTAAACTATATATATATATATATATATATATATATATATATTAATGCATGTTTCATTAAATAATATGAACAAGTTTTGTCTATTTATTTTAAGTAAGTTCCTTTCATATTGTCTGATAATCTTAATCACATTATCGTTTAAAGACGAAAGGTAAACACTATATATATATATATATATATATATATATATATATATATATATATAAAGAGAGAGAGAGAGAGAGTCTGTGTGTGTGTACGTGCGTGTGTGTGTGTGTGCTAGTTAATTCAATAAGTAAAGCATCTATACTGATCTACTTATTGTATTGAGCACTTTATTTAGTTATTTTGCCTTGTCGTATCGGGGGTTTTTCTTTGGGCTTTGGACTTGGATGCTAGACGATTATTTTCGGCTAACGTACATGTTCTTGATTCTTTCTTTTTTTATACCATTTTTCCCTTTGGTATTGGTTTGATTATTTGCAATTCAAGACACCGATGGTTTTCCGAACGAGTATAGTTTCTTATACTTATATGACTACTACTACTACTACTACTACTACTACTACTAATAATAATAATACATATGTATATATATATATATATATATATATATATATATATATATATATATATATATATATATGTGTGTGTGTGTGTGTTGCTTGCGTATGTGTGCGTGTGTGCGCGTGTTCGTGTGTTTGCTCGTATATAGTTTATGGAAATATTCTCGATGTAATCCAAATACCCAAGAATTTCAATCCTTTTTGGGAAGGAATACTTCTTCCAACCGATATCTTTTCAGCACTATCATTTGCGTAGCGTAACTTGCGGAAACCCCTAGAAAATGGATGAATATAAATCGATTCAGTACGGCATCGCTCTGCTGACTACACTCAATGCAGTCAAGAGAACGACTCTAAATTCCTTAACGTCGACAGAAATTGCCGCTAGTAGAAATTTAACTTTGCCTGGCAAGAATACGTCTAGGACAAACTTATAAATCTATTTCGATGCTAAATCATGATAACAGTTAACAAGTAGTATTATCGGGTAATTATATTTTCAGGTTCATGAACTTCTTCAGCAGGCAATCAAAATCGGTATCCTTTATTAGAAGAATTTGATTCATTCCACAAATGGGATAGACAAAATCTCATGTATACACATGTTGATTTGACAACTGAGTATCTATCTATCTATCTATCTATCTATCTATCTATCTATCTATCTATCTATCTATCTATGGATATATATATATATATATATATATATATATATATATATATATATATATATATATATATATATGAGTGTGTGTGTGTACCTTCTTACATTTATCAAATTCTCAATAAATATATATGTATATATATTAGTCATTCAAATTTATCTATATTAAACGTTTCGCATCTTTTTTTTGTTCAAATCTACCTATTTTTCTATATTAAGCTGTTCAGATGCCTCTATATTAGACTAGTCACATCTAAGATTCACCATATCTATCTATCTATGCATCATATACTGTTTATATCTAAGATTCTCCATCTCTATCTATCTATCTATCTCTAACAGTTCACAAGTGTCTTAGACAGATTACATCTGACTCCTCACATGTATTTTAGACGCTTCACATCTATCTATCTATCTTAAACTGTTCACACACGCAGACACAGAGACATACACACACAGACATAGACACACACACGCATATATGAAAATTTCTCGCACATTCAGGCCGGTAAATGTTGTTTAATACTGTTTATTATAAACAGAACATTTACTTAAATATTTGTATCTATAAAAAGAATGTATAAACATAAAAATGTTTTAAAATAATTATCGGACTTTGTCCATTTCATAATGTGTGACGTCATTTGTTTACGTTTGATACGCAGTGAGCAGATATGAATGTATGTGGGAGATTCATGGGAAATTGAAATTTATAAGCAGTAAATTCCACCTTGCGAGCCGAACGCTCCTCTGTGACCAAATAGGTTAAAGGTAGGTCAAGCTAAATAACGGTTCCGTATAGGATACAAGTTCAAATTCTGTCGGAAGACGAATATTTTCTGTGAAAATGTCTCGGACATTCAGTCCTGTAAATGTTGTTTAATACAGTTTATTATAAACAGAGAATTTACTTAAATATTTGTATCTATTAAAAGAATGTATAAACATAAAAATGTCTTTATAGATATAACCATACACGTTTGCGGTGGCTCTCTTCACTTTAATATACATATATTAGATTTTTCACATCTATCTATCTTATCGAGAAATACCTGTTTCGATCAGATTCTATTTAACCTATTTTGACCTCGTGCCAAATATTTCACGCTAATTTTAAATAAAGTTTTTATTAGCAATTAATAAAGTACAGGATTCCTGCTGGACGTTATCCAATAATATTGAACTACGACACTTGTTTAGCTAAAATACGCTTAATGGATAGATTTAGAAGAAAAAATCATGTGTAATCCAAATATATTCAAATCTTTGTCGTCTGTACTGCCTATGAGCTAATTGCACATAGGTTTAAAATTCAGTGTTACTTCCCATGTAACAGATTGAATACTGAATATTAATTTCAGATAGGCAGCTTTTCATTTATACCAAGTAGAGCGCAGAAGTCTTTCATTTTGCATTTTCATCCATTATGTCTCGTTCTATTCTATGCTAAGTATATATTAAGATTGTTACAATTTAGAAACTTTGCTTTTATTAATTACGTTGGGTGATCTAATCTAATTCAACGAGTGAATTTTAGAAATACAAACTGTTTCATTCTAGTAAATTAAAAAAGAAACGTTTTGACCATCTTCACATTATGTTTCATATTTAATACGATATTTTATATCGATGCACAAGATATAAAGCATATAATTTTAAATTTAATTCTGCGAACTTTTCTTCTCCGCGAGCGTCGGGAATTCTTTTTAGTTAGTATCGACGAGTTGATGCTTTGCAGACAGTTCAGAGTCACCAACATTAAAATGATGGAGTGCTATTAATATAAAATAAACAACTCGTCACTAGAAATTTTTCATGTTACATCGGTTAATTTTCAATTGTTTTGTTCTTTCTTTGTCGTTGTTTTCCGTGTTGGCGAATACGACGCGTTAATTCAAAATGTTAAGCATTCTCTTCGTTTCTTTTTTATTTGTGCATCATTCCGCACTTTATCATATCTCTTTCTTTTATTCAACCCTCATAAACTACCTTTCTTTTTTTCTACCATTTCCTTTTATTTTGACTTTTCAATCCATTTTATTCAATTTTTGGTGTTTGCCCTTTTTAAATTTTAAAAGAGAAAATTCTGTAAATTTTTGTTTTATGCTTCTATGGGAAATTGTTAGAAATTCCTGTAGAGAGAATAGCAAAATAACTAGAAAGAAATAAATAAAGAAAGAAAGAAAGAAAGGAAGGAAGGAAGGAAGGAAGGAAGGAAGGAAGGAAGGAAGGAAGGAAGGAAATAAAAAAAAGAAAGAAAGATATCCAAGCTAAGATGGCGGTGGGGAAGGAATTTGAAAATTTGTATTTCCAAAATCCCCCCACACCGACTTTATTTTTCATTCAAGCCATTTTCTTTTCTCATTCGTGCTTATTTTTCGTTTTCTTTTTACTTTTCAGACTTTGTTTTTACCGTTACACTGTCCTTAGCATTTCTTTTTTTCGGTTAATTTTCAGATTAGGACCTCAGTTTGCATTAAAATTTCCCGAATACTGGCGTTGTTCGCATCTAATCGCTGCGGAAATCTAACCGCAGAACGTAGTTAACGGGCTATTTTACTTATCTTACTCGTCTCAATTCGTCTCAATTACTGCACAAGAAAATTATATTTCATGCGCAATAATGAAGACAAGTGAATATTCTAATCATAGCTCCTCCGCAGCAATTGTATGCAAACAACGCCAGTAATTATTTTTCCCGCCTAATCACGTCGTTTTAACCATTTGCCTTGCTCTTTTTCTTTCTTTTCTTCACTCCCTCTTTAGTTTCTTTCTTTTGTTCCTTTCTTTTTTTTTCTTTTTTATTCATTACTTTTCTTTCTTTCTTTCTTTCTTTCTTCATTTCTTTCATTCTTTCTTTCTTTACTTCTTTATTCCTTTCTTCCTTTGTTTCATTCCCTCGTTTTTTTTGTTTCTCTGACTCTTTCTTTCATTCTGTTTTCCATTCAAACTCTCTTTCTTTTTTTGTTTCTTTCTTTCCGTTATATCATCATTTTCTAGTTTTTAAATCTTATGTCTTGTATTTTTCCAGTTATTTTCCGTCTTTTACGTTTTCACAATTCTTTCCTTTTATTCCCCAACCATTATAATCCTCACCGATGTCCCCACACTTAGTTTTTCATTTGACCACATTTTCCTCTGCCATTGCTTCTCTAATGTTTTGATTATATCTATATGTTTTCTTTATTTCATACTTTGTACATATTTTATTCAGCAAATATTTCCTTCCAGCGAAGCATCCATAACAGGTATCATATCTTTCAGTAATGAAAGCCAAACAAAATGGATTCTACTTCGCTGTCAGCACAAACATTCTGGCACTCAATATACAAAGTAAGACATAATTTGCCCTTGCCAAAATAATGCAATGCGTGGATGATGGCCAGGGAAAAATGTTTAGGTTTACATCGCACAATTTGTGAGAGCAATTTAGAAAATAAACCAGAAAAGAAAATTTGGGAATAGGAATAACGATGACGAAGTGGGGCGGGAAATATTACAGTGTTTACGCAGATGAGTATAGACGAAATTTAACACCGAATATGATTATTTTTTTAAATCAAAATGACAGTACGCGCGTGCGCATAGGAAATAGATGGACAGAGAAAACTAACGAGACAAAAAGATTTTATTATAATATGGTAATGTTTGTATATATATCAATCGAAATATATATATATATATATCTATAAAACTGAACATTGAAGTCAGCACTCAGAGGCGACAGGCTGTTACATGCTGGACGCAAGCGGCCTGACGATGTATGTATATATATATATATATATATATATATATATATATATATATATATATATATATATATATATTAATACAAATATAAAATGTGTCACATAGCCGATTGATGTCTTCTTCAGCATCTCCGCTCCAGAGTTTTTGGGTCGAAATATTTTATCATCGTTCGGTTCACTCGTCAGGATTTTTTATGATTACATAACAATTATCAAAGCATTACAAAATGGTCAATCTCCGAAGGTTGTGTAGAAGTGCAGGATATACATATATATATATATATATATATATATATATATATATATATATATATATATATATATATATATATATATAGATAGATATATAGATAGATAGATATAGTTAAATTCCCAGATCAATTCTGTGGACAAGACTGATTGGTATAAAACGACAATTGGAAAAAAAGATCTTAGATTTTGCCGACGCGTTTCGTCTTCCGACTTTTTCAAGGCAAAAAGGAAATCGAAATGTTCTTGTTGTTATAGTTACATTAAAAAATCCAAATTTAAAAAGATAGACACTATTGTCTAAGCCTTTTTTTTCTGGTTAATGTAAATTACCTTTATAGTAAGAGATTTTTTTTATTTTTTTTCCATGTCAACTATATTGTTGACATGGAAAAATATATATATCTTAGACCGTAATATACCACACCTAAAAAATATATTGCTTCATATATATATATATATATATATATATATAAAATAATAGTAAACTAAGAGACAAATATGCTGTCTAAGTGGTCCACCACTAGCAGTGGTTTACCTAGTTCACGTCGCTAGCGAGTATTTCATTTGGTTGATATTATAAATATTACCATTTCATTTCCAAACGCCGTTTACGTTATTCCTCATTCAGTAGCCATTCCTATCTTACAACACACACACACACATATGTACACACTCATATATATATATATATATATATATATATATATATATATATATATATATATATATATATATATATATATATATACACGTTTCATTAAATAATATAGACAATTGTTGTCTATTTATTTGACGTAAATCTTTTTCATAACGTCTGATAAGTTTAATAACATTACTTTTGTACGAAGAAAGAAATTCACAATATTGATCCATATTTTTTTAATGCAATCTAAGCTTTCCTCTTACATAAGCCATTATCAAAGATGTCACAACATATTAAGCAATATACGGACAAGACAGTGATGATTAGTCTCTCATTGTTTATATAGATGATTTCTAAGCAACTATAAACACGTGCATATAAGACGCTAGAAGCAAAAATCGCACCGTATCACATGACGTAACACATGACCACACGAGAGTGAATTGGAGAAGTATTAACAAAATGGATACTAATTCTGCTGTCTTAAAAAGGCAGTGTTAGAAAATTAAAAAATATGTCTACGTTTTATCAACCTTCATATTATTAGTCACAGCACAACTATAATTTCCCGCCCTGGGTATGACGATAAAAATCATTCATGTCCAGGGTATGACGATAAACTATACCCGACAGCAAGGCCTCTGATCAGGAGGTTTTGAGGACCTCTTCATTGCTGGTGTTCCCAGCTCCACTCTGACCCGGGGTGGTAGCACCTGTTAGGGTACCAGATATAGGCCAATAGTTTACCCAGAAACTGGGGTTAAACGCATTATAAAAGTGTGAAAATAGGCTTAAAAACCAGAAATAATTTGTAAAAATTTATTACCATAAATAAATTTTTTGATGAAAAAAAAAATTACCAACTATATGTTCTTGAAAAAATATTAGCAGATATACATTTTTGAGGAAAAAAAAATATTAACCGAAATACATTTTTGACAAAACAAAATAATTAGCAGAAAAAAAAAAGTTATTCGGCATTAAATGACCCAATGAGGTTGATATGCTCTAAAACAAACCAAACGAAACCAAACATCCAGATTTTCTGAAAATTGTATCCTTCTTCCGACACAAGAAAAACACAATGCAATCTAAAGAGGCTTATTTTTCTCTTCAAGCAAAGACGAATTTCTGCACAAATGCGAATGTGTGTGTGTGCGCGCGACTGTGCGTGAATGTTACGGCACTTGATTGTTTCCAAACATACCTGTTTCTAATTCTTTTTGCAGACGCCATTTTAATCACATATGTGTTGATTCAACTCTATGGCTTATATTTCAATTATGTGGAGTTAAGACTAGTTACAGTTCCTAACTGGAAGCTCTTAATCTTAACGTCTCAACACCTTGAACAAATGATCTATACGTATCAAAAGAAACATTGGCCGGTTTCGCTCTGTTTTAAATTCCACTCCCAACGCTTGAAAACTCTTCGAAACATTTCACCAGGCCAATGTTATGAAGAAGTAACTTTCTTCACAGTTCAACTATGACGAGATTCGAAACCAGCTGTCGTGTTTGGAACATTATTATAAATTATACACATTCGCATATTATAAGTGTATGGGACTTATGAAGGAAGAAAGAATAAAATGAATAACATTACAAACATATTATCCTTATTTATTTTTAGAAAGGTTATAAAAAGTAAAAACAAAAATAAATATAGTAAACATTGTGAATAAACAAAAGATTCAGATGTGGTTTACCAATTTCATCCTCAGAGGTTTCTGGGTGAACGCTGTTTTTCGTCGGAGACCATCTGAAGATGATAGCGATCATATTAATACATTACTCGAGAATATACAAAGTTATACAATGCCGGGTACAGCTAACATTATCAACATATCAGAATCATGAATAGAAAATAATTTGCGACATATTGGATAGGTTTTGAATCGTGTTCACCGCGGGAAATATCCGTTTTTTTTTTAAACAAATCATAACGGATTTGGAGGATATCTAAGACAGACATATAAACGAAAATATCCTCAATGAGAGTACAAAATCAAATTGAGAGATACATTAGTGACATCGGGGAATTAGATTATCGTAAAGAAAACGGGACAAGAAATAAAAGAGCGGATATAGGGAGAAATTCTACAGATGATTTAAAACAAAAACGACAAAGAAACAATACGAAACAATGGAAAAGATTGTGTAACACTAAACTTAGATAAAATGTTAAACCGGAATGGCTGAATGAAGAGTGTTCAGCAATAAAGAGTACGGGCAATTAAAATGCAGCAGATATGCCCAACAGGATAAAAGAACTAACAGGATAAAAGATGAGCAAAACAACTTGCTGTATAAAATCAAAGGAAAGATCATTCAAAAAAAGAGTATGAAAAATAAAATATTTCAAAGGTGGAACGAAAACATTTTCACGATGAGAGATATCAAAGATAAAATTACGCTTGGAAATATGGAAGGACCAGAAATATTAGGTTGGTGCAAAAATAATGACGTAATAATATCGTTTTTTGACGTATTTTTTCAACGTCCAAAAACGACATTAATGCGTCATTATTTTTGCACCAACCTAATACTAAAAGCTGAAGTATAATCATCACAGAAGAAGATGACCAAGAACATAACGACATGACGTCAGAAGGACCGTAAGCGAAATGCTCTCAGCCTTTTGACGATTTCGCCATCGGCAAGGTAACAGAAGTAATAAACAAAATATGCAACAGTGGCTACATATAAGATATCCACATTGAATCCATTTTTGTAACTGAATGATAGCTCCATAGGACAATTAGTTTAATGAGCCAGCAATCAAACTATTGATACATAAAGCGTTAGCAGAATTAGATCAGAAATAGGAAAACCAGGGAACATCTTTGACAGATGTTACGAATTTTATCTTTCAACAAAAATCAAAGATATGGCTGCGAACGAGGTACACTTAATCGAAAAAAAAAAACAGATTTTTCTACTCAAGGAGCAATACACACAGAAAACGTACATAAGACAAACACAAGGTGTACAATTTTATTTAATTTAATGTGTAGCGATAGGGTACCATTATTGTTTATTCCCGACGAAATCACCAATATATGTAGCGCTTGTATTACCATTGTTGCTGTGAACGTTGATCCAAGAACGTCGCGGTCATCAATATATGTTGATATAGAGTAACCAATATTTAACTTTGTCTAAGAAAATTGAGATTAAGGACAAAGCGTGAACGCAATGCAATTTATATTTGACGTAAATAGCACATAGAATAAAATACAAAACTGAACGGAATGATTTCAAAACATAACAATTAGATTTATTAATGTTTGATGTACATTCATGCGAACTGAAAAGGTACGACAGAGTCGTGTCCCTTTGATTACGTATTAGTTGTACCAGAGTTCAGATTAAGAAAGTTTGGAAGTGAGTTGTAAAGTTGGTAAAAGTTCAGGAGTGATTTCACAGTTCGTGAATGTTGGTAATTGTCTTTAACGTCTGGCCTGCAATGACTAAGACGGGAGTTCCTGAAGGTTACATCTTGGCACTTGGTAGCAAGGAATGAGACGTGCGCGAGAGATGAATGGAAAGAAAAAACTCGAGGAAGTTTACACGTGTTGGATTTATATAATGGTCGTATACTACGTGGGAGGCTCAAACGGAGAA
>OZ010574.1:48689108-48691608 GCA_963932145.1 Acanthosepion lycidas | reverse complement strand
CAGACAAATCCAGCTAAATATGTTATTTCTATCACTGATATTGAGACCTTTCCAATAATTACCACGCATATATAATATATAAATAAGATATATGAAATTCGCATATATATATATATATATATATATATATATATATATATATATATATATATATACACCCATTTGTTTTGGCATATATATATTTAGACAGCAATCCTTCCTTTATGCATTTTTCATTAAAAACGACAGACAAGGTACTACGGTTAAGCTTTTTTTTCAATTTTTCTTGTGTTCTGACAAGAGCTTTCTTTTTTGGTGTGTAAGAACTGTCCAAATGTTTTATATTTCCTAGCGCTTTCGGCTATACCTTTAACCATTATCAAGGATGATTCGATTTTTCAGCTTAATTGAGTGTGTGCGTTCTGTGTATGTCTTAGTGTGTGGTAGGGATGTTTTTAATTTCCGAATACGGTTAGCACATTGTGACTTTGTTCGTAGTTAATATTGTTAAGAGTTGGCTTTTTCTTTTTTACTATTAAAGCTTCCATTATTTTTAGTCTTTTTTTTTACAGGTAGATGCAGTTAATATATTTGTGTTTTCTATTAGTATTTTCGTAATGGAGTCCCGGGTAAAATTGAGTGTGTTTTTAAATGGGTTATTAAACACCCTTTTTCAAGAAAAGAAAGCTCTTTTTCGAACACAAGAAAAAAAAAATTATATATATATATATATATATATATATATATATATATATATATATATATGTATGTATGTATGTATGCATGTATGTATGTATATATATATATATTGATTTTATGGAAATTTGATACATGAGAGAACGTCGAAATTTTGTCGTGAAAGACAGATGAAAACATCGAAAGAAAAATCAAATATCCATGTTACTTAATAAACAGACACATATGGTTTACTAGATACGAGATATTTTACTAAATTTTAACATGTTTTTTTTTTTATCAAAGCCCATATATGTAACTGGATTACCTACCGCAGATTGAACGCAAAACTTTTATAAAGCATGACGAAATGTGCATGTTAAAAGTTACTGTGTGGCAATTTGTGTGACATGAAATGGTACATTTTCCTTATAACGAAAACAGAAAGCGAATCGACGAAAGAATTGCAATTTAGACTGTTTGATAAATTTGCTAAGTAAAAACCATTCACATAATACTTACCGAATGCACAGTGCAGCGAGTTAAAAGTATGATTCTGAAAAATAAAGAATATTTTATTATTTACGATAAAAAGAGAACAAAAGCTAAAAGCTCTTGACAAAAGACTTTCGGCACTTAAAAGAAACGTACTTGGTACTGAAAAACAAAGAAAAAATTCTTAACGTTTATTTCAAAAGATTACTTTTAAGTTTCAGAAGAAATTATTTGACTAGATGTAGACATCGTTTTTGATTTTTTTTTATACCAGACGTATACTTTTTATCAATTTAGTAAAAAAATAACTTTTGATGAAATGAATAAGGAAATATCAAACTGAAAAATCTTTTTCTTTCTCTCTCTTTCCTTCTCCCTCTCATTTATTAACATGTGCGCGCGTGAACTGTGACGCATTTAGGTAATACAATTTACAAGTGTTTTCCATTTTAGCGACTGTTGAAATCACACGGCCAAAGGTGACCTGCGAGTCTCAGCGGGTTCTTTAGATTGACAGCTATCCTCCATAGAAAGTAAGAATATGTCATATTTCCACTCCCAAAATAAAAGAATCTACTGCCATACAAAACTCCTTTTCTTTTTGACAATGAAAGTCAGAAACAATGAATTTCTCCCGAAAGTGTTTAATCTACTGATGCTTGCTTGCGTGACTTTAATAAAGTAACATTCAGATCATGAAATATATAGTTGAAGTTCCCCTTTGGTAATTTCTCATTTACTTATTTCATAACATTAACCTGTCCATCTCCTACTCTCTCTCTCTTTCTCTCTCCCTCTATCTCTCCCTCTCTCTCCCTCTATCTCTCCCTCTCTCCCCCCTCTCTCTCTCTCTCTCTATATATATATATATATATATATATATATATAATAAACGATAAATATTTTCATATATCAAACACATTATGGACAATGTGGAAAAAGTTTTACGTGTGAGACGTTTCG
Source organism: Acanthosepion lycidas (assembly GCA_963932145.1). Taxonomy (NCBI): domain Eukaryota; kingdom Metazoa; phylum Mollusca; class Cephalopoda; order Sepiida; family Sepiidae; genus Acanthosepion; species Acanthosepion lycidas. The sequence continues at coordinate 48,689,496 of OZ010574.1, read as the reverse complement.
TCCTTAAGGCCTTTATGTTGGTACGACACTCAAAGACATCGAAACATACGTTAACAAGGAAATCAGGAATCTAATCCAAAATGAAAACAAATCTTGGTAAAGACTCACAGATTATCACCCAAGAACAACCAAAGAGGATAGTCTCACGAAAACCCACAAAACAGGTATGCCAATAGGCCTCATCATCACAGGAATATGCAACACTCCAACCCCGTAAAAAAATAGCGAAAGCCATAATAAAAATTCTAACCAATCTCCTTGGAACAATCAATTCTTCTCATATAAAGAACTCAGGCTGTCTTGCTGAAAAACTAAAGGAAATAAACATTACTGACAAAGGCACGGCATATCGAGATATAAAATGCCTTTACACCAACGACCCAGTCGA
>OZ010574.1:48674108-48684108 GCA_963932145.1 Acanthosepion lycidas | reverse complement strand
CATTCAGGCCGGTAAATTTTGTTAATACTGTTTATTATAACATATATTATTTACTTAAATATTTGTATCTATAAAAAAGGTAGATATAAACATAAAAAATATCTTTATATATATATATATATATATATATATATATATATATGTTGTGGTCACTGTGTGTGTAAGTTGAAACTTTAAAACTTCATAGCTGTTCATGTGATGCTTATACTGAATTCTTTCTCATCTTAAATAGATAACTTGCCCATTGCAAGCCCTGCGCTTGTAACTATCTGCTATATTAATTCGAACGGGGATAGGAAATGCACATGCCTCCACGACCAACCCTCGTTACTTCAACCCACTCACTTATATGTATATATTTTTTGTCCACAATTATATGAGCGAGCTTGTTTCGATGCTTTTAGTTCTCGGACCAATACGATATTTCCGATCCAAGGTGGATTTCTGTTCCTTTGACTTCTAATCTGGTACGACACATCCTCTCGGAACCTCACGTTTGTATTTTCGTTTTTGGGTTGATTGTCCCTTTATTAAGCGTGCTTTAGGTAGACGTTTTCAGGGTTTTGGCTTTATTCGCCTGATAGGTAGGGATCCAAACATTCGAGTAACTTTGAGTGAGGCCATCCTGTGAACAAAGGCTGTTGTACTGCCTTCTGTGTAGTTGTCTCCAGTGGGGGCACTCGATGCCATTATGAAGGGTATTGCTATGGCAGTATGGACAATTGTCTCTCTGAAGTTTATCCATGCAACTTCTGCGGGTGAGTTTGCCTCACGTCTTGCTAATTCCCCCAGCCAATGCACACGTGAAACCAATCCCAATATAAACGAACAAAACTAGCTAAAACAAACTAAGAAAAAAAAAGACTCCTACGATACCATCTCCTAAAACAACATGAGAGAGTCTACGCTTCATCTTTCCAGAAGTGGAACGCCATACACTCCAGTCTGAATCAGACCACCTGTTGCTTTCTGAAACCGGCAGCAAAGCTTTAAGCGCTCTAGAGGAGTTCACAGTCATGGTCTACTCACCCGATCTTCCGTGTATGTTCTTCTGGTTGGCATTTATCCAAAGTATCATATTCGTCTTTGCTCTATACCGCCCCCAAAAACGTAATCATCGACCGAATATCCTAGAAGATTGATGATATCCTCACACAATTCTGCGGTGACTTCGAAATCCACTATAAAGAACGGCTAGCCAACTCCAACAAGACCGATGTTTGAGGTAGACATTGCAGAGACTTCTCCATCGCCTATGAGCTAACCCAGAACATGGGAGAACCTACCCAGTTGCCGGACACGACGAAACATCAGACAGATCTCATCGAACTCTTCCTAATCTCTTGTCCTGATAAATGCGTATCAAAAGTTTCACCTCCAATGGACACGTCAGACCATTAGCTAATCAGTTTCAGGATTGATGCCAAAATTTCCCCCTATGTTAAGGCAGACTACGACATGATGGAAACACCCCTCCAAAACACCTTCAAGCATGCTGCCTTAAAATCTTCTGCACTTGCCATTGATTTGATTCTTTCTGAAATGGAGACTTTTATACCCCCCAAATTCCAGAAAAAAAACAAACAAACAACTCCGTTTCACCCCTTGAATGCGCAGCAGTGCTAACTCGCTGTAACCGCTACTTCAATATCTATCACAAGGAGTCATGTTTTTTGGCCCTCACTGCATTCAAAACTGACCGCAATCGCTGCGAAACTTTTTTCAAACGCAAAGTGCAGCTAAACACGAACAGTCTAGGCCGAAGTTTAAAACAAACAAGTTGGATCCCATGAATTCTGGAAAATCACCAACCAAATCATGAACAGAGGAAAAAGCGAATGTGCCTACAATTACAAATGGTTCCGAGATCATATCTTCCTCGACAGATACGGTAAATTACTTCGCCTCCATTTTTGCTTCTAAGATGACAAAATCCATCACCTCCCCATGTTTCCACGTCACACTGAGCACAATCTCAGGAATATTGCCATCATGGCACAAGAAATTTCCAGACTTATCAAAAGACTTCATCCTAAGAAAGACACTGGTCTAGACAAAATTCCAGTGAGGGTCCTTAAGAATATCAATCCAGAATTATCCCCAACACTAGCAAATTTATTCAACCGCTGCTTGAAGGAAGCTTGAAGCGTAAGCCCGGTTTTCAAAAACAGCCCTCTGATCTTCCCCTCCCAGTAGAGACTCGTCCGTTTCTTCAGTATCTTCACCGAGAAAAGAACAACCCATTCAGCGTGGAATACTATGGATTTCGGACGGGCCGACCCACTGGCGACGTCTTATGTACTATCACTCACAGAATCAGTGAGGCTCTTGTCGGAAAACACAAGTCGAGGATCATAGCACTAGATATCACAAAGGCCTTCGACAAAGTGTGATACAAAAGCTTACTACACAAGATCTCTAGTCATGGAAGGGTATTTAGGATCATAAAATGTTTCCTAGCAGGTAGGTCCCGGGGGTAATTATTAATGGCCAGTCTTCCGGAGCTCTAGCAGTCAACACAGACGTCCCACAAGAGTCACTCGTCAGACCAACACTTATTTGTTCTATATAAATGATCTGCGTAAAAATATATATATTTGTAAACATTTATGGCAATGATACGATAATACTCGGTCGCAGTACTAAGATACTCGATTGTCAGAGATTGGCATCTGTTTTTCCTTCTGATCTTCCACAAACTACCCAATGGGATAAAAATCCGACTGTCTACAGTCAATGACACTAACACAAAGCGACTTCCGTTTCATCATTGCCGATCTGACTACTACGTTTCAGGATGAACGAATGTCATTTCGTGGAATCACCGTGCCTTGAAAGACGTTTGGACACAACCGACCTGAAGTGGGAGTCGTACATAGAAACCATTGCTAAGGATGTAGGTAAAAAAATCATCTCTCTGTACCACTCCGGTAAGTACCCGATTATAACTGCTATCTTCTACACTTACAAGAGCCCGTTTCATTCCCAAAATGAAGTACTACTGTCATCTTCTGGGTGAAGTTGCCCTGAACTCACTCTACAGTCTTGACAATGTTCAAAAGCGTCTTCAATGCATGGTGGGTGACAAATTATTCTCAGCCCTTCAATCTCTCTGCCACAGCTGCTGTATCAACTCTTCCACTGAAAGTGTTCCAACGAACTACATTCCTTGATCCCGCCAATTCAAACCATAACAACAAGAACACGCCATGCCACTTACATATCTGCAAACCACCCATTACTCCTTCCGTGTTCCACCGGTAAAAGTAACTTGCACTGAAGTAGCTTCTTCACCCGGACCATTGCCCTGTGGAATCGACTCCCAACAGGATGTTTTCACGGTCTCTTCAATTTAAATCTGTTCAAGGCTAGCGTTAACCGTTACATTACACTCCTATGCACACAAATGACGGCCCCCTAACGTAACCCACTACCTGAGTAACCCCGGGCTTTGTAAAGGGTGAATCTTACTGTAAAAAATACATATGCATTTATTCTATGACAGTAAGCATTATTTTATATATATATATATATATATATATATATATATATATATATACACACAGTTTTAAAAACTAGGAATTTATTGATTTTAATGTTATTAGTCTCTAAGGCTCTTTCAACCAACATCAACCTTTCTTACAAGTATTTATCGCAAACCTGCCTTTACGGGCCTCTATTTGAATTGGCGTTCGTTTGCACGTAAATCAAGGAACATCAATCTCGTTAAAACATTGGTGTACAGGGCGCTCAAAATGTGTTCTCCTACTAGATTGGACCGTGAATTTTGAGAATATTAGGGAGATTTTCCTTAGTCATGGCTATCCGGCGGCCCTTATTGATTATATTATTAGTAAGAAGACTAAGGAATTGCATTCGCCTAAAGTCCAGGGGCCTTCTAAATGTCCGGTGTATTTGAAGATTCCCTGGATTGGGGATAGGGGCCAAGGCTTAATTAAGCAGGTTAGCAAGTCGGTTTCTGGTTGTTTTCCATCTGTTGCTTTACGTTGCATTTTTCGAACTAGGTCTGTGTTTCCGTCGTTTCGCAAGGATGAATTTCCCTACATCAAATTGAGTAATTTAGTATATGAGTTTAATTGCCAGTGTGCTGCTGGTTATGTGGGGCGTACAACCTTGCATTTGGAAACTAGAATCAACCAGTAGGTACCTTCCAAAATGCGACTTGGTAAGATAGAAAAATGTGTTATCTTCCCCCCATAAATATGGAATCGGCTATTGCTCAACACTTAGTTGAGAATATAGCCTGTGCCAAGTCGTATAAAAAAGAATGGTCTAAAATCATTCATATGGCTGGTTCCAACAATCGGCATCTGTCGAACTCTCTGCATTAGCAGAGAGGAACCCTGACGAGGCTTTGCCGAAGGGCAAGGTTCAGTCCGGGGAGGTTGACAGGGTCTGAACCCGTCTAGGCAGGTTCAAAAGGCTATATTTTTGGCCGAGCCTACGGGCTCGGAGATACCCACATTAAACCAGCCTTGGGCCACATTCTTTTCTCGTGGGTGGATCGATAAATATTGGCTGGTTCCAACAATCATTGGAAGATTTTGGAATCAGTCTGTATAGGATTAAGGAAACCGTCTCTCTGCTGGCAGAAAGAATTTGTAAAAACCCTTAATCTGTTGCGGGATATGTTATTTTAACTTTGCCTTGCTAATTTATTCACACGTTATTTCCCCTCCCCTCGTTACAAGTATATACATTTGATTGTTATTTTAGCGTGTTTCCCCATTTTTTTGCTCTTTAATTTCATTACTGTTCTTTTCGTTAATTAATGATCCAACGATTGTCTCCTGATGAGATGTTGGTTGAAAGTGCCTTAGAAACTAATAAAATTAAAATCAATAATTCCCTAGTTTTTAAAAGTGTATATAAATGTTGTACCTCTAAATATTTGTTATATATATATATATATATATATATATATATATATATATATATATATATATATATATATATATTGAAATATTTTTCGTAGATACAACTATTTGAGTAGATGATACGTTTTATTTTCACACGTATTTGTTTAATCTATCGGCCTGCATAATCGCGAAAAGGTACTAAAGATAAAGCAATCCACACGACGAGAACTATATACTATTTAAAATAAAACTAAAAATAAGAATGAAGTAATTAAAAAAAAATAAACCGGTTGAAAAATTGAAACCCATTAATAAACAATATATATATATATATATATATATATATATATATATATATATAATAGTCTAAGAATTTATATATGTATGTATGGGTCTCTCTCTCTCTCTCTATATATATATATATATATATATAGTTTATGCAAACTTAGGTAATCCGTATGGGGAGACCCGAGGAGGATGATATCCGGAGAGCTTAATGTAATATTCAGAGCAGATATCTTTGAATTTGTTTGAAAAACAGACCACGTTAAGGTTCCATGTAATAAATTATTTCACCATAACTCTTTTAATAGGGCTCTGGATCATTAGACTTTACTTCCAAAAATTGAAATGAAAAATCGAATTTATTACATGGAACCTTAACGTGGTCTGTTTTTATTCAAACAAATATAAATATATATATATATATATATATATATATATATATATATATATGTACAGACCTATATATATATATATATATATATATATATATATATATATATATATATATACTAAAAATATACATTTAGGTTAAACTAAATTTATGAGTAAAAATGTTCAATATTAGACATAGAGCGTATATAAATATAAGAGGGATATTGAAGTTAGCATCAAGCGGCGATAATCTGTATCATGCTTTAACGCAATCTTCATCAGCATGAAGATGGCCTGAAGTTTCTATTGACCAATATATATATATATATATATATATATATATATATATATATATATATATATATGTATTATAATTTTTTTTTAAAAATATGATTCCTTCGTCATTTACAAAATAAAAAAAAAAACATATAATCTAAGCTCTCCTTCTGTATGGAGCACTGTTTTTTAAAAATAAAAACAAAAATATTAAAGGGGTCTGGAATATTTAGCAAACGTGTTCTTTCTTATTTTTCTAAATACCTGCACACACACACACACAAACACACACACACATATATATATGTGAGTGTGTGTGTGTGTGTGTGTGTGTGTATGTATGTGCCTATCTGTGAATATATTTTTGTGTATTTGTGAAGCTATTCATTTTTTATACGAGTTTTATACATACTTTTATATATATATATATATATATAAACATATATATATATATATATATATATATATATATATATATATATATATATATATATATATATATATATATAATGCTGATGTAAAATGAAATGGCAGCTCTCTGAATACAAGTTTCAATTTATTTAATATCATTTATTAATTTGAAGGTAATATTTAATTCAATTGTATCATTCAACACTTAATTGCATCTCAGTTAAATTATCGTCACTTTAAGGACCACAAGAGATCTGTAATGAGATAATCACACTTGAGCATATATCCTTCCGTTCCCTAAAATTAAATTATCATCAATCCTTTTCGACAATAAAATTATACGAAACTTTCAGTGAAAACAGAGCAATTTTTGCAATTTTGGAAAAGAATAAAAACAACCACATCACAGCACGTCCAATAATCAATGCCAACTGCATTCTGTGACAGAGATATTTAAGAGGCATACATTAAAAAAGTTAAGATAATATTTTATGTTGCTGATTCTTACTTATATATTAAATAGGTACCTCTATGAGATCGCTAAAAAAAAGAGCATAGCATGATGAAAAAGACGCTGAACTTAACGAAAACAAAATTTTATCGTTTAAATGTTCATGTTTTAATTAAAAGGAAAGATCAAAGTATTTGGAGGGTATATTTTACATTTGTTAATCGGTACGAGCATTCCGAAATTTTAGTTAAAATTCTTGTTTTTTTTTTTTTTTTGAGTCAGCAAAATTGACAGATAATCGACCATGGTGTACATTTTTTTCCATTTTACAAAAACGATGATATCTCATTTTGAAATTCTTTTAAAAATCAATTATCATTTTTTCAAAATTTTTTTTAAGAAAATCAGAAATTATAAAGTTTATTTAAAATATTTTGAACCAAGATTGACTTAGCTTCTGCGTCGAAAATATGTAATTTGAAAATAAAAAAAATCACCTTTCGCGTCACTTGACAAGTTTTGAATGACATGTTGACGGATTACGTGATCACAATTTGTTCTACGGAAGGGGAAGTGAAGTTATTTAGTTTTAAGTGAACACATTATTTACTTCGTTATTTTTAAGGAAAACTTTCAGCTTTCTAAGTATTTTTTGTACTTAGCTGTCACCTTTACGTTTACGATGCTTTATGGAAAATATGTTATAAAGAAATTAAAATAAGGTTGTTAAGAATGAGATTAAATTACATATCTCATAAGAAAGGTATCTAATTAATGTATAGGTAGCTTTATTATGAAATTTTATCAGAAGTGTACATAAAATACTATAATTTTATGTGCATTTATTACATGTTACTATGTTAATTTTATTTCCATTCATTTTATTATTAATTTTGATATTTCATTTATGGAAAAATTTCATAACTGAGATTAATGTGCAAATAAGATCATATAAATTTCATAAGATGTTAGTGATACTTGTAGGTACCCTTCTCGGTTGAAATTGAAAAATCAAATTAACTTTTCCCCACGTGTTTCGCAAAAGTAAAGGCCTTAACAGCGGAGAACAATGCTTAACTCAAATAACGCAACTTAATTGTATTCTGGTTGTTTTTCCGTACTTTATAATTACAACCCGATTATAAACGCAAAATTAAATCTCTTAATTAGTGCGGATCTTCTGATTAGTCAAAATGATACACTTTACAACGCGCTAAAAAGAGATCTATCTCATAACGACACTTAGGAAAGCCGATGCGGCTTTTAACTAATTGTATAATATTTTAACAACTTAAATGTAAAAAAATCTATTGCAATTAAACAAATAACAAATAATTGTATTAAAAATTCATTTTTCACCGGAAAAACATTTTGCTTTCAGAAGATATTGTCCATATTCATAAAAATAACTAATAGCAAATAAAAGCATTTGAAATTAAATAATATCTTTGTTTTATTGAGTTTTGTATGTAACAATTCAGAGCTGATTTTCAGGCAAGGGGATCCAGTTAAAAACAAAACAATAATATGATTTGCATTCCTCAAATCCTCGTGCTTTTAACTATTGTAATAAGTAAACCTGGCGCGATGGAATTTCTAGCGTTTTCATAAAATTACTTGGTGGGTAATACATATAAAAAATATTTCTGCCATGACTTTAATGAAAAAAAAAACATATGTATAATTATTTCGTTCATCAGAGCATAGTGTCTGAAAAAATTCATTAACGTCCAAAAATTATTTTTACTTTTTCTCGATTTTCCAAATTAATGCGGGTCATACAAAAAAAATGTGCTAAAAATTGTGTGTTATTTTACTAGTTCCGGTGGTACAAAGACAAACAAGGGTTTCTTACTCAAAATTCGAATGTTCTAAAAACAAAAAAATTTAAAAAATCATTAAAAAAAATACTTTGGTCTTTCCTCTTAATAATAACATAAGCATTTAGACGATAACATTTTGTTCTCATCAAGTATGGCGTCTTTTTATCATGCTATACTCTTCTTTTAGCGATCTCATGGAGGCACCTATATATTAAATAAAACATTCCATGTCATCTAACAATAAAATATCCTTGCATATTTTTGCAGGAGCAGTCACTAGCATGTTATATGCTAGAGCATACATGTAATCCAACGCATTCGAATGCATGCACACACACACACACACACATATATATATATATATATATATATATATATATATATATATATAATACTAAATGCATGTTATGTTGCCAGGAATATTTAAATTTACTGAAATCATACGTATACGTCCAACTGATTCAGAAATATCTAAACTAATATCTATATACAACTGTTTTCGCTAAACAATAATTAAATTGGATTCAAGCGAATGAAACCTTCATGCTAACCATCAGACCATATCAACAATAATGCATCAGACACTCTTCGCTTTCAAAACTGCTTTAAACAAGTGGTTCGCAAGGTAACTCCAATCGGTAGCCATTAAAATTTAATGCAATACATTAGTTCAATTTCTTGAAAAAAAAAAAAACTGTTTTAAGCGGATTACTGGCATATCCCGTTCAAACAGCGAAATTTTTATGTGCCGTGTCCCTTCCGGACGTAGGCGATCATGGTTCTCCATTCCCCCCTACCACTTGTAGCTCTCAATAAGCTTTGTCCATTTGCTACTTCCTCTAGGTCACGTTCTATCATTCATTTGCTTAAGGCCGCTAGGTATGTCATACGTTGCTTTCACCTTTCTCTCTTTCACTCTATTCGACCTGTGAGTATCAGATTCTCCAAGTAATTCCTTCTCATTAAGTTTACTAGAAATTTCAGCTGACTTTTCCTGACCTTAAATATAAGCTTCCTCTGTGTTTAAATTATTTCCAAGGCCTCATCGTTGCTCACAAGCTGGGGCCATGATATCCTTAGCATCAATCTGTAGAACCATACCTCTGTTTCCTCCGATCTCTCCTTCATCTGTGAGGAGACCGTCCAACAATCGTTGACGGAAAGAAAGACGGATGTCATGTAGCATCTAAGTACTCTGGTCACCAAAGTTAAACAGCGTCGAACATGTTCAGTATCTCGATGTGTGAGGGCTTGGTAATACCAAGTCCCGCAAGCTTGGATATTTGGGTGGAATAATGGATAAAAACTCGGAATTGGAGATCAGGGAGTCAATCTCCAATTTCAGTTAGTTATTTATATTCACTTACGTGCAAATACCCTGAGGGACCTTATGAAGGGATATTTAAGAATTTTATTGTGCCTCATGGGTTTATAAACAAAAGTAAAAAAAAAAAAATGTATCGCGAGGTTTCCAAATTTTAAAATATTTTGCACAATAGTAA
>OZ010574.1:48566608-48666608 GCA_963932145.1 Acanthosepion lycidas | reverse complement strand
GAACCTAAATAAAATGTAATATCGTTACCGGAATGTATGCGAACAAAGTATACAATACTATCAATCATATATTGACTATTTAAGGGATAGATCATATGTTTTGGCAGTTGCATTTATTTTTAGAAAATATGATGTTGTCTTATGAATATATATATATATATATATATATATATATATATATATATATATATATATATATATTGATGTTGGTCACACCACAAACTCGCTTGACGGCGCTTGACGCATTCAAATGATAAGTATAACATTTTTAGACCATTAAATAACATGCCTGTCCGCGTACTCAAATCCGGCAAATCCTTGCAGACAACAGAACTATACTTAAACATGAAAACAATAAACAAAAATGAAAGATACTTGAAGGTTTATACATAAAACAGTTGAAACCTAACCTGAACGAAATAAACTCCATCTCCCAAAATATCCTTAAATGCCTATAATTCATAACAGAAGCCATTGGTTTATACTAACGGCTTCGCATACTTAATACTTCTCGTTTTTCATGTGTGACGTCACATTTTCGATTCCGCGTCTCGTATATACGAGTTTGTCGTTACTTGAAATTTTCATGCAGCAAGGGCGGACTATCATTATTGTTTCGTCCGTTGTTGTCTGATTTATTAAAATTGTCATCTTTGATAATGGCTTGTGCAAGCCGAAATCTTAGATTAGGTTTAAACATGTATCAATATGGTGTTTTCCTTTCGTCTTTCAACGATAATGTGATTAAGCTTATCAGACAATATGAAAAGGAAATTACTTAAAATAAATAAACAAAATTTGTCCATATTATTTAATGAAATATGCATTAATATATATATATATATATATATATATATATATATATATATATATATAATGTGTGTCTGTGTGTAGAAACATAAAAAGAATATGCGATATTCTGGTTTGATTATGGGAAGTAACATTTACTTTTACTGTTCTAATCTCCACTATATAATCCATTTTTCCATGCACACGACGGAGGGGTTGGAGGAATTTTAGAAAAAAAAAATCCAGCACCCTCGAGTTGTGCGCATGCCCCACTAACATAATACATTTACTCCGTTGATGTCCTGAAGGACGAAACGCGTCACCAGCAAACTTTTTCTACTTTGTCATACAAGTTCCATATATATATATATATATATATATATATATATATATATATATATATATATATATATATATATATATATATATGTATGTATTAGACATCCGACAACATTCATATTTCTCTCACTTAAACCGCCTTCAACTCATCTCTCTAAAACTTATCTCAGTTAAATTTTAATCTCCCACATTCTCTCGTCTGTTACCCCTCTCTTTAGCTCTAGCAGTCGTCCCACACTCTCATACTTACACTCTCTCTAAATTCTGTTTTTATTTCCGGAGTTCTTTTTTTTTCTTTTGAAATTTGTAGGTCTGATGAATTGGATCGTATTTACGATTCCAATAGAATAAATTATGACCATGGAATATTAGTGTTTAAGCCTTTTTTATTATATCCTTACTCTGTCCTGGACATTGATTTCTACTTGAATTATATCCTCTTGGAATTTTTTATTCAAAAAATATATATGTATGTGTATACATCTATGTGTATATATATATTTCTATATTTTGCATATGTATGTGTATATTTACCACTAATATTATCGATATATATATATATATATATATATATATATATATATATATATATGACATGAATCATACAAAAAACAGATTAGTGAAGTTAATGATATATATATATTTTTTGCTAGTACTTTCATCTGTTCATACAGACATCATTAGGTATGGAAATTGATTTGTTTTTTTTTTTAATAGATCATAATAACGGGATGCGCAAGATTAGATGTGAATCGAAATATGTCTTTTTAGAAATGTGTTATTGTTAACGGTAAGAAATTTTGGAGCGTGCGGTCCAACGCTAAGGTTTTTTTTTTTTTTTGAAAATTTAAAAGAGAGTGCGTTTTTTTAATAATATGGTAATTGGAGAATTCTTTTGTTGTGGTAGATATTTCAGTCGATGTGGCATGAACTAAATTGTTCAATAAATAGAGCAATATCGCAGCTATCATCCCAGAAGATGCACAGATCATTTCTCACACACACACGCACACACACACACACACACACACATATACATACATATATATATATATATATATATATATATATATATATATATATATATATATATATATACAGGGTGTTTCAAAAAGTATACGCCAAAATCATTACTCTATTTTTTCAGGTCTATAGCATTGTAGTGGACTGAATCAGTGGTTATTTGATAGAGTAGTTATCAAAGTTTGATTGGTTGTCAGTTTCAACGCTGTCGTTGGTATAACTTCCGTTACAGCTGAATTGTGGGAAGATCAATCAAAATGGCGACTCCTCAGCAGAAGGCGTTTTGCTTGCTTAAGTTCGCGAAAACAAACGCCATTGTCACGGTGCAGCGTGCTTTCAGAACAGAATTCGGCATTGATCCACCCCATCGTGAGAGCATTCGACGGTGGGTTAGACAGTTTAAAGATAGTGGGTTCCTGTGCAAAGGAAAGAGTCCTGGAAGACCATTTGTTACAGAGGAGCAAGTGGAGAGCATTCATGATGCATTTGAGAGCAGCCTACGTAAGTCCGTATGTCGAGCAAGTCTTCAGCTTGCCATCCCTCATACCACTGTCTGGCATGTGTTAAAGAGACGATTACACATGAAAACATACAAACTAAACCTCGTCGAAGCACTTACTAATGATGACAAGGTGATGCGGAGGACATTCTGTGAGTCAATGCTGGAGATGGGGGAAGGTGATGAAACTCTCTTTTCACGTTTAGTTTTTGGTGACGAAGCGAATTTCAATTTGAGAGGCACAATCAATCGTCACAATGTGCGCATTTAGGGAACAGAGCACCCACATGAAACTGTTGAGCATGAAAGAGATTCCCCTAAAGTGAACGTCTTCTTTGCTGTGTCTCAAGACAAGGTCTATGGTCCCTTTTTCTTTGAAGGAAACACCGTTACAGGACAAACCTATCTCGTAATGCTCCAAAACTTGCTATTCACTTTACTGCAAGCAGATTCGAATGACTTCATTTTTCAGCAAGATGGAGCACCACCCCATTGGCATCTCGGGGTTAGAGCTTATCTGAATGAAAACGTGCCTCAGCGATGGATTGAGAGGAGAGGTGCTAAAGACCTTGCACCCTGCGTTTAGCCTGCCAGATCCCCGGACCTCACTGTGTGTGACTTTTTCTTGTCGGGGTATGTTAAAGACCAAGTTTATGTTCCAGCACTTCCAGCACTTCCAGCAAGTATCGATGACTGAAAGATCGAATAACAGCTGCAATCAACACGGTGGACCGTGACATGCTGAGGCTCATTTGGGAGGAATTCTCATATCGGCTTGATGTTGTCCGCGCTGCCGGTGGTGGCCACATTGAGCGCTTATAAAACATGAAATGAAACTTTAATGTATATACAACACATGTGTTCATGCTAGAGGTTTGTAAATTTTTTCGTTATTGACACATCACGTGATGATTTAGGCGTATTATTTTTGAAACACCCTGTATATATATATGTATATATATATATATATATATATATATATATATATATATATATATATATATATATATATCAGGCCAACAAAGGTGCAGTTGCTCCTGAGAATTAGAAAAAATATCAGACTCGCCATCTGTCAAGTTAGCCAGTGATTTTCGTGTTTTACAGGAACTGTCACCAGAAATCTCTCAAAATCAATCCACGTGGAAAAGATATCCCTATTTTTCTCTCAATTTTTTCTTCTGTTAAGAAGGCCATTGCTGTCATCTTTCCCAAATTTTTCATTTACATTTTGCTTTGGCACACGTAGAAATGCACACAGGCACGCAAATATGCCTTGATTTAGATTGCGAGTGTTAGAAACAATTGAACATATTCCCAAAATCTAAAATATAGTAGATGTTGAATAAAGAAATATAAAATCCTATCTTTATGGGCTTTAAAGAAATATAAAATCCTATCCATATATGTGAGTGAGAGATAGTGTGTTTATATATATATATATATATATATATATATATATATATATATATATATATATAGAGAGAGAGAGAGAGAGAGAGATGAAGAGAAAGAGAAAAGGAGGAGTAGAGAGAGAGAGAATGCTCTCAATAAAATTTATCAGCTGCCCTATTTGATAAGTGTGAAAACGCATGCACCACTCTACACACTATATGTTATTTTCTTTACCTGTTCTGCGTATCCGTGCATATGATAATAGAAAGTAGCGGAAGATTTATTTTGGATATATATTGTCCAGAATGTTTGCGGTTAGTGGCATTTCACCTCCAGAAGTGCGTGCAAAAAAGCTGTTTTACGAATATTTGTCACTGATTATGCGCAAGAAGACACATTTGTCCTGTAACTGCATAAGAAAAGGCTTACATTCACAAATATGTGAATTTTATTTTTATTCAGAGAATTATCTTTGGGATTATAATTTAGAAAAAAAAAAATTCGTATGTACAAAGTCTCAATACACGACATTTCTAAGATTATTTCTCGTGTAAAATCTAAGCCCTGGCAGGATTATTGTCTACGTTCGTGCGTATAGGCGCAAAACAGATACTGAGGGAGAAAAGAAAAGGATAAATAGTTTTTGTTTTGAGGTTATAATTTTAAATCAACATAAAGAAGAAAACAAAGATAAAAAAGATAGTAAAAAAAAAAAAGAAACCAACAAAAAATAGTAAGAAATAAAAAAAACATAGAAATAAAAATATAAGGAAAAAAATGTTATAATGAAGAAAGGAAGTGGTTTAACGCCATGAGAAACTGACCCTCGTCTACTTAGATAAAAATCTTACGTGCAATAATCGATAGATACATTTTGTCTGGGCTTGTTAACCGGCAAAGCTACTTGGTTCTCGCACCCACATGTCAGCCGTGAATTTATATGCTCATTACATCACGTAGAATCAAGCAGACGTTGAAGTTTAAATATCTGGGAAGCGTTTGGACAGAGGACGACACTGAGATCTGTAGACTTATTGGAATGGCCAGGGACGCATTTCAAAAGCTGGGAAGAGTATTGCGAGACTGGAGGATTTCTTTGGTAACAAAGAAAAGAATACTTGAGGCGTCAGAAATGTGGTTCGACAGAAAGATGCTCCGGATATCATGGACCGAGCGTGTGAGCAAAGATGAGGTTGTAGAGATGTTGCAAACAAGGAGGAAGCTTATACTTAATATCAGGAGGAGGCAGCTGAAGTTCCTGGGAGGCATAATGAGGAAGGAGGGCCTGGAGAACCTGATACTCACGAGTCGAATAGAGGGAAATAGCGACAAAGGAAAATATCGCGTGGCATACCTGGTGGACTTAAGCAAGGGGATGTCAGAACGTGGTCTGGGGGAGGAAGCAGAGGGAAGGTACTTGTTGAGCGCTTCAAGAGATCGGGAGTGGTAGAGAGTCAGGATCGCCTACGTCCTGAAAGGACATGGCAAATAAAAAGAAAGAAAAGAACTCTTTATTTCATTCTTTTAAACATTGATTTATTATATTATATTGAACGTTTATTTTGGATTTTTGTAGACTAGGCCAAATATCACTTATTCATTTCTTTTAGTTTAAATACTTTAGTAATAAGAGTTTTAATATCCAGCCATTATTGAATGCTTCAAACTTTTTATACTTTCATAATCTTCTGACCCCTGTTTTGGGGTTAACTATTTGCCCAGAGTTAGGACTCTGACAGATGATACCATACAAATACTATTACAAATACTATCTGATTAAAAAATCATATATCTAAAAACATTCACAATGGCATAAAATTAATGGTGTTCAAGTCTGATCCCTTACGCAAGCCAATGCATATGCTCATCCCAACTCATATTCTCCTACTCCGATAGGTAAGAATATGCCTGTAATAATGTACTTATTAACTTTTATTTTAAATTGATTTTATTTGAAGAGTATAAGGTATAAAAACTTTAATTTTGTTATTTCGCGGCTATTGAAACAGGAACGAAGAGGCATTTATTAATCGCGAAAAATAAACTCGAACAACAAAATGGATACAATTCTATAAAATTTTTAAAAATTATATTCGCGGTCTATCGAAAGTAATGTACACAAAATGAATAAAACAATTTTCTAGGGATGTATCTCTCTCTCTTTATCCATATCTGTATGTCTCTCTCTATATACTTGTCTATCACTAATTGTGTGTGTATGTATATATATATATATATATATATATATATATATATTAAGCTTAGCGCCCCGGGCAAGGCATGAAGCCACTAGGATGCATGGGGGGTGCAGAAGATTTGTAGCAAGAGCAGATAGGAGTGATAGAAGAAAGGATGAAGGGAAGGGTAGTGTGTAGATCAAGGTAACTGGAGATGTCGATTGACATTACATTTGAATAGTTGGAGATTATAGCTATCAGGGAAACAGTAATTGGAAAGGGTGTTCCACAGGCGAGAGGTGCGAGGTATGAAGCTTTTGGAGTAGAAGAGACGGCTACATTTTAAAGTTTCTACAGTGTAAGGGTGAGAGCGGGATGCCAGCCTCGTAAGGCGCTTGTATTCATGGAGACTGGGGACCAGGGAAAGGCAGCTCATCGGAGCAATTGCCATGAAAGTATTTGTAGAAGAGACAGAGAGAGGCGACGGCGCGCCTGTGGGATAGTAGCTGCAGACGAGACGCCAGATCAGGGCCAATCACATTACATATTCGTCTCTGGATCTTGTCAAGAACTCCGAGGTAAACAGAAGGTGCCCCAGACCATATATGGCAGCAATACTCCATGAAAGGGCGAATGGTCGTTTTGTATATTTGAAGTATCGATTCAGGGGAGAAAAATTTCCTGGCGCGGCACAGAGAGCCAACTTTCCTCGCGGTGGATGATGCAATTGACTTAATGTATTAGTTCCATCTCAGGTCAGAAGTCAACGTGAGACCGAGCAGACGCAGGGAGTCACTCTCAAGAAGTTGACTATCAGACATTCTAATGGGGGACAGGTAAGGATATCTATGGTGGTTAATGGAGAGTAGTTTAGTTTTTGAGGCGTTAAATTTGACCATCCAATTGTTGCGCCAGTTAACAACCGAGTGGAGGTCCATTTCAAGACGCGCGGCCAGGTTAGTTTTGACTGCGACACTAGATTTGGTTTTGAGGCAGGAGTAGATTGTAGTGTCGTCCGCGTAGATGCCAACTTGTGAACCTATGGCGTCAGGAAGGTCGTTGATGAAAATAAAGAAAAGTGTGGGGCCAAGGATGGAACCTTGGGGAACACCTGCGTTCGTGGGATAGGAACTGGAGGAGAAACCGTTGAGAACGACCTTCAATTCTCGGTTTGACAAGAATTATTGTATTAGATCAAACAGTCGACCAGTAATACCGTAACCCTGGAACTTACGAAGATGGCCGGCATGCCAAACATTATCAAACGCTTTGGAGATGTCTAGGGCCACGGCATGAGCCTCACCATTATTTTGAAGTGCTTGGTAGACGGTTTCAGTGATGGCCGTAAGCACGTCAGCTGTAGAACGGGCGTAGCGGAAACCATATTGCTTGTCTGAGAGAAGGTCGTGTGTGGTAAGGAGGTTAACCACTTGTGCGTTGATTAGGGGTTTGAAGACATTGCCGAAGAGGGATAGGAGACTAATAGGACGGTAATTAGAGGGGTCAGAGGGTTCTCCAGAGTTCTTAAAGACAGGAACAATGGATGAGGTCTTCCAGCAGTCAGGAAAGTAGGATTCCTTGAGGCAGTAATTATACAGTTTAGAGAGGGCGGGTGCTAGCTCAGGCGTGCATTTCTTCAAGACAATGGCTGGTATGCCGTCTCCACCACTAACCTTGTGGGGGTCTAATTTGGATATAATAACCAGTACTGATGACGGGGTCATGCGTAAGTCGCTCAATAGGGCCTCATTTCTTAGAGAGAAGTCAGGTATGGGTACACCGGTGGAGTCAAGCGTCGAGTTATATGAGAACTTCCGAGCAAGGCATTCAGCCTTGTCGGTTGATGTCAAGACCTCGAACTGGTTGAATAAAGGAGGTATGGAGTGTTTTCTATTGTTCAGGACACTCTTGCAGAGCCTCCAATAATCTTTGGAGCCAAATTTGCGAGATGAAATACGCTCCCTCATCCGAGCAGCAAATATTGTCTTAGCTTCGTTGAGGACACGCTTGCACTCGCTACCAGCGGAGGCAAAGAGACGTCTATTGCAGTCCGACATGTCGGTACGAAATAAGTGAAAGAAGTGGTTCCTATGGGCAATGGCGGCTGAGCAAGCAGCGGAGAACCAAGGGGAGGAGTGCGACTTGACCTTAAATTTCCTTGAGGGGATGAAAGCGTCGATTCCAGCTTTAACCCAGGATGAGACCTCAGAAGCACATTCATGGACAGGGAGTGTAAAGACAACATTCCAGGGGACATCGCGGAGGAAGTCACGGAACGAGTCCCAATCCGATGGTTGGTAGTAGAACGAGGTTCTAGTAATGGGAGGTTCTTTGCGGGGTGAGGAGTTGAAGGAAATGTTAACAGATACCACGGCATGGTCAGAGTTACCAAGAGGGCAGAGCTGTGTGGCGCTACAGGATTGGGGGATGGAGGTAAAACACAGATCTAGAAGGGAGGTTTTATCTGTCAGGTTGGGGGCAAAACGCGTATATATTAAGATATATATAATATATATTATATATATATATATATATATATATTGATATATATATATTCTATATATATATATATATATATATAGATAGATATATATATTGAGATATATGTAATATGTATACATATTAAGATATATATATATATCATATATATATATATATTGAGATATAATACATATATATATATATATTAAAATATATATATATCATATACATATATATATATAAATAAATAGATAAATATAGATATAGATATATAGATATATTTAAACATATATTTTTAATAACAGACAATAAATTTCTATTATGTTATTAATATTGTCTCTTTTATTTAACAATATATGTATAAAGAATGATATACTGCCCTAATACATTGTTATATATATATATATATATATATATATATATATATATATATATATATATATATATATATATATATATATATATATATATATATAATGTCTTTGTGTGTCTGCGCGCGCGCTTTTCACATTTATAAATGTTGCAATTATTCGGGTAAATTTCGCTGACCTGCCAGGAACTCAGGCGCTTCAGACAAAACCACACAGTCATTAAATGACAATTATGTCTTGTTTTCTCGCTTACCATGTCTCTGGAGATGCATGGAAGGCAATCAAATATTGACAACCTCTTCACTCAGCATGATACACAGTAGATGCTTATGTCTGCGTTGCCCATATTAAATGACTTTCTGTCCGCAAACAAGAAAATATTCCTTACACCAAGTAGGACAAATCTTCAACGATACATTTTCGAATGATTTTGATGTCCCAGATTAGCATTTGCACAATGGGTTCTCTTAGACAGACAGGTAACTTGTGAATATTTCAAAATCTTCATTTGTTATTGAGACATTATGACATCATTTGTTCGTACTGCCATAATTTATAACATTTTTTTTTAATGGAATCTTATTTATTGAAAATAAATGTTTGAACAAAGTAACTAAAAACAATTATTTTTTATACTCTGCCAGCCTCAATGATGGAGAAAGCATCATCTCGAGTCATCGCCAGTGAAACACGCTGCAAGAACCGCTCCGTTTCGCGAGGCTCGTTCCTTAATCGAGTCGCAATCATGCCAATCCTCCGAAGGAACGCCATCGAACTAGGGCCAATAACCCCAGAAATAGCACGAGCGAGAATTCTCCTGAATCAAAATCAGACATCATTACAATTTATAGTCGATTCCTGAATGAATTTATATAAATATGTGCATTACTTTATAAATAGTTAAACCTTAATTACGCAATACTGTTACATTAGAACCTAATATATTCCTTGTTTTTGCTGTTAAAATTGTCTCCCTTATTGACCTAATGTTCTTGATCAATTCTGTATTTATTCCCCCGGTATTCGCCAGTTGATTACGTAAAGAGCATAAAATAATAGTCGGAGATCAGAATAAATTAATAAATAGTAAAATAAAACCTTAAAAATGGTGAGAGGGTTAGTCCACTTGACATAAATCTTCATATGTGGTGTTGTTCTATATGACTGCAATTAGCTTTTGACAGACAGCAAATTATTTCGGCCGAGTCACTACGAGGAAAACTTAGGAAAGAAATGGTGATTTATTATTGTCCCTTAATAAATCTGAGTTAACCAAGCATTATTTACATATTATCGTCTGATTTCTCGTATATAGCTTATAATTTGACGTATTCCTAAGTAGTACAAACACAAAACAGCTTTTGAAGTATTTGCGTATTTGGAGCTCTAATAGCAATACGATTTAGAGTGCTGAGAGCGCCTTTCTAAGACCCTGTTTTAAAACTGGTGCAACTGGAAAGAAGATCAATACTGGAAACCATTCAAAGAACAGCTGTAATTAGAATAGATGAAGTTGGATTGATATGTAATATCTAATATTATATATAAAGTACAGTCTAAGTGTGGTTGTTTGTGCATGCGTGTCTTCAAGCATATCCTCTGCTACCACTGGTCCGATTTCAATGATTCATAGTTCATTCAAAAGCCCTAGAAAAGTTAGGCGCAAGGAACGATTTTCCTTTAGCTCTTCTTCAGGGTTTCCAGATTATACGAGCTTAAAAATATACATTAATATATTATACGAGGGATTATCGTTGGTCTCCTGTTTCAAGGGCAGTAACTCTTATTATTTTTTGTATCCAAAATTGCAGTGCACGTTTTATTATAAACTATCTTAAAAGCCGCCATATCGGGCGGAATTTACGCTAGCTCCTGTAGAGGACACTTGGTTTGGTCACCATCAAAATATCTAAGGAGGAGTAGATGTGATTTATAAGATAGAATAAAAATAGAAATTAGAATTAGTTATACATTCAACATTTGAAGAGTTAGAGAAACATAATACCTAATTAATTAAAATCTATATTATGGAATCTGTATGAATAAATGCGAAAGTGGGCGCCAACGAATTCTGGGATTAAATAGCCCCCACTCACCTTCATGCCAAGTGTATTAACTTCACCCCCCACTAAGTCAGGTTGTGACACAAGGTCGGTTTTTAACGTGGTGACCCGAATGTTTTCACTCGGGCTGCTGGTCTAAGCTTGTCCAAGCTGGTCAGAGCTGGAGTCGACCCTCCAGCAGAGGACCGAAGCACAAGTGAGTGTATTTACTTGACCCACCACTGAGTCAGGTTGTGATACAAGGTTAGTTTTTAACGTGGGGACCCGAATGCTTTCACTCGGGACGCTGGTCCAAGCTGGTCATAGCTTGTCCAGACTGGTCAGAGGTGGTCTAAGCTAGTCATAGCTGGTCTTGGCTTGTCCTAGATGGTCCAGCCCGGAGCCGGTCGAAGCTAGTCGTAGCCGTGATACTACCAGCGCAGGGACGGATCCCTACACCGAAAGGTTTGGTAAACCAATGATTTTCCCGAAGCAAAAGTGAGGCTAAAAACTCAATATCTGCATTATATATTATCTACTTCTAGGTGATATAGCTCTTCAGGTTTAACTAATTTGCATAATGATTTTACAAAAGTATATTTCATTAAATAACTGTTCTTTTACTCAAGGATTGTTTTGATTTCCATATAAAAAATGGTCCTTTTTAGGAATATTGTCTTATGCAATACAGAAAATTGTTTTAAATTTGCATTTTACTTACCTTCATCAAGTTAGCATCTATTAGGTTGGTGCAAAAATAATGACGTAATAATGTCGTTTTTTGACGTTAAAAAATACATCAAAAACGACATTATTACGTCATTATTTTTGCACCAACCTAATATTTGATTACTTTCCCTAACTATAACAAGCCAATTTTTGAATGATATATTCATTTAAAATTCTTGTTTCAAATGTTTCAAGTAGGGAATAAATCTTATTTTGCGAAGCGATAGCGAGCGGAAGAAGCCTGCTAGTGAACATTGGAGAATGTCAGGAATAAGACATTTAAAAGGAGAAAATTGCTTCTACCGATCAATGCTGAGAACAACATTCACAAAATGAGAGCGGTGTTACGAATTTACGAAATATCCGAATAACGGATCTCCAATCAGAAAGAATCCGATAAAATATATTTTACACTTAATACAAAAATAAAAATAAAATAATCTGGAGAATTCAACACACACACGTCGAAGCAAAGCAGGATGAAAAGGTGATCTTTATTATTTGTGTGAATTACTGGCAAAAAATGTGACAGTGATGCTAAGATCAAAATTTATTACATCTTCAAAAGAGTAGAAGTTACTGAGACTCATTATTGTGTCCGGGCAGAGAGGATCCCTAGACAAGACTATGTCGAAGGGTAAAGTTTCGTCTTGTCTCGTGATATAGCTACCCGACCGAGTTTTTACGCGGTCTACGGGGAATTTTTGGCCTAGAATACGAGCTCTGATGCCCCAGAATAAACTCGGTCTTGTGGCATATCCGACCGCGCGGGGCGTTTAGTGAATATCTCACACGAGGTACGGGGTAAGTAAAAATAGATAGAGAAAGAAAGAATACTCTGCAGATTGATTTTCTGTCAGAAGATTGCTTGTGTAATTTGGCAGCTGAAAATGAACAGTGAACGAATAGCAATAATAATGTGAAATAAAATTGAAAACCCAATCCATTTTTCTGTTAGTGTATTTCTCCTATATGTGGTGACACTTCGGGATGTGGGGGATCATGCTCTACACAGCTTCTTATCCTGTGTATCCTTTAGAAGTGTTTCTCCCTTGCTAAACTTTGCCCTGCCAGTTCCAACACCTATTCACACTGACACTATTTTAAGTGCCACTGGTAGTAGTTGGAAGGAATTTAACATGGGACTATAAAAAGGGATAATGTGAGAACTTCGGATAGAATTGGGGGATTAGAAGGGTTGCAATGTAAAAATTATTGAAGTGAAAACATTGCCATATCAAGTCGCGAAAAAGTCATGAAGCCTGATTTCCATGACAGCAGAGAAAATGATTTAAAAACCAATATATAAAGCAAGGCGATTTGAAATCGCTTTTTTTTTTTTTTTGGAAAATAAGATTTCATAGTTATTTGTTAAACGTGGATAAATTCCTTTAGCCGATTGGAAATTATTTTCGGTTTAATAAGAACAGCCGATCGACACAGACAATATTTGGGTCGTCTGAAAAATAAAAAAAAAATTGGTAGTCGCTTTCAAAATGGACAAAAACTTGTCGAGGCCAATAAATTATAGTTTGGAGCAAAGGAAGGATTTCTAAATGTTGAATACATTTATATATATATATATATATATATATATATATATATATATATATATATATATATATATATATATAAAATATATATTTCTATACAATAATTATGAAGTAACAAAGGAATGTGCAAACAAAAGTTATATTGTTTTAAATAGTTTCTCCATTATCAAGATTAAGGTATTGTCAATCAAAGATCGAAGAAAATGATTATTAACGAATCAGGAGGCGTGATGATAGTTATGCGAGGTGAATATAAATCGTACATTACTTTAAGCAAAGAAAGATTTGGATCGAATATTTGGAGAAGGCGCAGTTGAGCGAGAGGCCACGCGATGGAGCGGAGACGACAGAAAACGCTGGAAGTCACGAGTCCCTCTGTCGAAGGGAATTGCCGAGAAGAGTATTGTTGACGTCGGGCCGGACAAGAGAATGCCTGACATAGTGAATTGATGACCGGAATTCCCGACCGTCATAATTCAGCATTGTAATGGCTAGCCTGCTCCAAGTGTAAAACAGAAGATTCCTTGTCACTAGATTCCACGGAACGGGTTAATTTTGTGTAATAACCATTATATAAAACTAATTCTTCATGATTTATTATAATTTGTATTTCTACCAGCGGAGGTATCGTTGTCCTTTTGTTATGATAGCACGGTTTCGTTATATCGATTCAGTGCTTAAGTCCGGAAAAATCAATCAATCGCAACGTGGGACAGAGCACCTGAAGAAACAAAACGGTCAACAGATAGCCATCAATTGACCGGCGCCAGTACAGACTAGCTTGGGAAAGAACCCGGTACGAGTCGGGCTGAGCGGGTTATATACAGAAGCTCCTCGGTTAGGTGGTCCGCTCACATTCCGTATCTTTTCTGCAGCCATGTGAGGGCCAATGTCTCCAAGCCGTCCTTCCTCATTATTTGTCCAGTTAAGTTAAATTGTCTCTTTCTGATTAAGAATGCGTTCTTTTTGTTAGCATTTTTTACTTCCTTGATTGTTACTGGCTCCGTCCATGAAATTCTCAGTATTCTTCAGTAGAAACACATTTCTACTGCCACCAGTTTTCGCAGCTGTATGAAGGTTGTCCAGCACTCATTGTGACACAAGAGGATTTATATCGCATAACTGTTTAGCACTCTAAGATTTTTGTTTTTATTTCTTTTCTTAAAATGGCATCGTTTAAATGCAAATAAATTATTCGCACACACACCATAAACCATTGCCAGATTTAATGTACTTGAAAACTAACATGCACGTTATGTAATAACAATCTACCCATATTGCAGTGAATGTCGGATTCAATGTTGATTCAAGTCGCCTCTTAAGATTAAGAGGTGACTTGAATCAACAGATGTAGTTCTACAGAAAATTCTGAGAATAACGTAGTCTGCACAAGTGAATAGTGACATTTTAAAGAAAATGAAAAGAAATGACAATTAGAATCAGAAAGAGAAGTTTTTCAACAGATGAGAAAGAAAGCTTGTAGAATTCGAGACTCAGAGTACATAATGAAGGTAGATGGGGCAGGATAAAAATAGCGAGTTAGTTTGCTAACGGGCTTGTGTATATGACCGAACAGTGGGAAGGATAATAACAATAAAACACTGATTTTTATCGGAATTTATGGAGAGCCATGGTCGTCTATGTCTAGAAAGACAAACTGCACATAAAAGCTGCATTAATTGAACGGATTATAAAAAAAAGGGTTTAAGCAAGGCTGAAAAAGCAAGAAAATGCTGTGGAAAGACACACATAAATCGCCATAACTGAAACCCAAAACTGCGCTCCATTGAACACTGGTAATATTGTGTATTGTGTTCGGCAGAATATTCTTCATTTCGAGATCTTCAAACGCAATGAAACAGTAAATGCACGTTTATACGCTCAGCCGTCGCAACGTGTCAATACGTTTTGGTTTCCGTCAGTAGAAAAAATAACATTTTTCCCATCTTCAAAGAAATGTTGCCAGACAAAATATGATTAAAACCGGAAGTCGATTGGTCTGTTCTACCCGACCCACCATATTCATCTGAAATGACAGCAAGCGATTATTTACCTTTTTATAGATTAGTGCACATTGCTTTGATGGGGATTTTTTGCTAATAAACAAATTAAGAAGTAGGCCGAAAAACGTTTCCTATCAAAACCTGTAGTATTTTAGATAAAAATATATATATATATATCTATCTATGAGCTGAGTGATAAATGACAGCATTTTCTTGCATATATATATATATATATATATATATATATATATATGTGTGTGTGTGTGTGTGTGTCTGTTTTACAATTTTTCTCACCCTGTACAAGGCCCAAGAGTCACTCAAAGTAAACGGTTACAGAGAAAGAGGCACTAATCTAAGAAAGGTGATAATGACGCTAAGACGCTAGGGGCCACAGGAAACAAAGAAACAAAGTCTAGAACTCCTTTCATGTTCAAAAGGCCGGAGAACTGTGTCAACCGGACGATATTGAGAAAGAACGTAAATAAAAATAAATAAAATGCTGGTTTGCTAAACGTTGGAAGTGTACGGATAAAGTTGTATTCTTGTTCAAAAGTGAAACTACATAAAATACAATTGTACTTTATTTTTTGAAGAATAAGACTAATAACCAGAAATAATTTAGGCAATAAAAAAGAACTACTGGAAAATAGATTTATACCTAGACATTTGGGTAAAGGGAATATCAACATTGTTCAACCAGAATTTCAACTTTGTCATGTTATTCCGCATATATTTCCATGAAATTTATTTATTGTGCAGAAAGATACTGAAATAGTATTAATATAATTGTCGCATGTTATTTCGACATTTGACATTATTCTTGGCATGAATAACTGTCTTTGATATCAAGATGAGGAACATAACTCAGTGACCTGTTCATAATTCCTCCCATGCTATATTTGGCCTCTACTCTGTAAATTACCAAGAATTATGAAGAATTTCATCCAAGCATAGTTACATTATTATTCGATTAAAGACAGTTTGCGATCATGTTGATACGGAAAGGTTTGCTTGGCTTCTTCATCTCGCCCCAAGCTGCGAACCGTGCGACAACTGCGCCCAACAGTCTCGCGTGTCTAACTCTAAGTTATATATTGATGAGCATGGGTTTTCCAGACCCTAAAACCATTAAGAATTTCTGATGATTTCTAAATAAGTCACCTCGAATAATGCTCGCATAAAAGCCTGGATATTGGGGTAATTTTAATCGCTATTCAAATCACACAAATGTATGTAAATGTATACACATGTACGCGCCCACGCGCACGCACGCACACACACACACACACACACACATATATATATATATATATATATATATATATATATATATAATCGGATATTCTTACATCTGATAAGAATGCTAGTAAGAAATTCTTTCTTTTTTTTCACAGGCTATGCCCTTTCAGGGCGTAGGCGATTCGGTTCTCCACCTCCCTCTACCCCTTGCAGCTCTGAACAAGTTCCTTACCTCTACTTCCTCCCCCAGACCATGTTCTGTCATCCACTTGCTTAAGTCCGCTAGTTTTGTCATGCGATATTTTCCCTTGTCTCTCTTTCACTCTATTCGACACGTGAGTATCAGATTTCCCAGGTCATCTTTTTTTATTATGTGTCCCAGAAACTTCACCTACCTCTTCCTGATCTTAAGTATAAGCCTCCTCCTTGATCACATCCTCATCGTTGTTCACAGGCTCGGTCCATGACATCCTTAGCACCGTTCTGTAGACCATATCTCTGTCGTCTAGAGTCTCTTCTACATCTTTGAGGAAATAGTCCAACATTCGCTGCCATAAAGAAGGACAGATATCACGTAACAGCTCCGTATTCTTTTCTTCGTTACAAAAGAAATCCTCCTGTGTCGAAATACTCTGCACAGCTTTTGGAATGCGTACTTGGTCATCCCAATACGTATACGGATCTCAGTGTCGCACTAACCGTCATCTGTCAAAACTCTTCCCAGATAATTAAACTTCCTAGTCTTCTTGATTCTAGTGTTCCCGACCTGCAAGTCGCATTTCGCATTTACTGATGACTATGCATTCTGCCTTCTTGCTTATTGTAAAATCACGAGTGTGGGCTGTAATTTTTATAGGCCGACTATAAAGGGGTAATGCCAGAGCTACAAAATAATGCATACATTCGTTTCAATTCTCTTTATTAATACAAAGTTAGTAACTACATTTCGAGGACATCTGACATCTGATTATTTAAAAAAAAAGACTTCAGATGTAATTATTAACCTCTTCTCTTGTAAGTTGACAAATTACGTTATAAAGTATATGCAAAAAAATATTTTAGCCCCCACCCCCCGCAAGAATTTCATGCTGATATGGTTGCTACATTAGACTACGACGCTCCGGATTTATCATCAGTGCAAAAGTGGGCAACCGAATTTAGGAGGATGAAGGGAAAACTTGAAAATTTCCCAAGGTTTGGATATCTTGCAATTTTAACCAACGAGGGAAAAAAAAACATTGATCATTTTCACGACATAATAAGGGATGACAGGCGATTTGACTCTGAATCAAATAACCAATGATATTGGTATATCCCGTGAGAGAGTAGGGCTTGTCGAAGGTTTTTGTCTTGGCGGGTGGCACGTCTTTTGACACAAAGTGCACTAGATATATTAGATCACAGGTAAATCTGACATTGTTCGAGGCAGATCAAGCTGGCTTCATTGGACGTTTCATACGCAAGGATGAGTGTTGAATACATCACTTTGAATCAGAGACAATGCATGTAGTGGAAACACCCCGCCTCACCTGCTTCAAAGAAGGCTTAGGTTGTTTCATTTGCAAGAAGTTGATTGATTCAGTCGATGTGTTTTGCATCCCAGAAAATATGTTCAAATGAGCCACGCCACAAATGGAGAATATTAGTCTAACTCTCTGAGGAGTTATGGAAGGCTATCAAAACATCGAGGAAAACTAACGAAAGTTTCATCAGAATAATGTTCCAGCACACATGACTTTGTTTTCAATGGCTACTAGTTCATCACCCACCCTATTCTCCTGATTTAAGCCACGATCTGACTCTCATATGTTCCCCAACATAAAAATCACTTAGCAGTGACGTCATATCTGCGGTTGATGACTTTTTTAAGAAACCTTCTTCACCTAGTCCAATCACCGAAACAGACAGGGAAGAAGTGTGTAGACTGCAAAGGTGATTATACTGAAAATATAAACCTCATTTGATCCCATTCCATGTGCGTATCTTGATCAGCCTATAATTTTTTTCAGCTTACCTTCCTATATTGCAGTTTACCCCCAAAGAAAAAAATATATGTATATGAATAGAGAATAGTCCTTAATAACCTTTGTATTCCAAGGGTGAGATGCAAGTTCCACTCGAATAGCTTGTTCCCACAAAGCGCTGTAAGTGGAACCGACTCCCACAAAGATGCTTTCCTTGATCACTAAAATGTTAATATGCTTAGCTTACCCATATATCCGCATAATCTATGCCTCTTACACCTTGTGATAATCACTGTAAAAAAATCACCGCGTGTACTCCCAGACAAACTAGTCAATAAAAGCTATGAAAAAAAGAGTAACCTTCAAGAGAAAAATTAACTGATTTTTTTTAACATACGTCGGAAACTATAACCGCAAAATTCGACGACACTTGAAATAGCTTAATAGGTCATAAGTTTAAAAATAAATAAGGAAATTTCGTAGGAGGTAAAAAAATAAATGCTTGAATTAATAAGGGACATTAATTCTCCTATATGGCAGTGAACGAAGAAAAAACTTAGATAAGGAGCTTGTATAAATGGGCGACAGAAGTAGAATTGAGAGGCAAATAAGGATACTTGTTTTTTTTTAATTAAGAATAATGGCATTTTTAGAGCTCTAATACTACACGGTCTTTTGTGGGGTGTCCTTTCGGCTGGGCACAAAATTAGATAATAAATGTAGATATTTTAATTTCTAATTTTCGGCTGATATTAGCCGAAAGTTCACCAGATTTTATTTTAGCTTGTTTTTTTTCTTTGTCGGAGCGAAGCGATATTAACCAAGACTTTTGGAATGGTCACGAGTCAGAATATTTCATTTTACAAATAAAATATGGCAAAGATTCGAGTAATTTTATCAGATAAGTATGCGTCCTCCAATTTTTCTGAGAAGATTTCTCAAATATTCTAGTCGTATGTGTAGTTGGGTAAAAAATATTGTTTAATAAAAAAATAGAGCTTCTATTCCATTATGATTATCCATCAAAAACGTTTAAACCCTTACACCAAAGTGAGCATTCAATGTACAACTTACGTTTCATACAAGCTGGCTAAGTGCATTTAATTTCATTCTCAGTTTTATTAAATGCTTTTAAACGCCATTTTATTTAATTTCCATATTTTCTTTTCCTATACAATATTATCTTATCCAATAAGACATTCAGTTCCGTTTAGAAATTTGAACCACGCGATGGATTTGTAATCTTTTTTGGATAATTCCAGTATTGCTTATTTTTCCAAAATATTTTCCAGAAGAATATTTTATCTTAACTGCACAATTTTCTCTTTCTCTCTCTTTCTTTCTCTCTCTCTCAACTTTTCGTAGAGTGCTGCTGTAAAGTAAACTCACGATGGCCCGTGTTGCTATTCCTGTGGACACATTTGCCCTGACAAGAACGTGGGCCTCTCTGTAGTATGAAATCTTCTAGTTATGGACATTTCGGGTTCATTGCATTGACTTACGTGTAAATACACATGAAAAGGGTATGAGTCCATCTTCTCTCTATGCATTAAATACTTTTTTTATGTGGAAAAATTATTGTTATTTCAATATTCAGTCGTAAAAAGTAACTCTCACAGTCTAAAATTTATCAGCTTCAAATAAACTACAAATAAACTATAAAAAGTCAATAAATCTGTACTTTTCACTACATTTAAGATTCTCGGGGCTATGACGAGTAAATGAATGACAAAACACGTTTTGCACATTGAAACAACACCTATAGTTGGGAAACTAAATAAAATCTAACTTAATGAGCTGAGAAATGTCAAACGCCATAAATTTAACATTTTGAAATTTAGTATACCTACAGGTTCAGCGTTCCATCTCGATGCATAACAACCCAGGTTTTTCTTTTATAATATCCACTTCTCCTAAATATAAATCATTCTATCAATAAGAACATTACTTTAGTCTAAAATTCTTTTATGTGACAAAATGCATTAAAATAATCTTTCTATATTTATCATTCAATTGATTAACATTGTTATAACATAAAGAAACTTATAAAACTCCAACATCTAAATCCCATGCACAGACCATGAAACATTATCAGTGTCATTTCAAGGTATATTTAACGTAATATATATATGTATGTGTGTGTATATATTAGGTTGGTGCAAAAATAATGTCGTTTTTTGACTTTCAAAAACGACATTATTTTTGGGCCAACCTAAACGTTTATTAAGTTATATATATATATATATATATATATATATATATATATATATATATATATAACGCTACATGAGGAACGCTAATCGGATTGCAAAATTTTAAAACTCTGTATTTTTTTTTTTAAGCATTTAACCCCAAGCAAGGCGTGAAGCCACTAGGAAGCAAGGAGTTAAAGAAAATTTAGAGCAAGGTCAGATAGGAGTGATAGAAGAAAGGATGAGGGTAGTGGATAGATCAAGGCAACTGGAGATGTCGATTGACATTACACTTGAATAGCTGGAGATTATAGCTCATAGGGAAACAGTAATAGGAAAGGGAGTTCCACAGGCGAGAGGTACGAGACATGAAGCTATTAGAGTAGAAGAGACGGCTACATTTAGGAGTTTCGACGGTGAAGGGGTGAGAGCGGGATGCCAGCCTCGTATGGCGCTTGAACTCATGACGTCTGGGAACCAGCGAATACAGCTCCTCGGAGTAATTTCCATGGAAGTATTTGTAGAACAGACAGAGGGAGGCGACGGCGCGTCTGTGAGAAAGTGACTGCAGACGAGACGCCAGGGCAGGGACAATTACATTGCATATCCGCCTCTGTCTGAGGCAAACAGAAGGGGCACCAGACCATATATGGCAGCAATACTCCATGCAAGGGCGAATTGTTGTTTTGTAGATCTGGTATATCAAAATCATTATCACGTGATAATTAATATTAAAAAAAAAGAAGCTACCATAGCTTTAAACGTTAATTGTTCGATATTTTAAATCTTTCTATAACTTCGCTGCATTAAATGGTTTGGCTCCCCAATTCCATGGGTTTATACAAAATAAATTTATAATTTATACAATTTATTTTTTAATTTATACTTTTATACTTTCATATCTTTATACTTTTTATTTTTGAATTATAAATATATCAAATATCTATGACCTTTATAATTTTAAACTGTTATAATTTTTATACCTTTACATTTTTCTATAAAGATATAAAATATCCATAACCTTTTGTAATTTTATACTTTTCTAATTTTATACTTTACTTATTTTGTACTTTTTATACCTTTACACATTTTATCTATAAAGTATCCATAACTTTATATACTTTATAATTTCATATTTCTAATTTTTCTACCTTTAAACTTTTTATCTATAAAGATATTAAATATCCATGTTTTATAATTTTATACTTTTTATACCTTTACACATTTTATCTATAAAGTATCCATAACTTTATATACTTTATAATTTCTTATTTCTAATTTTTCTACCTTTAAACTTTTTATCTATAAAGATATTAAATATCCATGTTTTATAATTTTATAATTTTTATACCTTTACACATTTTATCTATAAAGTATCCATAACTTTATATACTTTATAATTTCATATTTCTAATTTTTCTACCTTTAAACTTTTTATCTATAAGGATATTAAATATCCATGTTTTATAATTTTATACTTTTTATACCTTTACACATTTTATCTATAAAGTATCCATAACTTTATATAATTTATAATTTTATATTTCTATACTTTTTCTACCTTTAAACTTTTTATCTATAAAGATATTAAATATCCATGTTTTAGAATTTTATACTTTTTATACCTTTACACATTTTATCTATAAAGTATCCATAACTTTATATAATTTTTAATTTCACATTTCTAATTTTTCTACCTTTAAACTTTTTATCTATAAAGATATTAAATATCCATGTTTTATAATTTTATACTTTTTATACCTTTAGACATTTTATCTATAAAGTATCCATAACTTTATTTACTTTATAATTTCATATTTCTAATTTTTCTACCTTTAAACTTTTTATCTATAAAGATATTAAATATCCATGTTTTATAATTTTATACTTTTTATACCTTTACACATTTTATCTATAAAGTATCCATAAATTTATATACTTTATAATTTCATATTTCTAATTTTTCTACCTTTAAACTTTTTATCTATAAAGATATTAAATATCCATGTTTTATAATTTTATACTTTTTATACCTTTACACATTTTATCTATAAAGTATCCATAAATTTATATACTTTATAATTTCATATTTCTAATTTTTCTACCTTTAAACTTTTTATCTATAAAGATATTAAATATCCATGTTTTATAATTTTATACTTTTTATACCTTTAGACATTTTATCTATAAAGTATCCATAACTTTATTTACTTTATAATTTCATATTTCTAATTTTTCTACCTTTAAACTTTTTATCTATAAAGATATTAAATATCCATGTTTTATAATTTTATAATTTTTATACCTTTACACATTTTATCTATAAAGTATCCATAACTTTATATACTTTATAATTTCACATTTCTAATTTTTCTACCTTTAAACTTTTTATCTATAAAGATATTAAATATCCATCTTTTATAATTTTATACTTTTTATACCTTTACACATTTTATCTATAAAGTATCCATAACTTTATATACTTTATAATTTCACATTTCTAATTTTTCTACCTTTAAACTTTTTATCTATAAAGATATTAAATATCCATGTTTTATAATTTTATACTTTTTATACCTTTACACATTTTATCTATAAAGTATCCATAAATTTATATACTTTATAATTTCATATTTCTAATTTTTCTACCTTTAAACTTTTTATCTATAAAGATATTAAATATCCATGTTTTATAATTTTATACTTTTTATACCTTTAGACATTTTATCTATAAAGTATCCATAACTTTATTTACTTTATAATTTCATATTTCTAATTTTTCTACCTTTAAACTTTTTATCTATAAAGATATTAAATATCCATGTTTTATAATTTTATACTTTTTATACCTTTACACATTTTATCTATAAAGTATCCATAACTTTATATACTTTATATTTTCATATTTCTAATTTTTCTACCTTTAAACTTTTTATCTATAAAGATATTAAATATCCATGTTTTATAATTTTATACTTTTTATACCTTTAGACATTTTATCTATAAAGTATCCATAACTTTATTTACTTCATAATTTCATATTTCTAATTTTTCTACCTTTAAACTTTTTATCTATAAAGATATTAAATATCCATGTTTTATAATTTTATACTTTTTATACCTTTACACATTTTATCTATAAAGTATCCATAAATTTATATACTTTATAATTTCATATTTCTAATTTTTCTACCTTTAAACTTTTTATCTATAAAGATATTAAATATCCATGTTTTATAATTTTATACTTTTTATACCTTTAGACATTTTATCTATAAAGTATCCATAACTTTATTTACTTTATAATTTCATATTTCTAATTTTTCTACCTTTAAACTTTTTATCTATAAAGATATTAAATATCCATGTTTTATAATTTTATAATTTTTATACCTTTACACATTTTATCTATAAAGTATCCATAACTTTATATACTTTATAATTTCACATTTCTAATTTTTCTACCTTTAAACTTTTTATCTATAAAGATATTAAATATCCATCTTTTATAATTTTATACTTTTTATACCTTTACACATTTTATCTATAAAGTATCCATAACTTTATATACTTTATAATTTCACATTTCTAATTTTTCTACCTTTAAACTTTTTATCTATAAAGATATTAAATATCCATGTTTTATAATTTTATACTTTTTATACCTTTACACATTTTATCTATAAAGTATCCATAAATTTATATACTTTATAATTTCATATTTCTAATTTTTCTACCTTTAAACTTTTTATCTATAAAGATATTAAATATCCATGTTTTATAATTTTATACTTTTTATACCTTTAGACATTTTATCTATAAAGTATCCATAACTTTATATACTTTATAATTTCACATTTCTAATTTTTCTACCTTTAAACTTTTTATCTATAAAGATATTAAATATCCATGTTTTATAATTTTATACTTTTTATACCTTTACACATTTTATCTATAAAGTATCCATAAATTTATATACTTTATATTTTCATATTTCTAATTTTTCTACCTTTAAACTTTTTATCTATAAAGATATTAAATATCCATGTTTTATAATTTTATACTTTTTATACCTTTAGACATTTTATCTATAAAGTATCCATAACTTTATTTACTTCATAATTTCATATTTCTAATTTTTCTACCTTTAAACTTTTTATCTATAAAGATATTAAATATCCATGTTTTATAATTTTATACTTTTTATACCTTTACACATTTTATCTATAATGTATCCATAAATTTATATACTTTATAATTTCATATTTCTAATTTTTCTACCTTTAAACTTTTTATCTATAAAGATATTAAATATCCATGTTTTATAATTTTATACTTTTTATACCTTTAGACATTTTATCTATAAAGTATCCATAACTTTATTTACTTTATAATTTCATATTTCTAATTTTTCTACCTTTAAACTTTTTATCTATAAAGATATTAAATATCCATGTTTTATAATTTTATACTTTTTATACCTTTACACATTTTATCTATAAAGTATCCATAAATTTATATACTTTATAATTTCATATTTCTAATTTTTCTACCTTTAAACTTTTTATCTATAAAGATATTAAATATCCATGTTTTATAATTTTATACTTTTTATACCTTTAGACATTTTATCTATAAAGTATCCATAACTTTATTTACTTTATAATTTCATATTTCTAATTTTTCTACCTTTAAACTTTTTATCTATAAAGATATTAAATATCCATGTTTTATAATTTTATACTTTTTATACCTTTACACATTTTATCTATAAAGTATCCATAAATTTATATACTTTATAATTTCATATTTCTAATTTTTCTACCTTTAAACTTTTTATCTATAAAGATATTAAATATCCATGTTTTATAATTTTATACTTTTTATACCTTTAGACATTTTATCTATAAAGTATCCATAACTTTATTTACTTCATAATTTCATATTTCTAATTTTTCTACCTTTAAACTTTTTATCTATAAAGATATTAAATATCCATGTTTTATAATTTTATACTTTTTATACCTTTACACATTTTATCTATAAAGTATCCATAAATTTATATACTTTATAATTTCATATTTCTAATTTTTCTACCTTTAAACTTTTTATCTATAAAGATATTAAATATCCATGTTTTATAATTTTATACTTTTTATACCTTTAGACATTTTATCTATAAAGTATCCATAACTTTATTTACTTTATAATTTCATATTTCTAATTTTTCTACCTTTAAACTTTTTATCTATAAAGATATTAAATATCCATGTTTTATAATTTTATACTTTTTATACCTTTACACATTTTATCTATAAAGTATCCATAAATTTATATACTTTATAATTTCATATTTCTAATTTTTCTACCTTTAAACTTTTTATCTATAAAGATATTAAATATCCATGTTTTATAATTTTATACTTTTTATACCTTTAGACATTTTATCTATAAAGTATCCATAACTTTATTTACTTTATAATTTCATATTTCTAATTTTTCTACCTTTAAACTTTTTATCTATAAAGATATTAAATATCCATGTTTTATAATTTTATACTTTTTATACCTTTACACATTTTATCTATAAAGTATCCATAACTTTATATACTTTATAATTTCACATTTCTAATTTTTCTACCTTTAAACTTTTTATCTATAAAGATATTAAATATCCATGTTTTATAATTTTATAATTTTTATACCTTTACACATTTTATCTATAAAGTATCCATAACTTTATATACTTTATAATTTCACATTTCTAATTTTTCTACCTTTAAACTTTTTATCTATAAAGATATTAAATATCCATGTTTTATAATTTTATACTTTTTATACCTTTACACATTTTATCTATAAAGTATCCATAAATTTATATACTTTATAATTTCACATTTCTAATTTTTCTACCTTTAAACTTTTTATCTATAAAGATATTAAATATCCATGTTTTATAATTTTATACTTTTTATACCTTTAGACATTTTATCTATAAAGTATCCATAACTTTATTTACTTTATAATTTCACATTTCTAATTTTTCTACCTTTAAACTTTTTATCTATAAAGATATTAAATATCCATGTTTTATAATTTTATACTTTTTTACCTTTACACATTTTATCTATAAAGTTTCCATAACTTTATATACTTTATAATTTCACATTTCTAATTTTTCTACCTTTAAACTTTTTATCTATAAAGATATTAAATATCCATGTTTTATAATTTTATACTTTTTATACCTTTACACATTTTATCTATAAAGTATCCATAAATTTATATACTTTATAATTTCATATTTCTAATTTTTCTACCTTTAAACTTTTTATCTATAAAGATATTAAATATCCATGTTTTATAATTTTATACTTTTTATACCTTTAGACATTTTATCTATAAAGTATCCATAACTTTATTTACTTTATAATTTCATATTTCTAATTTTTCTACCTTTAAACTTTTTATCTATAAAGATATTAAATATCCATGTTTTATAATTTTATACTTTTTATACCTTTACACATTTTATCTATAAAGTATCCATAACTTTATATACTTTATAATTTCACATTTCTAATTTTTCTACCTTTAAACTTTTTATCTATAAAGATATTAAATATCCATGTTTTATAATTTTATACTTTTTATACCTTTACACATTTTATCTATAAAGTATCCATAAATTTATATACTTTATAATTTCATATTTCTAATTTTTCTACCTTTAAACTTTTTATCTATAAAGATATTAAATATCCATGTTTTATAATTTTATACTTTTTATACCTTTAGACATTTTATCTATAAAGTATCCATAACTTTATTTACTTTATAATTTCATATTTCTAATTTTTCTACCTTTAAACTTTTTATCTATAAAGATATTAAATATCCATGTTTTATAATTTTATACTTTTTATACCTTTACACATTTTATCTATAAAGTATCCATAACTTTATATAATTTATAATTTTATATTTCTAATTTTTCTACCTTTAAACTTTTTATCTATAAAGATATTAAATATCCATGTTTTATAATTTTATACTTTTTATACCTTTACACATTTTATCTATAAAGTATCCATAACTTTATATACTTTATAATTTCACATTTCTAATTTTTCTACCTTTAAACTTTTTATCTATAAAGATATTAAATATCCATGTTTTATAATTTTATACTTTTTATACCTTTAGACATTTTATCTATAAAGTATCCATAACTTTATTTACTTCATAATTTCATATTTCTAATTTTTCTACCTTTAAACTTTTTATCTATAAAGATATTAAATATCCATGTTTTATAATTTTATACTTTTTATACCTTTACACATTTTATCTATAAAGTATCCATAACTTTATATACTTTATAATTTCACATTTCTAATTTTTCTACCTTTAAACTTTTTATCTATAAAGATATTAAATATCCATGTTTTATAATTTTATACTTTTTATACCTTTACACATTTTATCTATAAAGTATCCATAACTTTATATACTTTATAATTTCACATTTCTAATTTTTCTACCTTTAAACTTTTTATCTATAAAGATATTAAATATCCATGTTTTATAATTTTATACTTTTTATACCTTTACACATTTTATCTATAAAGTATCCATAACTTTATATACTTTATAATTTCACATTTCTAATTTTTCTACCTTTAAACTTTTTATCTATAAAGATATTAAATATCCATGTTTTATAATTTTATACTTTTTATACCTTTAGACATTTTATCTATAAAGTATCCATAACTTTATTTACTTCATAATTTCATATTTCTAATTTTTCTACCTTTAAACTTTTTATCTATAAAGATATTAAATATCCATGTTTTATAATTTTATACTTTTTATACCTTTAGACATTTTATCTATAAAGTATCCATAACTTTATTTACTTTATAATTTCATATTTCTAATTTTTCTACCTTTAAACTTTTTATCTATAAAGATATTAAATATCCATGTTTTATAATTTTATACTTTTTATACCTTTACACATTTTATCTATAAAGTATCCATAACTTTATATACTTTATAATTTCACATTTCTAATTTTTCTACCTTTAAACTTTTTATCTATAAAGATATTAAATATCCATGTTTTATAATTTTATACTTTTTATACCTTTACACATTTTATCTATAAAGTATCCATAACTTTATATACTTTATAATTTCACATTTCTAATTTTTCTACCTTTAAACTTTTTATCTATAAAGATATTAAATATCCATGTTTTATAATTTTATACTTTTTATACCTTTAGACATTTTATCTATAAAGTATCCATAACTTTATTTACTTCATAATTTCATATTTCTAATTTTTCTACCTTTAAACTTTTTATCTATAAAGATATTAAATATCCATGTTTTATAATTTTATACTTTTTATACCTTTAGACATTTTATCTATAAAGTATCCATAACTTTATTTACTTTATAATTTCATATTTCTAATTTTTCTACCTTTAAACTTTTTATCTATAAAGATATTAAATATCCATGTTTTATAATTTTATACTTTTTATACCTTTACACATTTTATCTATAAAGTATCCATAACTTTATATACTTTATAATTTCACATTTCTAATTTTTCTACCTTTAAACTTTTTATCTATAAAGATATTAAATATCCATGTTTTATAATTTTATACTTTTTATACCTTTACACATTTTATCTATAAAGTATCCATAACTTTATATACTTTATAATTTCACATTTCTAATTTTTCTACCTTTAAACTTTTTATCTATAAAGATATTAAATATCCATGTTTTATAATTTTATACTTTTTATACCTTTACACATTTTATCTATAAAGTATCCATAAATTTATATACTTTATAATTTCATATTTCTAATTTTTCTACCTTTAAACTTTTTATCTATAAAGATATTAAATATCCATGTTTTATAATTTTATACTTTTTATACCTTTACACATTTTATCTATAAAGTATCCATAACTTTATATACTTTATAATTTCACATTTCTAATTTTTCTACCTTTAAACTTTTTATCTATAAAGATATTAAATATCCATGTTTTATAATTTTATACTTTTTATACCTTTACACATTTTATCTATAAAGTATCCATAACTTTATATACTTTATAATTTCACATTTCTAAT
Source organism: Acanthosepion lycidas (assembly GCA_963932145.1). NCBI lineage: Eukaryota > Metazoa > Mollusca > Cephalopoda > Sepiida > Sepiidae > Acanthosepion > Acanthosepion lycidas. The sequence goes on along the minus strand of OZ010574.1, from coordinate 48,636,647 downwards.
TTTTCTACCTTTAAACTTTTTATCTATAAAGATATTAAATATCCATGTTTTATAATTTTATAATTTTTATACCTTTACACATTTTATCTATAAAGTATCCATAACTTTATATACTTTATAATTTCACATTTCTAATTTTTCTACCTTTAAACTTTTTATCTATAAAGATATTAAATATCCATGTTTTATAATTTTATACTTTTTATACCTTTACACATTTTATCTATAAAGTATCCATAACTTTATATACTTTATAATTTCTTATTTCTAATTTTTCTACCTTTAAACTTTTTATCTATAAAGATATTAAATATCCATGTTTTATAATTTTATACTTTTTATACCTTTACACATTTTATCTATAAATTATCCATAACTTTATATACTTTATAATTTCATATTTCTAATTTTTCTACCTTTAAACTTTTTATCTATAAAGATATTAAATATCCATGTTTTATAATTTTATACTTTTTATACCTTTACACATTTTATCTATAAAGTATCCATAACTTTATATAATTTATAATTTTATATTTCTAATTTTTCTACCTTTAAACTTTTTATCTATAAAGATATTAAATATCCATGTTTTATAATTTTATACTTTTTATACCTTTACACATTTTATCTATAAAGTATCCATAACTTTATATAATTTATAATTTTATATTTCTAATTTTTCTACCTTTAAACTTTTTATCTATAAAGATATTAAATATCCATGTTTTATAATTTTATACTTTTTATACCTTTACACATTTTATCTATAAAGTATCCATAACTTTATATAATTTATAATTTTATATTTCTAATTTTTCTACCTTTAAACTTTTTATCTATAAAGATATTAAATATCCATGTTTTATAATTTTATACTTTTTATACCGTTATAACTTTTGTCTATAAAGATATTAAATATCCCTAACCTTTTATACTTATATGTTCTTATAATTTTATACTTTTATACTTTCATACCTTTATACATTTTTTATCTATAAATATATCAAATATCTATGACCTTTAAAATTTCATACTTTTATAATTTTTATACTTTTATATTTTTTTATCTATAAAGGTATAAAACTTTTTATAATGTTCTTATACTTTTATAATTTTACCCTTTTATACTTTTGGAAGATATCTAACAGATTTGTTCGGTGAAGACATTCATCCAAATAGAAGAAATATACGTTTTCTTTTCTTCGTGGTTTTGTCTGATTCTTCTGTTGTCTACTCCGTGATTAATAGAAGTCAGAATCTGTTATGTTATCGCTCTAAAATTGTTTACGCACTTTAGCCGTAACTTCTCTCTTCCTTTTAATCTTTTGATGTTTTATTTTTTCTGACGAGCTTTTCTCCTTGATACTTCGTCTACACAAACTGAAGCGCACTACTAGATTTTTAGTTACTTATCCCCATTTTGCTGTTGAAATTGTAGACGTAACATTAAGCTCTTGTGGGAATACCTTCCGGTTTCTTGCTTTCCTACTAACTTCGATCTTCAGAAATTTAAATGCAACGTCACTCGTCATCTCCTGTCTTATTGAATTATAAGTCCTGTCTTCTTTTATTATACTCTCACTCTCTCCTTCTCTCTCTTCAGTGAGTTCTTTTTTTTTTCTTCTCTTTCACTAATGCTCTTGCGTCTTCGTGCTTTGGGATGAAATGATTAAAGAAAGCATGCTCACATTGTAAACACACCCAAATTTTCTTCGACTTTGTGATGTTAGAATTTGGTTTTAAGTCTGTAAAGCTAGGTTAGTGTATTTCTCCTGCTAGTGGTTAATCTCATCTCTCCAAGTAATGATGACATATTGCTAAAATAAAGTTCAACTGGTTTTCAGAATCAGTAAATGTAAAAATATTTAATCCATGATTCAGAATCATGATTTACTTAAGCCTACTAAAAGCTAATTGTCACTCGATAGTCAAACCCAAATTCAAACCAATTAAGAGGGAATTTAACCTGAGTTATAGGATTATCAATATCTCTATTTAAAATCAATTAAGTACTGATATATTTGCGAAAGTTGTGTGAGCAATTGGCTTGATTATGCGATTTGATATAGAATGGGAAGGTGAAAAAATTATATAGAGAGCAGATTTCCTCGTTGGCTTTGGATACGAAGAAACCGTGTAGTTTATAGACGTGTGTATATGATTTCTTTCAAACTGACACATTCAAAAACCATTTACGTATAGAGACAGCAAATATCGCAATAATTCATCTTGAAATAGATCTATAATATAGGAATGATATTAGAATATATTTAAAAAATTGCCTGAAATATTATTTTACTTGATTAAATATGGTAAACCTGCTAATATATATTTCTTTTAATTTAATTTCTGAATTTGTACAATTATGTGAATATGATTGTTTTAATTATAAATTTCACTAATGTGTACGCTACTTAATCCAAATTGGAAGGCTTGTAATTTGCAGCAATTTTAAATTAAGCTCCAATTAGACTCGTTCAATTACTTAACTAATTTGCTCTAATTAAACCGATGCTTGTTATATCTGATTGGCTATGACATTCAAACCGAAAAGTATCTTTTAATTGTCAGGAGGTTTTTAATACTATTTCTTTTTTTTAAAGGAATTGGAATATATTAAAACGAACAATTTAAATAAGAACTAAAATATTCGCGCATCTACACATTTGCTAATTGATGATTATCTATTATGATACCTCTTAAAAACGGACTATCGTCATTTTATTTTAATTCACACACAATACAAGGCCAAAATTCACCCAACGTAGAAAGTTAGCGAGATTGTACGGCAGGAAAAAGGAGGATGTAAGAAATGCATATGATGAAGATATGTAGGATAGATATCGGTTGAGCTTGTATTAGAAGAAGTTAAAATGGTGATAATTTGGCTTATTATCTAAAAGCAAAACTATCTATGCCATACAAAATTCATTTTGGAAGGATATCTATATAGTACAAGATATAACATAAGTATAACAAAGAAAATATAATTAAAATATTAAGACTTTTTCTTTTACTTATATTCTAGCGATAAATAGCAAGAACATCGGTTAAAATGTCTACACCATACAAATGTGTAGATAAATTTCCTTGTGGATAACAGGCCAAAGTAGCAACATGTTTTACTATGTAGATATAATTCTAAATTAAAATGTGTACAGTGTAGATAATTTTCCTTGATTTCCAAAGATTATTTTATTGTATTTGTTTTTAATCTGAGTTAATTTCATTACTTTAAATGCCGCTATTAATTTTAAGAAAGAAATCAGAACTAGTGCGTGTGTATTAAATGCAAACTAGGACCTTGCTTTATTGTGAATCACTTCCTAGTCGAGGACTAGAAGCACCCCGGATCAACGTTTATTCAAATACGGGTACCTATTAAAATAACGTTTGAATTTATAAATTGTGAGTGATTTAGTGAGAAATAAAGAAATATAGATAGAATGCTTTCGTTTCAATAGAAATGGTATGATAGATTAATTGAGATATAAAATGAGATTAATGATAAAGTAAATGTGTTATGCCATATTTAATCCATTGTATATATTGATAAACTATCGGCTGGTTTCCGCTATAGTATTGATTTTAGGGTGTAGCATGAATAACTCCGACATAACTGTAATTTTCAAATGAATACCATTTAAATATACGAGTTGTTTATACAGTATTATAACAATTCCTTTGGCATTATATACAAGATTTCACATATGGAAAGTTTCTCCCAGAAATTCTATTCCTATGAAATGGTGTAAACGATGAGTAAAACGTTAAATGTGAACTTGTAAACCAGAACAATCATGACACGAACTAATTGAAATATTTAACTGAATCATAATAAAATTAAGTTTCATTTCAATTGAAATTAACTTCAATGCTATATAACCTGAACCGTTAGTGACACAACGGTACATGGGGAATCCCTATCTATCTATCTATCTATCTAAACATATATATATATATATATATATATATATATATATATATATATATATATATATATATATATATATATAAAGAAATATAGTCTTAAGGTGTGCTATATTTATGGAATAAAGTGCTCAATATCAGAGATAGAGCGTGTGTAAATATAAAAGTGAACATAGAAGTCAACACTTAGAGGCGACAGTCTGTTTCATGCTATATGCAATCGTCAAGCCACGTGTGCTGTTATTTTTCTCGGCTATGTATATATATAAATAGCCGAGAAAAATAACAGCACACGTGGCTTGACGATTGCATATAGCATGAAACAGACTGTCGCCTCTAAGTGTTGACTTCTATGTTCACTTTTATATTTATATACATATATATATATATATATATATATATATATATATATATATATATATATATATATATATATATATGTAATGAAAAACAAACCACTTTATGGTACCATTACGATAATTTATTTCACCCCAAATCCTTTTTTAAGGATTCAGGATCATCAGGTAAAACTTCCAACAACGAACTGAGAGGAAAAATGGGATTAGAAATTGGTGGGTAGTGTAATTTTTGTAATTTAATAGAGGGGGTTGAGAGTGGCAGTTAAACAGACAATATAAAGTATAGGGAGGGGTTAATTTTATATCTCTCTTAAGTATGTTTTATATTGGAGTAGGAGGAGTGACAGAACCTTGACCTATTTAGATGCTTAACAAAACGGAAGTGAAATGTAGAAATGTATACAAGTGAGTCTTATGGTAAAGAGAGAGATGGGGGGAGGAGAGATGGAGTTGTTATAATTTTGTTTTAACAAAATTATGTAAAAGATAGCTTACAATGTTTGATAGAAAATTCGATGTCTGAAAAAAATTTTGTTATTAACTATATATATATATATATATAGATAGATAGATAGATAGATAGATAGATAGATAGATAGATAGATACATAGATAGATATACATGTGTGTATGTATAGCTAAGTAATGAAAAGTTTGCTAATCCATATGGATAATACCAAGAAGGATGTAATCCAGAGAGCTCAGTATCAAACCAGAGGAACTATTAATTTAATTTTATTACAAAACTAACAAACTTAAGGGTCCATTGATTTTTTTTAACCCTTGGAAATGTGATCTGATGAATCAGGAAAAAAACACATACCTGGAGAACTAAAATATAATCAATAGACCCTTAATTTTGTCTGTTTTCTATTTAAATTATATATAAATATATATATAAATATATATATATATATATATATATATATATATATATATATATATATATATATATATGTGTGTGTGTGTGTGTGTGTGTGTGTGTGTGTGTGTGTGTGTGCGTATGTGTGTGTATGTGTGTGTATGTGTTTCTATATGAGACCGACCGCATCAAAGCGTTGTTTGTGTAGTTTTCAATAGTAAATTACGAATTAGTGAAATTTCTTAGTGCGTGCGTCTGAGCTTCAGAAAAATCAAAGAAATGACTTTGACATTTGTTGATGACCATTCCGTTTTCTTTGGCATTACCGGCGGAAAGTGTCCTCTCCAGTCTCTTTTTCCTGTCAACTTCCTCTATTTTGTTTTTCTTCACAGTTCCTCTGATCTCTTTATAGTTCGCTACGTGACAATTACGATTTCCTACAGTCGATGTTTCCACTCTTCATTCGAATAAGTATAAACAACCAAGAACAGAAACCAGAAATTTTTCAAATCTCTGAAATGAAGTTCAGTGACGTTTAGGCTCAGGAATTAATTCCTAAATGTTGTTAGCTCAACGCTCTCGGATGCTTTAGTAAATTGGCCTTGGGTAAGAATTTACACTTATTAAATTATACCCCGTGTGTTCTCGTTTTGGCTAAGGAAAATCAATAAACCTCTGATAGGCATGAACAGCTACTTCTTGAGTTTCGGAACGACACTTAATGCCAGAACATATGATTTAATCTCTTATTTTGTTTATTCACAGGAAACGACAACATTTTCAGAGACATAAAATAATTTTGATAATCCTTAATATTTTTTAATCATCATGTTTATTTTAAATCTTTATTTTTCAGACAAGGAAATGTTTTTGTTTATAGAAAATTTCTTTAGGCCGATAATAAAAAAAGATTATTGGTTACAAAGATAAGGAAACTAATACAAATTGCGGTCTATAAATTAAAATTCAATATTCTTGAAACGTGTTGACATAAAATCCTTCATAGGACAAATGTTTCACTCTTTGTGCATAATCCTGGTCTTAAGATAACTTCTGGTAAATTCATCATATTAAAAAAAAAAAAAAATACAGAAAAAAACAAAACAAAAGTGCAATAAAATTATCCAATATAGCCAAATGCCAATACAAATCTATGACCAGGCATTTGGTTTCGCTCAAGGCTAATGTCCTTTAGAAAGCTATAAAGCCATTGCTATGATTAATCAAGAGTGGTCTCCCCTTGTTTTGTTACTCTCCTCTTTAAGAGAGCTATTTCTGTTTACTGGGATTATAAAATGACACTGTACACGAACCTTGTATTCTCAGTTGAATAAAGTTTTCTTAAAGCCTACACCTTCGTAATTTTATTATTACAGCTATTTCTTCATTCCTCATCTATGGGTTAAATAGAAGGGTAGACTTGTCTCTGTAGACCTGCAAGGCAGTCAGTCTAATTGACGGAATACTGAATTCGTAATAATGGAGAACGCAACTACAAACCAGTACACAATGATGTCCCCAAATCATACCATGAGTGGAGAACCAGGACTACCTCCATACTTAATTTTAAAAATTGGCCCTAATGTAAACATGTATAAATTATAGAATCAGAAACGAATATACGTTTATAAATTTAACATGTTTCGCTTTCATTTAAGTTTTATCAGAAGTTTATGTAAGTGAAAATTCTGTTACTTTGAGTTCTGTGTTTGTTTTTCATTTCTAATATAGACATTGCGTGTTTTACTTTTGTTCGTGTTTGTGTTAGCGCGTCTGGATTCAACTTGGTATTTTTATTTGCATGTCTAGACGTCTTCGTATTCGCGAAGATGTGAGTGGATTGATGACTTGTCTATGTTTGTATATCATACTTCTAGTAGATCTTGCGGAATGGGTTATGTCGGTACGTGTGTTGATTGGGGACCGTTTGGCGCGTTTCAGCATGAAAAACTTAGGTTACTGCGATGGCAGATATCTGTATCAGTGCTTTGTATGTACATGTGTATTTTATCGCATATCATTTTAAGATCTTATTTACAATACCAAACATTCTCCCATATTTTCTTTATCATATTCTATGACTCTTCTTGCTTAATTGTTTTACTTGTAACATTGTGTAAATGTGTTATCAAAACATTGCATGTACCAAAATAAAGACTCGTTTTAATTCATTGTCTCCTGCTAAAATTTCACGGTGAAACACCGGCTCCCGTACGATCACCAAAATTAAGCAATGTCGTGCTTGGTCATTACCTAGATAGGTGACCTCTTAGGAATGCCAGTTGCTGTAATCTTGGATGTATAAATAATGTGAGGAATAACGGTTCGATATTAATCGGCGAGCCGAATTTCAAATCGAGTTGGGATCGTTATATTAACTTAGGCTAAAATAACACAGGAAAATTTATGAATTCACGATTTTGACCCCAAAACTATGGATTAATCAGTAACACGTTATCATTAAATCATCTCAAAATATTTACTACATAAAAATAATGCTTGCTTTAAGTAACCTGCAACGAGTTTATAAGCCGTGGAAAACGTATCACGCAATCAAGATAAATTTACATTTTCTGAAAACTGTCATGGAGGTCAGAAGAAGAGGATCCATATCTTTCCATTATTTAAGCACCTAAGTTAATGTAATGGATTTGATTGGAATTCAAACTCGGCTCTGCGATTGCCTCAATCCGAGCTGCTATCCATTACTCTACAGCGCCATAAGTTACATATTATCTCCAAAAATGTTTTACAGTCTAAAATGTTTTCTAGCTGTCATGTTTTTTTTTTTTTACGGTCTAACTTTTTGTTTAATCTAACAATCAGTGAATATCCAGAAGTTTCCTATTCTCTCATTTTGTTTTTAATTATAACGATTCCATTATTTTCCATCTTTAAAATTTCGTCCTTGATCATATCTTCAGCGTATTATATTCTCAAATTCGGTCTGTAGGACTATAACTACATCGCTTCCAGATAGCTGTTCATCTGTAATAAAGTTGTCCAGCTTTCACTGCCTCAAAGTGGGGTAGATATTATATAGTACTTCAGCATTCTTTCCTTTGTTTCTGATGAAATTTCTTTTTTAATACATTGCCTAGATTCAGCCCCTTCTTATTTGTGTCAATGAGCACTCGTATATTGTCTCATGCAGGCGAAAACCGTCATTATTTTTGCACCAACCTAACATATCGTCTTTTTTACGCTTATTTGATACTTCCTACGTTAAGTTTTCCTTCGATGCCTGTTTTGTTTTAGAGGTTAAATTAATCGGAGAGAAAACATATACTTAACTTGTTCCTCTTTCTGTTTTTGTATACTTACATCATTTTTTTTATCTACATGCAAGCGTTTTGTTTCCAGTAAATGTTGAAGATTATTTTCATTAACATATAAGTCCATCTTTCGTAAGTGTTCGATTAAATTTTGGTGCCGACCCATGTCAGACGGTTTCACGTAATCTAAGAAAACTTAGTATAGGTCATTTTGCATTTTATTTCTTGGTTTGATAGCAATCTGATCACGAATATATAACTTCCTTTTTCATATTGAAATTAAAATAGGCCTCCGAAAGACTAATTTTTATACTCGTAATAGATCCTATGGTTATACTAATCATTAGTGCATTCTTCACACAGGCAGTCTTGGCTTTTTACTACTTCGTTTTTTATCTCTAAATTAAGACCTTTTCAAAAATATAATAACTGGGGGTCTTCATTTCGTTCTCCGGGTACGACTTTAGAGTTGTCCCAAGATAGTCTGGGTACTTCATTCTGCGCTACTATTTACCCAGAGCTGGAGGAGAAATCATGGATTTTGCGGAGTCGTTGGGTACGCGGGAGTCTCATACTGAATTAGAAATCAGTCCGTCAATTACAGTACCAGCATTGATTATAATCCTGCCATCGTCGCTTCCTAGAAGTGAGCAATAAACTATTTATGTTCAGGTAATGTTTGAACAGGGAGCTTTATAAATATCAATTTACCGCTGGTGAACGTGATAAGCTATCAGTAAGTTTTGTGTGTAATGCGTGATACACGCTTAGGCAATCACGTATCTTTTCGATACATAACTGATTTTTTTCCTGCCATTTCTTTCTGCTGTAGACCAGTTGTCATCTAAGGAAATAGAACCTGTTCTGTCCTTCTAATTACCCATAGCTGGGGGGGGGGAGAAGAAGAGGATTCATACCTTTTCCAAGCTTATTAGCACGTAAGGGAATATAATGGATTTGAGTGAAATTCGAACTCGATTCTCCGATTCCTCAATCTGAACCGCAATACATTGCTCCACCGTGCTTCCATAAGTTATATGTTGTAATAATGTTGCAATTTCTCAATGTTTACTGAAATTATTATAAATTCTTTGGAAAAGCCTTGTCTGTGGTTTCACTTACGCGTTTTCTGCTCCAGAAATAAACAATTCATAACATTAATTTTGGAATCATCACAATGAGGAAAAGTTACCATGAAAATTTTTATATGCCAGAGAAAAATTGATATCAAATAGTAAAACATTAAATTTGTAAACAAATGTATGTTTCAAACCTACTTATATAAATCAACCAATCCTTTCCCTTGTAAACTGTAGTGTAATTTTTTTAAAACCCCAGTACAGTAAATGTTGTTGTCGCTGTTTCCATATCTCCAAACCCAAATTAGAAATCTTTCAACAGTGTGCAGACCTGGAATTTAAACCACCCATGATGAATGTTTAACCTCATTATGAGAGGCTTTCCTTTTAATATTGATTGGAGATCATTCCACTGCAAACAATTTAAAATCTTATGTGATTAACTGGTAAAGATGCTGAGAAATTATCGACTCCTTTCTAACGTTCTTTTTCTTTACAGGAGTCAGATTAGAGATGAAATAATCTCGCTACCATATCTGGGTTTGAGTTACACAATCCGTTCAGTTTAAAAGCGCTTACGCATCCTTGTAGACGATAAATTGTTTTCAAGCCTTAGTAAACCTTCCCACAAACGAAACATCGCTAGGTGGCTTACGGCCATATAAAGTTGAAACATCGGTTCCCTTATTGACGCCGAAGTTATGTAACGTCGTACCTGGTCAGTACCTAGATGAGTGGCCCCTTGGAAATACCAGATGCGTTAAGCTAGGATATGACGGCGGTGTAATGGATAATGACACGGAATTGAAAATCAGAGATCTGAATTTCAATTCCAGTTGAAAACGCTATATTCACTTTGGATCAAATACCCTTAAGAAAGGTATGAATTTACATCCATCTTTTTCCCCAACTATGGGTTAATTAGTAACACTTGTATCACGAAATCATTATCATAAAAAAGTTTATTAAAATATAAAAATATTTTTGGCCTTTATATAACCGGCAAATGTTTTATCAGCCATAGTAAACGAATCGATCAAGAAACGCCGCTAATATATTATTTCCATGGTATATAGTTTGATTAATTTTGTAAATCAGGTGACATTGACATCTTTTTATCGAGAGTCAAGTTTTATTACTGGTAATATTATTTCCAAAATGTATTGCTGATAAATCTTTTCTAATAAAATATCAATGGTTATACTTTTCAATTTGTTTTAGCCACAGTTTAGGTGTTAACGATTTACCCGTATCTCGTATCTGGGTGAGCTATCACCCCGGGTCAGGGGGTACATGGGAAAAACAGAAATTTAGAGGTGTTTCCACGGGCCTCAAACCTCCCGATCAGAAGTCTTGCTATCGAATGTAGTTCATCCTCATACCCGGAATGCATGGTATATGCTCAGACTATTTGCATTCTCTAGTTCAGATATTTAGCTCTAAGAGCCACCATACCACGTACAATATCAATTCCTTCGTATAACATTGGTAACAAGGAATTTTCACTGTTTATTTACATTGTTTAGACTGTTGTCCTCATCATCATTGTATATTCACGACGTTTCAGCCGTTGTACGCTCCGGCCTTATTCAGATTATTGGAATTTCGAACTGAACCATTTATTTCGTTCAACGGGGCAGATTGTTCTAGTTCGACGTGCCATGCCTATTTGAATGTCTCCCTATCAGATATCACCCTTTAGCTCAACTCTCCATTTTTTCTTGTTTACCTCGGCTATAGCGAGGTATTGGTCTAGTGTATAAAAGAGTTGGCTGAATTCAGTGACTTGACCCAAAAGGGTAGTGAGTTCAATACCTGGCTGCAGCAGAGGAGAGTTGAGTTAAAGAGAAGTAACTGATAAAGGGAGACATCCGGAGTGGTGTGGCACGTGGAAATAGAAAAACCTACCCCAGTGGATGAAATAAATGGTTCAGTTAGAAATTCCAAACACCTGAAGAAGACCGGAGAGTACAACGTCTGAAACGTCGTGAATATGGCAGCGATGATGAGGACAGCAGTTTGAGCAACGCAAATAATGTAAATAATTACAACCCCTCATCTCGGGAGTTTTGCCAGTTATTCCACTGTTTATTATCTCCCCGCACCCCCGATAACGGAACACTTTTAGGAATACTTCCGAAATGATATCTCTTCCGATTACTATAATTTAAACTTCAGGTTTGCAGTCGAACATTGTCAATCATACATAGATTCATAATCTATACTTCCTCCTCAAAATAAATATCGTGTATAATTTTTAACTGAAAATGTGACATATGTGTTTCTCTCGGGTTAGTTTACCTACTGTAAAGCTCAAGCTCATTAATTAAGTTCCATCTTTTATCTGCTATCGATATATTTTAATGATTGTTCTAAATCAGGCTTCAGTTTCTTTTCCAATCGTTTTAATGTAGTCTCCATGTGCCTTTTTCCTATAGTTACTTTCAAGGTAATTCTTCACATGAAGTTTCCGATATAATACCTAGAATTCATGCATTTAAAAGTGGAGTACTATTTTGGTAAAAAGATCCCACCAATGTCGCATTGAATTGATTAGTTGCAACCGGAAGTTCTATTCAAACAGATTCTTCTTTCACATTTTTCAATTGGTGAACTTTATTTGATCTTCAAAAGTTTAAATGTAATGTCTTGCGTTATCTACTACCTTATTGATTACTCTTCTTTTATTGTTCTCGCCCTTGGATAATGTTTCTAATTTTTTCTTATTCTTTTATACTCAGAAACCCCTTCTATCTTATTAGCTTTAGTGTGTTGCTTCGGATCAAATGATTAAAAACATTAAAAATGTTACATCAATACGATCGCGCAGAATGCAATAATGTAGATCTGCCTAAAAGAATTTTGTATTTTGAAGATTATTTATTTTATCACATATTCCAGCAAATTTGCCATTCTGTAATAATTTATAAAATGTGAAATGTGATTCGGAAAAAAAAAAGATTGCAATTATAACGCGCCTTTTGTGGATCTAACACGCTAGCCAAATGTAATGGGATTAAAAAAATATTATGCACATTTTCACCAGGCTTTCAAATCTTATGAATTACTGGATCCTGTGTACAAATTTTTCTTTTACTTACATTGCAGCTTAGGAGAAATAGGGGCTTTTCATTGATCATTGCTCTACTTTACGCTATCTAAAACTTTAATAAACTGGAGGCAATTTTAGCAGTCTGTGATTTTTGTTTAATTAAAACTTCATGTGTTCGCTCTTCAGTCTTAGGATAAAGAGTTTGTCTCCACCAATCAAGCAGTGTATAATTAGCATCTATATCACTTAGCGATTTCGCAATCAGGGACAACATTGTATTGTTTGTGGCCCACTTCAGCGCCAGAAATTTCTATCCGTTTGATAATAGCGAAATTGACTTTCTCTACTTTCAGCTTAGTCCATTAGTGTCTATTAAACGAATCGGTAACCTTAATTTCCCTTCATTTAAACAATTAAGCACTTGTTTAAATTTCGCCTACGTATACAAGTTTGTATCATTTTCAGCCAATTCTTATCTGTTCATTAGAATTTTCATAGTTATTAATTCATTAGATACTTTCCTTTGTCTTAAACAAACGTGTTCCATAATGTATGTTTTGTTAATAGGGAGTGATTACCAGCTAGAAATTAACTAATTCCTCGTGAAGAATGCGGCTAAACAAATAACTTACCAATTTTAAATGAACAATAATTCTATTCCCCGGTAAATATGCATATTTTAAAACAAATTTAAAAAATTAAAATAATCCTATAGCAAATATATTAAAATTAGAAACAAATAGTGTTCGTCTTTTTGAAGTAATATACACACACACACACACATTTTTTTCATGCCTCTACAGCAGTTTTCATGTAGTTTGCGGCCATTTTCTACTGGCCAGATTGAGATCCTATAGCTGGCTGCCACAAATAGGCAGGAAGATTCTATTGCCCAGCGTGAGAGCCAGCAACTGTCTGACAGAGATTTTCAAATGTTCTCTAGATGAGGACAACAATTTTGGAGATTACTTCAGAAGACATGAAGACCTCTTTAACATAGACTGTCAAAATTGGACAAAAGCAAAAAAGCTACGTCTATTGCTTAGAAATTTAGGAACCGAAGAATATACAAAGTTCGTGGATTATATCTTGCAAAAAAAGACGAACGAATTAACGATTGACGAAGCAGTGACATATCTTAAAGAACGCTTCAGCCCCAAAACATCACTCTTCCATAGGAGGTGGAAATGCCTTAACCGGTAAAGGGCGATAATGATGGTTATTCCACGTTTGCCGCAATCATAAATAAACATTGTGACGACTTCAAACTAGCGGAATTAACACTGGACAATTTTAAATGTCTCATCTTTGTTCAAGGGCTAGTTTCTACAAAAGATAGCGAAATGCGTAGAAGAATGCTTGCAAAATTACAAAATGAAACGGGTCTAACATTACAGCAATTATCGGAAGATTGCCAGAGATGTTTAAGCATAAAGAAAGACGCAAAGGACATTGAAGAATCAGTTGTTTCTCATATACGTAAGTTAAACAAAAGTCTACGTTATTCACCCTCCCGGGAAAGAAAACTAAAATATTACGACAATGAAAAAAGATTCTGACCCTGCCCGGAAAGAAAAATTAAATTTTATGATAAGAGAAACCGTACAACATACAGGACAAATTATGACGAATATCGAAACAAATATAAGCCCCCTCCATCAGCATGTTATCGATGTGGAGGATTACATTGGAACAAGGATTGCCGCTTCAGATATAAGAACTGTCATGAATGTGGAAAAAAAGGCCACAGGGCATCCCAATGTAGAAATAGAAAAGATACTAATAGAATAAGAGCTACAAGGATGAATAATGATGACAACAACAATGTAAGGAAATATGTGGAACTGGAAATTTTAAACAAAAAGATTAAATTACAACTGGATTCGGGTTCCGACCTCACGATAATCAACTTACAGACATGGAAAAAACTCAGCAGACCTCCCATGTTACACACTCAAAACATTGCCAAGTCGGTTACAGGCAAACGAATAAAATTTGAGGGATAAATAATAGTGAATGTTAAATTTCACGGCAAAACAAAAAAACGTAAGATATACGTCATGAAAGATACTGAGAATTTAGTAGGTATCGACTTCTGAATTCAATGTTTGGGACCTACCTATCAACTCGTTTTGCAAAAAGTTAGAGGTTGAACTATCAGATACTATAAAATTGAAGGACGAATTACATAAGCAATTTCATGAGGTATTTTCAAGCGGGTTGGGACGATGCAACAAATTTAAGGCCTAAATAGAATTAGAAGAAAACATCCAACCAATGTTTAGAAAGAAGCGAAATGTACTGTTTGCTACTATAGAAAAAATAGACAAAGATTTGGAGAGACTTGAACAAACTGGGATTCTATCTAAAACTATCTGCGTCGGCGGTTTACTTAAAAAAAAGTCAGGAGAAATTCGCGTATGCGCAGATTTTTCGACGGGACTCAACAAGGCAATAAAAGACCACCATTACCCACTACCGAGCCCAGAGGAGGTATTTACAAATCTCAACGGCGGTAAGATATTTTAAAAAATAGATTTCAGTGAGGCTTATCTACAAATCCCAGTACAAGAAGAGAGTACGAAAATCCTTTGCATTAATACGCACAAAGGGTTGTACAAGTTCAACAGACTATCATTTGGAATAAAAGTTGCACCTGCAATTTTTCAGTAAACGATGGACACAAGGCTCACAGGTCAGAATTTCGAGACCGCTTACCTGGATGATATTCTAATTAAGAGCGACAATGTTGAAGAGCACACATCACACATCACACATAAAAGAGGTTTTTAGAAGACTTCAAGACTTCGGCTTCAAAGTAATAGGAGAAAAGTGTGTTTTTTTTCCTAAATGAAATTAAAAATATGCCGGAACCAAAAAATATTATATATATATATATATATATATATATATATATATATATATATTATTATTATTATTATTATTATTATTATTATTATTATTATTATTAAATTAGGTCACAAGTATTTTTAGAATTTCCATTATGTATAAAAGGATAAGAATTAGTATTTCTCTTTGATAGTCTAACAAAGTTTTATCAACATTTATTCGGATGTTTGCCTATTTGGGTAACATTTCGAAATCAGAAAGTTCGTGAATTTTTTTGCATGTATTATATATTCTTTCTCCGGTGTTGTATTTCAAAGAAAAAATACTTTTAAATATATTGCAACAGAAAAGGCAACAAGTATCGTTTAATGGAGAAAGGAAACGACTTGTAAAATGATATGTTTCTATTTTGTCATTTCAGTTTAACATTTTTCCTGTGATATATATATATATATATATATATATATATATATATATATATATATATATATATATATATATAGTGTGAGAACATACAATTTTTTTGAATAAAACCATTAATCTTTTCTTTTTCGGCATATATAAGTTTACTTTGTACATGAAATATTGGAACAATAATCTTCCCCAATATGTCTTGGTCAACCAAGGAAGACATTTTGCGCGCAGACCTATTTGGCCAACAATTCGGAGAAAATTTCAGTGTCGTCATGCTCCGTGAAAAAGCAGAATTTTTGATTAGGTTCAGAAAGTCAGAGATTATGGGATTGTTCAAAATCTGAACTCTAAAGTATGAGAGACACTTATTCTGTTCGGAGGATGGATGCTAGAACAGAAAGGAACGTTGATACTGTACAGGACTTAGTGGGGCGGAGATCAAAGTAATCACTTCGACGAGTAAATCAATAGCTGGGAATGTCTCAAGAGTCTTTGAGGCGTGTTCTTAAATCAGATATTAATTTTTATCTATACAACATCGAAATAAAGCAAGAACTTACGGAAACGGACATGGAAAAACCGTGTGTGAATCGTTTTGTTACACAATCGAAGAAAATCCACACATCATGTTTGGTTTTCTGACGAAGCGCACTTTTTGTTTTAGGACATGTAAACAGCATAAACAATGTTTATTTAGCTACAGTTGCACCAGAGGATGTGTTACAGAAGCCGTTTCACGCAGCAAATTGCACAGCATCAGTTATCGGTCCATATTGGTTCGAAGATAAAAATGAGAGACATCTAACAGTAAATACTATGTACTATGTGGCAGTGCTGAAGAAAATTTGGGCATCACTGGGACGACGCAAAGAGGTAGAACAGTGATTGAACGCCACAATTTTTTATTTATGGGGGTATCTCAAGGACAAAGTTTGCCAGAACAACCCTCCAAAGATTGGTGAACTGAAGGCGGCAATCAGAGCAAAAATCAGGGATATCCCCAAAGAGGAATATATCCAGGCATTTGACAATTTAGTGCGACGTTTGCAAGTTTGCCTCCAACGGTGCGGAGCGCATTTAGAGCATATTTTGGAAAGAAAGTGATTTTTGTGCAAAGCGAAAAAAATTAACTGAAACTTTTGGGGATGATCGTACACAGGGTGAAGTTTAAATCCACCAAAGGTCTTGAAATTAACTGGAAATTTGTAGGATTTATTACAATATTTATGGGTTCTGTTTTTGTTTTGTTTTTTGGTGGGGGTGAGTTCACTCTCTCTCTCTCTCTCTCTATATATATATATATATATATATATATATATATATATATTAATGAGTAACCATATTTGATTAGATACTTAATTTATTTAGTAAAAAATATACAGGGTTCCCCACAAAATTTGACATACATCAACTCCCAGGCCAATAATTTTGGCAATTCATGTTTGCAATAATCTCAAATTTTCACAGTATGTACAGAAACAGATCAATATTTTATAATTAATGTTTTATTTTTGTTATCCCAATACGAATCTGCCTGAGATATGGATCAGGCGTTGTGGAGATGAAGACAGTTTTCTGAAAAAGTGGCCGCCGCTGTCACCGGACTTGTTCCCCTGTGATTTTTCTTTTTATGGGGATATGCGGTTAGCCTTGATGAATTCAAGCAGAGAATTACTTCCGCATTAGATAATGTTACCGGAGACATGCTACTGCATGTTTGACAAGAGCTTAACTACCGACTTGAAGTGTGCCGTGTTACAAGCGGTGCACATATTGAACACTTATGGGATCGGTCCCATAATAAACTGAAGATGTTCAACAGTTAAACTCTTTAATTTCATTAAGATAGACTTAGTAGTTTTCATAATAATTACATTTAAAATGTGTCAATTTTTTGGGAACACCCTGTATATATTTACATCTACCAGCCTGAATATTCGACAAATCTTAGAGATTTATGCGTTCTTCGACAGGATACGAGCCTATGTTTCCTCAGAGGAAACCGTCATTAGATATGACGTGCTTTTACCCTCTCGGCCACAAAGAACAAATATTGCTTTTGAACACGGACCTTTCCCGATTCTCGAAATATGCATCTCCGCTCAATTTCGTAACTTAAACAAAATGTTTTTAGAAATGGATTTTTCATTGATTAATCCATCATTTATTGTTTAACTGTTATTTTTAATGGATACCCATATTTGAGTAGATGCTCTCTTTATTAAAAAGTATATTTATTTATTTACAACTACCGCACAGAATATTCGTAAAAAGCATATTTTTCTAATAAGATTAGTTGAATATTCAGGCCAGGTGATGGAAAATATACTGTTTGCCAATTTTAAAAGCATATTTCTGAAACTGAGTATTGTAAAAAATGTAATTTCTATCAATTACTATTTAAGATATATTTGTGTGTGCGTCTATTGCTGAAAAAATATCGTCTTAAGTTATTCCAAAATGGTTCACAATGTAAATTTTAAGCACATTCTTTTCTACACCTGTGAGTTTGTGGAGATGAGCCTAAGTTTTGGAGTAACAGGTGAAAAAATTACATTCGCCATATCTTTGTTCTCGCATCAATAGTTAATCTACAGTTTAGTTATTTTTTTTTTATTGCCAGGCTTGAATAAGACCTTCTTTAACGAAACAAATTACGCATCACTTATTTTGATTACTTGGCTACTTATTTGAATGTCAAAACAGTCTTAGCAATAATACAAGTGAGATATGGCTAATTATTTACTGCCAATTTATTTAAATAATGCACTGAATACTATTTAAGTCACGTGGCAATAATTGTACGTAAAAATGATGCGCTAAAATAAGTAAGCAATTACTCGTTTTACGTCCTTTGAACGTCGCTGTCTTTCTTTAAAAAAAGAGACTGTTAATGCTACACGATCGCACTTTATTATGAGCTAAATATGTTAGTGTTTTTATGAAATATCATTTGTTCCCTTCCCATATTCAGATAAATACAAAGGAGTGCAAGACGCAAAAATAACACATTTGCATTAAATATTGTCAAGTTTTATTAGTCACGTCTCTTTTTAAAGGAAAATGAACGATAAGGAAGAAAAAAAAACTAATATTTATCCCAAAAACCGCAGTGAAAATAAAGATTTTACTGTTAAGCGATAACTAAGAGTGACAGTAGTAGACAAAATCAATAGTTTATATTTACATATATATATATAGAGAGAGAGAGCATCGGCGTTTGGCGCAATGAAATGTGTTGTTAACGAAGCCCCTTTGCAGGGAAGTGCGATTTTTACTGGTCAAACACAAATATTAACATTTTGAATTAAATAATATGGAACAATGGATATCGCCTCGGACTGAAGAATCTGAGAGCAGATTTCGAATTCTAGATTAATTTAGATTACGCGCTAATACCGTTGGAAATGAAAGGATCAATCTCCTCTCTCCAAGTTATGGGTTAAATAGCAGGACAGACTGTTACCTGTAGCCCTGGTTGGCGACTAGTCTAGAAGGAAAACTCTGAATTCAAACCAGCCTGGAGTAGTTTGGGCTCCATCAGGCTACTTTGCCCAGGATATGCCACGGCTGCAACGGTTGCAATAGATGTGATGCCCTATGCAACTAATGGTTACTTGTGATTGAGAATGGGAAAATATCTAGAGATAATAGGGGAGACGCGAGAAGGATCTTTCTTCGAACCACGTCTGGTGAAGAAGAACTAACTATATCACATAGCAGAAAACAGATCACTTGAGTGCTTTCAACAACAACAAGTTGATTAGATACCGCATGTAACTTTGAGAGAGAACGGCATATTCAGGATGCTGATGTTCCAAATTGCCTTATATCTAAGACGATGAAGGATGTCACTATCAATGGAAAGAGCGATAACAGCTATTGGATTTGAGTAAATTCTTTTCCTTAAAATTTTTTTTAACATGATTCTTTTTTTCCAATAATTTTTACGCAAAATACAACCCCAGAACCAATTTATAGTTTCCAGACCTACTAAAAAGTCCACTCAGAAAAATGCTCCAGAAAAAAAAAAGAAATTCCACCCAGAAAAATTTGCAGACCTCACTAATAGTTCCACACAGAAAAAAAATCTGCAGACCCTCTAAACATTCCACGCATAAAAAGTCTCAAGACCTCACAAATAATTCCACCCAGAAATAGGCTCCAGTTCCAATTAAAATTTCCACCAAGAAAAAGTTCCCAACCCACAAAAAAATTCACCCAGATATAGGTTCCCGACTCACAAAATCCATCTAGGAAAAGGCTCCACATCCAATAAAAATTTCACCTAGAAAAATTTCCAGACCCACAAAAGATTCCACTGAGAAAAAGACTCCAGAACCACAAAAATTCCACCGAGAAAAAAAGGCTCCAGAATCACTGAAAATTCCACCCAGAAAAAATTTCCAGACCCACTAAAAATTCCACCGAATAAAAGGTCCCCCCGCTCCATAAAAGTTCCACCAGAAACAAACAAAGAATTTAGATATTTAAAATAATAATTTTAAAGTTGAATGCGGTATGCGATATGAATAAAATGTGAGGTGAGAGGAAGTGAAGATATAAAAAATAAGAATTGACCTTTAAAAAACTAACCAAGTTTGATGCAGGCGTTTTTTCAACAAATTGTAAGTTCTTTGAACACATTCACTTTTTTATTGGGTTCTTAAAAGAATGGGATTTTCGAAGATGTTTTGAAGTGCCAATTTCAGCTTAAGAGATGAGGCATGTAATGTTTGATCTGAAGTAGATTAAATATTGGTACACTTGAGAAAGTACTTAAAAAACTTAAATCCAAACAAGCTTTCAAAGTCTCAAAATCGCCTACAAAACATTTTTCCTAAATTTTTGAAAATGGCTCCACATGTTTTGATAGAAATCAATTGTATATTAAGTGAGGACATCGATAATTGTCTACATTCTGAGAAAAACGTTACACCATTTGTTGGACAGATAATGAGTGCGTTGAATAAAACGCATAGCACAATATGGGAATTCATCAATCGAAAATTTCCAAGTAATTGGTGTGATGGCTTTTGTGTGTTTGTCTGAAATAAAACCATTACAAACATCAAGATCAGTAGGCATTAGTTAAGTGCTGATTAGAAAGAAACGAAGTTCAGTTTTGATTATTTGCGAGAGTCTCTAGTATCCAGATGATAATGAAAGGCCACACTTACCAAAAACCGGTGCAAATTCTAGGGTGTTGTAAACATTACACATGGTTTCATGTATTTGTTATTCTCTCTTCATTTGGAGGATTGTCTTGTGTTTTTTTATCCAGGAATATAAAACAGGAAATAAAAATGAATAAAGCAATTTTGTTTAATTCCTCACTGTCCAGACACTACAGAGTTCAAAATCGTTTACGCATCTTTATGAGTGATGAATTATTTTGCACCCGGCAAACCTTATCCCACAAACAGAATGCTGGTAGCCTATCACTATTCTATCACGTCTACTATGGAAAATGTCATAACGACTAATATTCTTTAGTTACAGCTGATACGGCCATCGTAACTACGACCTGCCATGCTCTGTTTACGGTGGAAAATCATCCCCACTCCCTTCGTGTGCGTTCGGTAAGGAAAATGTTCCACTCTGGAAGCTTCTTCCCCAGAGCAGTTGCTTTGTGGAACGGATTACCTAAGACAGGCTTCCCAAACTAATGAAATCTTAACGTCTTCAATTCAGTGTTAACACTTATCTATCCTACATGACCTCTTTTATATGTCATGCTTCTACAAAATTCAATCAGTAACGCTTTACACTGGGTGCTCTTTCGCCCTTGTATTGGGTGAACTAAAGTAAAACAAAATTCAATTATTCATATCAGGAGAAACTGTCTATTTATCAAAATCTATCTCTACACACGAAAGGCATACGTACAGGCATATCAATAATCCGTAGTTTCATTATTAAAAAAAAAACAAAAAAAAAACAAACAAATTAATATTTACTACAATTATTCAATATAATATCTATATTTAAAAGGGAATAGAATCTTAATTGACTATGAACATCTTCGTAGACATGCGTTCAGCGCACGCCGGATCAAACGGAAGTTCGTTCTGCAAAGAAGGAACTCAAGTTCGAATCCTGCTAGAGGGCACATTTTCTTAAGTTTTCTCTAGTACGCATGCCGGTAAAGGAAATGAATACTGCTTAAGATAAACCAATATAATACGGATATCCACTAAAAATAACGTTTGAAGTATTCAAAATATGTCGAATTATAAAAAGATTCTATAGAAATATCTGTACGAATGGCTTTTAGCAATTCAGACCACTGCCCAATATGACAAAATAAGTTTTCAGATTTACTCTTAAACACCTACCACACAAACTCACAAACATAAACACACGTTTGTGTGTGTATGTGTGTGTGTATTATATACTTCTGTATAAAATATTTTAGTCTGTGTGGTGTTTTTACAGAAGTCAAAACTTTGAATTCTATTGTGCCATCAAAATGTATAGACATTGTTTATTTTTCTATCAACGTAGCTCTAGGAAGTAGTCGATATGTTTCCCAAGAAACAATTAGAAGACGAAATGCTTAAAAAAAACATCAAAGCAAAACGGTTCGGTATTTTTCATTGTTCGTGTTTACTGCCGTAAGTGTAAGGTGAAATAATCGACCTACTCTCGCTTCCGGAAAAGTGGCCAATCCTAAAAGAATTGGATTAAACTTCAAGTCGGAAAGGAAGTGCTCTTATTGAGTTCTGATGAAACGCAGAAGAATCAATAACGAAAAAAAAATGTAATTACGCCGTAAATATATTTCACTGGTATATGATTTTTTATTTAAAAAAGAAATGGTCTAGTTGCCTCTGCGTTAGATTACGAGTAATTCAGCAAGCAATAACGCGCGTGCTCACACACAGGGGCACAATACACACACACACACACACACACACACACACACATATATATATATATAGTACTTTTACGTGTGTTCATATTGTGAAGATTAATCTGTATTTTCTGTGATTTTCTCTAGATTTACTTATGACTAGCAGCATGGCCCGGCGTTGCTCGTGCTTGATTCAAAAATCGTACAACTCATACAGCAATCGCTATCACTTGACTTGAAATATTTTTGTTCTTCCTTGCCTTTAAAGGAGTGCCCTTTTCCGTGCTGATGTTGCTACATGCCTTACTTCTTGCCTATCGCACACTGCAAATTTTTCTAAGGTCTATACTAAACATTAAATCTGTTACGAAAAAAAGAACTAAACAAAATGAACACAAAACGATCAACTTTAAAAAAAGGACTCATAACTGGAAAAACCGAATGAAAAAAGAATGTTAACAACAAATACTTTTTCACGCCAAACCCAGTTCTGCGGAATCAGAATCAACGTTGATTTTAAGCAAGCGAATGAGCTAACTGGAGTAAAGTGCCATGCAGATTTAAATTTTCCCACTATCATTCATGTCAGTCAGCTGTTGGCTCGCACGCTGACCAATAGGATCTTCCTGCCTATTTGTGGCAGCCAGCTATTGGCTCTCACTCTGTCCAGAAGAAAATGACCGCAAACTACATGAAAACTGCCGTAGAAGCATGAAAAAATCGATTATTTCCACGATCGATGGCAGTTGGAAAATGCAAAATCGTTCTTGGCCTTCCCGCTAAATTGGAGCATGTGCATGTAAATATTGGTGCAAATCCGTGAAAAATTGCGGCCGTGCATTCGTTAGACACACACACACACACACACACACACACACACACACACACACACACACCTGCCTTTTATGGATAGATATGCCTTCACCCCTGCATACATAAATAACAGAATCTGCATAACCTACCACATTTTCTAACAGATGGAACCCGAAAAATCAATACTTTAATATAGTAAGTTCATTTTCCACTAAGCAGAGAGTATGCTCGTATCTTAAATTGTTTCCTTTGGCTTTCGGAATTATCTCTCAGCTAATGGTTGGGTTCTTGCATTATATTCTTACATTCTTTTTAATCGTCAACCATACTTTGAAAGTGTTGTGGAGTTTTCGTATTTGATATTGTTTAGTTTATATTTTTGGTGGTAAACACGAGACCTAGTATCTCTATGGATGCAAATAATGTTTAACGTCTGAATTGATTCTAGATCGGTAGATTATGCCTTCAGTCAGGCATATTTTACGTAACAATAATTAA
The DNA here is from genome assembly GCA_963932145.1 of Acanthosepion lycidas. Lineage (NCBI taxonomy): Eukaryota > Metazoa > Mollusca > Cephalopoda > Sepiida > Sepiidae > Acanthosepion > Acanthosepion lycidas. The sequence continues at coordinate 48,612,657 of OZ010574.1, read as the reverse complement.
ATAAACAACTCCGAACACAAATTTTTAAATCAACGCCACGAGAACGCGAACTGTATGACGTTAAGAATATACTAAACAATTGAAGATTTCAAGACTGCATGAATCTCGTGCTGTCGATGTCTTATATATATATATATATATGCTAGCAGTAGAGCGCGGCGTTGCCCGGGGATGTAACAGTAAGAGATAGATCAAGTATCGACCATCATAAAGACTGAAAAATAAAATTGACAAAGTTTATTGTTTAAGGTTGACGGACACGCATGTCTTAATTATTTTTTTTTTTACGAATTGGTCAAACTCAAACTCAAACAAAAACATTGTTTTCAATCGTTATGAGTCTACCGATTGAATAGAATTTTATTATAAACAATTGTCTTGTAAATGGAATTTTTAAAGAATTTTGAATGTAAAAATAAAGAAAAAAGTGTGCTAGACAACAAGAAAAACTACATTCCAAAAATAAGTGAAGTTTTGTTGAAATCGGTTGAAAAATGTAGGAAATCCGATCCCATATATAAACGAACACACACACAGACACACACACACACACACGAGCACAACCTTGGTTTTGTAATAAGTATAACTCGATATGAGTTGTCCCCCTTTCATTCTCGCGATGCCTCTTAATCGTATTTTCAAATTGATTTCGTGCAAAAACAATTGTGTTTTTCCAATTTTTGGCGCTGTCAGAACCACCGCAAGGTAATTTTACGTAGTCCTGTGAAGTTTTCTTGAAATCGGTTGAAAAATGTAGGAGATCCGATCCAATATATAAACGTACAGACACACACTCACACACACACACACACAATCTGCGTTTTATAATAAGTAATATATAATAAGTAATATATATATATATATATATATATATATATGAAAAAAAGCTGAATGAATACTCCGACGTGATATAGGCTAAATTGCAGAGCAGACTGAACTCTCTAATGCAGAAGGAGGAAATCCTTGAATTCAGACATGATGAAAAATATTTTGTAATTTTGTGATGCATAATGCACCACTGCTTTGTTATCACGTTTTGCGAATAAAGTCGCTGATTCTACAGAAGCCTTCAAGACAATAAATTCATATAAATGGCGACTCCGGCAGTTCAGCGGGAAGACACAACACCGCCTACTCAATGCCACTGACTGAGTGCCGCAACAATTCTGCACCGAGTGAACTCAACACCAGAAAAATATAAAGATTATATTAGAATGTCGATTTACTTTATTTAAAATAAATTATTTACTATTTACTTTATTAAATGTAATTAAAAATATAAACTGGTTCTTATTTTACATGATGCTTTTTCGAATGACTTACTTGAATAAATATATCCACTAAATTAAGGTCTAAATCCTTAATAAATTTTCATTTATTCGCTTGTTATTTTTCTGGTGCTGAGTGTTCACGTTTCTGAGTTGTCACGGATTTTAAAATCTCTCTCTCTCTCTCTCTATATATATATATATATATATATATATATATATCTGATAGAAATAAAAGTGTATAACTTAATAAGATCAGATATATTTTTCTTCCATAACTTTCTTTTGCGCTTTCTGTGTTTTGAATTAAATTAAATCTCCCGTTGAATCCTGAAGAGCGGGATCGAAACCGGTTGCTTCGCCCGTTTTTAATATCTCTAGTAATATTAAGTTTTAAACTTTTATTTCTATCATTAAATTTTGTACCTACAAAAATATCATTATATATATATATATATATATATATATATATATATATATATATATATATATATATATATATATATATATATATATATTGAAACTTGGTCAGAAATGCCTAGCGGAAAAACCATATTTTAAATCAATTAATTTATAATATTAATGCTCTGTAAATTTACATTGAGAACTATTTTGTAAAAATGAAAATATCTATAAGAACACCGGATTATATATCTTACTGTTCTTTCTTTATATATATATATATATATATATATATATATATATATATATATATATATAAAGGACGAATATTTTCTATGAAAATTCCTCGGACATTCAGGCCGGTAAATGTTATTTAATACTGTTTATTATAAACAGACCATTTACTTAAATACTTGTATCTATAAAAAGAACGTTAAACATAAAAAATGACGTTAATAAATAAATTGTCGGACTTTGTCCATTTCTTAATATATATATATATATATATATATATATATATATATATATATATATATATATATATGTATATATATATATATATATATATATATATAATCCACTAATTATTTTTCTTTGTAACTCCAAGCAATGTTTGACACCAAGTAATGAATAGAGATTTATCCCTGGTTTCCTCTTTACGTTTAGGCATACGGGTTTCCTTCTAAATTCTTCTAGTTCTCTTTCACTCTCAGTAACGTTTCGGTTGGGAGTTTAAATGATTGAAAGCATACCATCCCTGCTAGTTCATTTGCAGCTATTTACATTGCCTTCTATTTACACAAGCTTGCTAGGTATATTACTTGCTGTTACGCTCTGCCAATTGTGCCTTTAATGTCCTTGATTGTCAGATCCTCAAAGCCCATTTTCCTGATTATATGTCCCAGAAATATCAACTGTCTCTTTCTAATAAAGTGTCTTGCTCTTTCCTATTTTCCTAAACTTAACTCTGTTGCTCTTACATTGCGTCCATATTTGTCCCCCTGTCTCATCTAAGAGTAAACATATGAAGAAATTGTCTTGGCCCTAGAAAAAGATATATCAACTGACACGGAAATATATTGGGTACCTGTTATAAAAAAGAAAAAAAGGAGTAATTATTTTTATAATGCTATTCACCTATATTTTCTGATGAATGTAGTAAATATTTGGGATGAAATATAATTATTCAGACATTCATTTGCTGACGAATAAAATAATGCAAAATTACATAACAATCCAGCGTGTTCCATATTTAATCCTAGATATTGATATAACGGCTCTGAGATTTGTGACAAAATTTGTGGCAATCTTCTTGTAAAAATTAACACATATTCTATCATATTCCTATTGAGAAATTATCTTAAAATCGCTCGAGTTTGGAGATGATTCCATTGTGCACTCTAAGTTCAAGACACTGCAACATTTTTTTAAATATTTTATGCGATATATAGCACAGGACAAACAATGTCATTCTCATTTGTTCATTTGTTTTCGTCTGGAACTATTTTTTGTTTGCATTGTAGCCTGATTCGAATTGTTATCTTCTTGAAAATATACAACATTTTCGTAATTTCAGAAATTTCTTACATGGAAGCTTATCTTTTGTTTGTATTGATAATAGCATTATCAATTAGCGTTTCACTTGTATGTAATACATCCGTACCAATAGCAAATAAAACGACATCATTAAATCTAATTAATTGTAGTGATAATATCTTAGTTTCGTACGAGTTGTCCTGATATTTTGACAGTGGGCAATTCTATTTTAGATTTTTTTCATTAATAGTGACTTGAAACAAAGTGGTTTGTGTAAATGATGGTCAAATTGATTTTGAGATTATTTTGTGGCTTAGAAATGCGATCTTTTTTTGTGTGCCAAAATATAGTTGATCAATTCTTGGAGGACATGTCTTTTAACAGCTCCGGATTTTCATAACTTGTTCTGATGGTCATTATTTATCTGGGGATAAATGACAGACAGCGCGCCAACCAAGCAATGGAAAACTCATTCTGTAATCCTTGACTTAAAGGGAAGGCATAGGGATTTAGTGATTGATCGCTTTCTGAAAGTTGCACCGTTGTTTACTTTCAAATTTCTCAAGATCTAGAAAGCACTGATGTGATATTATAGCAGTAGCCAAATGTAAAACGATTTCTAAGTTTTCTAATACCATTAGAACTCACGCATATCTAAATAAAATGATCAACATGTTATCGATTAGAACCCTAGAAAGGCAATGACATAGCCAGGGAGTTGATGTTTCAAGGAACACTATCCGAGAAATTGTGAATGAGGACCATCGATACAAGTGATACAGGGTGCGATGGATAAATTGTCTAAATTACGGAAAAATGAAAATAACACTTTCAATAGATATATTTACCAACGTTATAGAAAATATCTTGAAAAACTAAAGAGTAAATTTATTCAATAAATTCACCAATAGCTACAACCACAGCCTTCAGACAACGTCGGAATCTCCTGCAACTTGGTGAATGCTGCCATTATCCTTGCCTTAAATTCGTCTTTGGTATTACATTGAGTTTTGTTGGATTTCTCGTTCAACTGTGTATCACGCAGTTGCAAGTCTGGGAAGTTAGGTGGCCATATGTAAGGGGTGATGAGATCGCAGAAATTGTCTGACAGCCATGATTCGGTTATTCTGCATATGATGAATGGTGCAGAGCTCTCTTCCCAGGCATAGGGTCTTCTAGCCGCCCTCATAACACAGGGCAGCACTACATCATCAAGGGACTTGATGTAGACCTCCATGCTGAGTCTGCGGCCCTTTCAGATGATGAATGGAGGCATAGCGTCGACATCACTGATGATCACCCCAACCACATTTGTAATCACTATTAGACTCATCCAAATCTTTGCGAATTCTCTGCACTAACCTTGGATTGAAAGTCAAGCACTTTGAGATGTTCGTATTAGAGTTCCGGTGCGAATCTCAAGGAGTAGAGCATGTCGTTTCCAAATTTCTGGCCGAGTGAATTGCATCATGGTGATTTAGTTCTCACAGACACTGCCAAACTGACTCTACTATACTCTGCCCTCGAATAAGACAAAAGCAAACAACGCGCATTAGCGGAATTAAAAATGTAAAATAGCGACAATTTACCATCGCATTTTTTATGTGACGTGGAGTTGACATTTTATGTCAGTAAAGACAAAACATTCCTGTCTGATCAGTGCAAAGCTCTTGTTGAACATGTTGAACCAAGAGACTGGAATTATTTTTTCTCTGAGAAAAACTTTGATCGGGACCAAAAGTTAAATCCAAGGAATGATAGATTCTTATGCCGTGAACCCGGCGAAGTCCCGACTGCTTCTCCGGTAACTATAATTGTTCTGGAAGTTGTGGACAACGCGGGAGATGTCATACGTCTTCACGTCTTTCCACACTGCTTAAGGATCTATACTTCTGATTATAACGAATTATCGGAGAGATTTTTGAGGTGTAAAGGAAGACTCTACACCTATCAACAAGATTCTGTACAGTTGCATAAGGTCAAGAGGACAAAAGAATGTATGAATTACAATCTCGCCAATCCTATGGCCACGTAGGCCACCGGAATCCGTTGGACTATTTCATAGGGAGCAGAGTTGAAGGGTAAGCAAAGGACCACATAGCACAATAGAATCTCGGAAGCCCGGAATACCAATCTCCAAATAGATTAATCATAATCTGATATGTCCATATTTCAGATTTCCTATTGAAACACCCATCGACACTAACGGCAGATTCATTAAAAAGATTTGTCAAGATGAGTCTCAAGAATATTCATTACAATTTAATTCAAAGAAAGTTCTTCTTTAATGACACGCGTCTTTAAATAGATTCAAGCACATTTCTTCAAAGAACAGAGCAACTCTGTACAGTACTATACTTAAGAACCCTTTACGTATAGCATCTTTACTAAGCATTTGCTTCAAATCCGGCTGAATTTCTTGCATATCACATCAACCAATTTCTTTCTTTGTACGCGTATATATATATATATATATATATATATACGTATGTATGTTGAAACCCGTTAAAAATTGTAGATAGAATCACTAAAAATACTAAAATCCCAATTCTGTGCAAGATAGAAGCACACAGGTATCACCTCAATTCTGTACACAAATAGGGCCACGCCAACTTCGAATTCATATTTTCACATTAGTTATTTTATTAAACAGTCAGCGACGATCTCTTAAACGCCTTTCAAACTTTAAAAAAAAACAACACATTCTTGTCTTTCGTTTTTAAAATTGAAGGCTCACGACCTGAAAATAATGAAGTATCTTTTCCGTTTTAAAATTCGAAATTAAAATTTTGGAGTCTCACAAATCTAACTTTTAAGCTCGATTTTTCTTATAAATAGCGTAACGTAAATTAATAGTCCTCAGGTTTTAGTATAATTCGACCGGGGGATCTAAAAAATATTGAATTCTCAAAAGTTCTCAGACTGAAAGCAACTTACTATGTACGAAGCTCGGTCTTGCAAGTTATTTCGTTTTTTAAAAGTATGTTCATAAAACATTTTGTATAGTTATATTACAAAAGTACACAAATGAGATATGTAAACAAAGCATAATTGTAAACGTTGTAGTCGTACTGTTACTTAGCCATAATGTCGGATCATTATAGCTTACATCATACACTCACATAAAATTACATAATTCGTGTATATACAAGTCATGGATTTATACATACCTTTCGCTCTATAATACATACTTTTAATTTATTTATTTCTTTTTTGTTGTAAAAAGAATAAAAAACATATTTCGTTGAACTTTATTTGGGAGAAACTTTTTAACTTGTTTCTTTCAACGTAAAAGAAAAACAAGTTTATTTTTATACTCTTCACATAGATTTTTCCTATACACACACACACAAATATATATATATATATATATATATATATATATATAATTAGAATTTCGGATTAAGGAATCGGTGAGACAATTTCGAATCACTTATGTACTTGGGGAAGGTATGACTTTATCTCTTCTCTAGGTAAAATACGTGGACAGACTATATATATATATATATATATATATATATATATATATATATATATATATATATATATGTATATATATATATATATATATATATATATAGACTGGACTTGAGCTTATATTTCATCAGTTAATTAAATAATTATTAAATATGTTCTTAAGCTTTCAGTGGAACAGATTGACTTCTGAAATAATAAATGACGTAAACACCTATCTTGTCTTAAAAATATCTTTTTTTTTATTATTATCTTCAGAAATTGTTGGAGGTCTACGTTGATAAATTTTATACATAAATTTGAAGTAATTATAATACTATTTTTTTTTGCTTATAGTCGAGCACCTTAGTTTTATTGACACTATTCTTTTTCAAATTGTCAGCCTTACAATTTTACGGTCCTTTTTAACTTTCGTTAGGACTAGAGGATCACCATTTTCTTTTCTTTAAGTTCTCATTTCATTTGTAAACGGAAATCTCCAGAAATATCTAGTTGACAAGGACTAATGTTACATTGTGGGCGACTCGATACCTCACTTTACTTGATATTCTTCGATCATTGACAGCATTATTTAAACGAAGAGATTCACTGATACGATTAGAGTTCCGACCTAACGTGAAAAGATAAACCAATATATGTTTTATTCATATTCGTTATATCTCAGAGATTCTCCTGATTAACTAGTTCGACCTTGTTCAAGAGGTGATAGTGTGTGCATTTTTCCCTTTTAAAAGTCATGTTTGACTACAGCCTTCGAGACTGGTATCAACACTCATATATACTTTCACATACGCATGTAATGCTATACAGTTGATGCAATATTTTCTAAGGTGTCAATCGATGAATAAAAGTTTTTATTTAGACACTCTCCGCATAGAATCGACGAGAATCAAGAAGAATTCGAATAATGGTAATATTAACTGATTCCTCATAAGCTAACGTTTCACATTGAACGAGTTGCTATTACGACTATCGGTAGAAATTTTTTATATCTTTCGCTTAAAACAATTTTTCAGGAAAATAGGTTTATCATGTCCACTAGTTGTTATCGCTCTTTCTAGTATTGATGTGGGTTTTCCTTCCTAAGCTTTTGTTTGAAGTAGTTTGGCATCTCAACATATTGATTGTCATTAATTTCTTTTTGAGTTACATGTGCAATCCATTTTAGTTGCTGCTATTGCTGAAATTCCTCAAATGACGTGCTTTTTGTTATTCAACATAGTTCTTTGTAATTCTTTAGCGCCAATCCACGGTGTTCGAAGAATCATAAATTTCACCAAGGCCCACTGGCTTGAATTGCTCAAAGCCATTTTTGACCACTGTGCCGAGAAAGCGATTGTATACAGGTGACAGTTTAAATATTTCGAAACGGTTTTGGTACCATGCATGGAATCCATATGAAAGTCTTGATCTGAAAACGCTAGTTAAGAATACGACTCGTGTTTTGGGTTTTTGTAGCCATATGTGGTGCACAGCCTATTCTATTCTGCACAGTTAATTCTCTTTATGTCTCTCTACTAGATTTCTTATAATTGATCTATATACTGCGATATTTGAAGTGTTTAGTTTTTACTAATTCCACATCTGAGTCGACATGTCAGATATATTTCATAACATTCTTGCAGATTTCTACTTAGAGTCTTATTTTTTATTTTGTTTGTTTCAATTCAATTAATAATTTCTTCAATTTTAGCAAGACGTTTTCATTATGATGATACGTTCCAATGTTTAAGATTGCTGCGTCGTTCTCACTTTGGTTAGTGGCAGTTGTTCCAGACGATTAAAAGAACAATTTTCTAATTCTTCTGAAACGTAGGCTTTTCATGCTTAGAACATTGGGCGGAGACTACCTCCATGCCCCTATTGACTTCCTAAACACTGTTGGGCAACCCGACGCGGTGTTATGGTTAGCAAACTTGTCTCGCTAGAACAATTATGAGTGATTAGTGAGTTCGATCCTCACTGGGTGCCCCATACTTTCGGCTTTGTGCCACATCTAAGCTACGCTTGGAAAAATCATTACTCCCTAAATTCTCTGTGATCGACTAACTCGCTAAGTAAGTCAATACCTATTAATCTTAATAATGTCTTTGTTAAATTTACATTGCTATAAATATAACAAGGGTACAATCTTCCCCCAAAATTCTATAAAAAATTGCTTTTATATGATTTTACACATAGTTTAGTTACGTGTGAAATTTTCACATCTGACTTACTGATAGCTGTAATCAAAATATACATAATTCTTTATTTTGCATTGTATGTAACTGAAAGGAAATATTTTAAATAACTTATGTATTATCTTTAATTTTGATGTAAATATATCAGATCTATTCTTCAATAAAAAAAACTGAATAATAAAAGAACAAATCAGAAAACAGAGGGAATTGTTTCTAGGTGTGGCATTTTTAGTGTGGATTTCAAATGTAACAAGTTTTGTATCGATATTTAACGAATTAGTTCAAGTTGAGGTTTATTCGAAACCGAATTCGAAGTATAAATCTATAAAGAGAGGAAGTGATTTTAGCTTGATGTCAAGTGTTTGCGTTTGATGGACCAGTTCGATCTTCTAATTGGCATCCATTTACTGAAGACGAATGGGAAGTAAAGTAATGGGGTATATCCAGGAGATGGTCTATATTAAGTCATGTTTGAGATCGGAGAGAGTTCTGGTTTGCCTTAGGCAGGAGACGGATATTTTAGTCGATTGGTTTCGAAGCCAGCATTCGTATTGCCATCCACTACTCCAGGATTGTAGGGAGAAGAGCTGGCATAGCAGATTCCCAAGTTTAACTTATCTACCCACCCGCCGAAGTGCCGAGTATTACATATAATATATGATATACATATAATATATATGATATACATGTAATAATATGATATACAATATATGGTATTCATATAATATAATATATATGATATTCATATAATATATATTATTTACGTAAAAAGATCGGTATTTCTAGACGTGGCGTTTATCTTTCATATTGTTACTTTTTGAGCATACATCAGGCCATTTCCCATCTTTCGATTCACAACGAAGAGATCGAGATTCGGAATACAAGATGGACTTATCGTTGGCCGGTCGGTGGAACGTATGGGCGTTGTCTGTTTACATAGATGCAATATTTACAAAAATGAAAACAAATTAAATTCAGCACGCCCCCCCAAAAAAACAACAAAAAACAACAACAACAACAACAACAAAAAAAACCCAAAAACAAATTCATAGACTTTTGCTTGTTTATATAAAACTAGCCGTTTAAGATATTTGAAAAATAACAGTTTTCCTTTTTTTTTTATTGTGTTTTCTTACCACCATGTCACATTGAAACACCGATTTTCGTACGATCAAAATTTAAGCAGCGTCCACCTGATTGGCAACTAGATGGATAACCATTTGAGAATACGACCTTGCTGCAAGATATTGATCTCAAAATTTCATAAATTAACACTAGCTCATTTACTAAGTTACGTGTATTATATCCTGTGGACAATGACAAATGCAGTTTGGAAATTATTGTAATAAATCCAAAAAGAATTATTAAATAATAATTTCAAAGGACTCTGTAATTTACGCAATTTTAATTGCTTTCCAGCAAAGGTAGGAGTGTTGTACCACCTGTTAATTGGTGTTGTTTCAAGGTCTACACTGACCCGATGTGGTAACATCTGTTAATCACCCTACTGTGGGTAAATAGTTAACACTAAATTGGGGTCAAATCACTATGAAAATATAGAAATAGATTTTTATAGTAATAATACCAGTAATAGATACTGGGGAAAAAAGACAAAAAAATACCAGCAATACATTTTCTGAAAGACAAAAAAATACCAGCAATACATTTTCTGAAAGACAAAATATATTACCAGCAATGCATTTGACTCTCCACAAAAACCCTCTTTACAAAAATACTTCAACGAAACCTTCAAACTGTTTTCTTACAAAGAAAAACATATTCTATGCATACGAACCTATCCTCAAAATCTCGTCGGCATTAAATAATCCATTGAGGTTGATATGCTATAAAATAAACCAAACCCAAAACAGTAAAGTTTACACCTGCCTGTGTTAACCATGACCTAAAGACATTCATGTGGTACAAATTGTTGTGTGGTGTACCTGAAGTATTAGGTCGGTGCAAAAATAATGTCGTTTTCTCACATAGTAAGATATGTGAGAAAACGATATTATTTTTGCACCAACCTAATAATATCGTTCATTAATGATTTCATAAAATGTCTTTATAAGTATGCAAGAACTCAGGCCTGACATAGATAATTGGAGCACAGTTTTTGTTCAGTTTCATTGCATTTTTGAAGAGTAATATTTAAATTTCAGGCATAAATTTAATATTTTATCTGTGCATTACTTTTCTTTCTGCCAGCCTCTTCAGTCTATAGTGGAACGGAAATATACGATCTTAATTTTTTTTTTAAAAATGTGTGTTAATTTTATCACCTGAAATACGTTCTTAAACATTCAAATAGCAAAATTATATTTGCGAAGCAATCTTGCTTTGAAAGATTTAATTAAAGTAAAAATATTATATTTCTGAGATAACCAACAGGCATTATGCCTGAACCCGCTCGGTGATGGCGAAAAGCTAATTGACGAATTCCAGGTAATACGGTTAAAAGAAAAAGAGTCTAGGGTGTGAGCTCTCCTCGAAGAGAAGAAGGAAAAGGAAAAGTGAAAAAAAAAAGGATAATTTTTTTTTTTTCATTGAGCAAGATTTTTTTAAACCGAGGCTAGTCTGGCCACACCCGCGCCGCTGAGCGCCCATTGGCTGAATGATAGCAGGAATACTGGGCGGAGGTAATCATGTAAAGAAGGAGGGGAGGCCTGTTGCGCCCCCTGAAGGGATTAGGTGTGAGATGCCACTGTGAGAGAGAGGGGAAACCCGTTGACACCCTCCGAGGGCATGGTGAGATACCAATATGAGAACAGAAGGAGGTGGGAAGATGAAAGACTTCCAAAAATGGAAAATAATAAAATTTTGCTGACCGAAACCAAATAAGTGGATTGTGGGTTGAGAATTATCAAGGAACCTCAAACCCCAACAAGCCCACCATGGTTTTGGTCGGCGGCCATATAAGCAAAGTCGCAGCGAGCGAAAATCAATTCGAGTTCGAGTTCGAGTTCCAGTTAAGTTCGAGTTAAGTTGCAGTTGGAGTTGGAGTTGGCAATTGGCAGAGACAGTTACAGAGTTAATAGCCTCGCAGATAGCTGACCTGAAAGATTCGCGCAAATTCCGAACTCAACTTCTAGCCAAGAACAATTTATTTTTGAAGAACTACTTAGACTAACACTACCGAAACAAGTTTCACGAATATCGTCTGAAGATACACCAAGAACTACTTTCTTAAAGAACAAACAACTTAAGATGTTAAGACTCGCCTAACAAACACAAAGTGTCACGAATACATATAGCGGGTTGGGAAGTGGACGCAGTCCTGTATTCAGCAAACATATATAAAATATTGTTATCCGTTTTTAACACATTTGAAATTTCGAGTTATTATTTTATTTTCTTTTACATATACTTGTGCGATATCGCCCTTATTCGAACTCGACTTGCATTACGGCCCGGCGACTGATTGATTTCATCTGGCTAAGATCAATTCACAACGTGGGTAGGTTAGACTGAAAATCAAAGCAGACGTTGTAAGCGAGCTGGGAACGACAAGGCTGATACCGAATCTAACCAGATTCCCATCCGAATCACCAAAAGGTTAGAACGTCACATTTGGTGCCGCGACCAATACCAAGACAGTTGGTCGTCACAGGACAGGATAGCACGACGGACTCAGCAGGCAGACGTCACATTTGGCGCAGCGACACCGGGGCGACGTCACACTCAGCCCACTCACCAAACAACACTCCCACGGAAGAAACAATCTCGTATATGTTTGTCCAAACGCTTTAATCTTATCCACTTCAAGTTACGGGAAAATAGTTCCCTATTCTCGCTAACCTCATAATTCTCAGTTTGTATTTTATATTCCTATCGCAAATCTCATTCCTGAATTCTAACTTGAGTGTCTCCTGAGCCGTTGCATTTAGAAAATAATTAAAAAAAAAATACATTTTAGATTCATTCTTTTTCAAGAATACAGATTTTTTTTTTTTAGTGATTTATAAACCGAGGATAAATGAAAAAAGTATAATGAATAATTGATATATATATATATATATATATATATATATATCACGGAATGTTTTGATTGTTTAACTAGTTGAACATCGTAACTTAATTGTTATATATCTAATATCAAACGGTAGACTTCAATAAGATAGGGAATCTGGATTTATCACCGGTTTTATTTTTTTATTGTTTGTATCCGAGACGGAGTGAACGATCATAGAATGACGATCAAGAAGGTTTGAGTTCAAGTTCAATAAAATACTAACTAAAATATATTACCAAGGCCCCATCTGGGAAATTCGAATAAAAATAATATAAGTTTAGTTCTGAAACAGACAATTTGGAAATTTAACAAAAATGTTTATTATATCTGCCTTCAAAGATTCTAAGAAAATGTAAATGCAAAAGTTTATACTTATTTAAATAAGTGCGTGTTACTTAAATTTCCATTTATGTAACTTGATATTTGATTTAGAATTCATCTGACATTTGACATTTTAAGTATTTTCCAAATTGTTCCAGACATATTTTTTAAGAATAAAAATATTACACCATTTTTTCATACCATACATCTATTTTGTCTTCATAGGTTATAACTTTAACAGGAAAAATGTCTTCTGTTTTCGTTATATAGAGATAAAACGGCATATTTCCTAAATATTTTATTGATATTTTTTTACATTATTTTAACATTTTAACTTTTGACATGCATGTTCTTACTTTAAGAGCTAAAAGCTGAAATACAAACATTTATTGTTAAAATTTTTATAATGTACTTATTGGAACGTTAACAAAGATTGAAATGGTATACCCTTCGGCTTCTGTTTTCTATGCATTCTCAAACAGCATGGAGTCGCCAAAACAATCGTAATGTCTGGTACGAATTCATTTATTTTTATATATTTGGGGTTTTGTGTGTGAGATACTGATAGATGCAGTGTAGATTTATTAAAATATGGTGATTTTCCATTGATTCGAATGCATGTTGGTATGAAATTTAAATTGCATATTGCATAATAATGTCTCTTTGTCTCTTTTTTCTCTTACTCGGTCTCTCTGTTTTATATCAATATATTCTAGAATACAGTTACATGCTTTCCTATGCTTGCATGCAGAGGGACATTGGAAAAATTCTCTACTCCGCTCACTTCCCGAACATGGAAATGACTAAACAGAGGATTTTGCAAAGGTCTATTGGTCAGCGAGATAACTTTACTGCATCTAAACTACGCTAATCTCCATCAAATACATCATACCTGTCCTACCAACTCTGTAGAAACTTAATCTGTCCTACCCTAATCTGTTGCCCCTGCCTTTCCTTAATTCGTTATATCAGTCGTATCCTAATGGGTCTTGCTCGAATCTCTCTTAGCCGAATGTCTCTTAACCAGATCTCAAAATGAATTTCATAATATCTGAATGTTCTTCGTTGGAGGATTTGTTTTATTTAGAACTTACGTTCAGTAGGAAGACTGTTATTCCAAGCATCACGACTCTACAGTCATTACTTTTTATAGAATGTTGAAAAATAATTACACAGAAAAACTCAAATATCAAATCTGAAATGCATTGTTCTTTTGTAATCCAGTTCTTGTAAATAATTCTTTCACATGAAATGACCTTTAGATGCAGAGTAATATGTGCGCGAGTCGCTTATTGGTGAAGAATAATCAATATACTTCATCCCTTGAAACATAACTATGAATTAAAATATTACAGTCAGTAAAATACCTTTTCTATTAAAACCATTGGTAATAGCTCCTTTTTGATGCAATATAGAATAAAGTATCCAGAAACCAGGAGTATCTGGAGCGTTACCATCTCATCAGCTTCCAATAACCTTTTTCAAAATAGCTGTCGCAATAGAGTTAAGAGGAAGACATGGAGCTGGTATAGAATTTATCGTTTCTCGCAATGAAAATGTACTGCAAACAATCACGTAATATTAGTGAATGTTTATGGAAATGCTGAGGACATTTATAAACTTATGTGTGCATATACACGCTCACACAATTAATCACACCCAGTGAATACAAATGCGGTGTCTATTTCAAATACGAAGTATCCACTCGTGTAAAGTTAGAAGTAATACGGTGGATTAAAAATAAAACCGTTAATTTTTAAACATTGCTTTAATTTTAGTATATGAAACCCGGCAGACATGAAGAATTCGAGAAAATAATCTGAGTGACAATGTATTTTTCTTAAAGGAAAATAGAACTTTGATTTTTGAGACATATTTTGGGATGGGACGATAAACACACCGGATCAAACGGTGGTTTACCATACAAATGGAGACGCAGTTTCGATCCCTAACGGAGAAAGCATTCTTTTTGTTTGCCAAAATGTGCCGGCCGATAGTGGTAATACAGACTTTAATAAAATGGGACGTTTATTTCAAATACAATGTTTTCACTATAATTACATTTGAAGAAATATATATATATATATATATATATATATATATATATATATATATATATATATATATATGAGAGATTGAGAGAGAAAAAAAGAAATAACAGATGGAGTATAATTCCACTGTTCGTAGCATTTAATTCTAGGAAAATTGCTCAATACAAATTTGAGAAGTATAATATTGTTAGTTTTATTATGAAAGATTTAAAAAAAAAACATGTTGAAATCGCTACAGAAAAAGCTTCCATGTTTCAATATTTTGATTGTAATTATTCAGGCCATGGTAACCTAAATTTTCTTCCTTTTTTTAAGATTAACTTCAAACCATCGCATGAAGAAGTACAATCAAATATTGAAACATGAAAGCGTTTCTGTAGCGATTACAACATATTTTTATTATAAAATTTTTTACTAAAATTACACACACACACATTATATATATATATATATATATATATATATATATATATATATATATATATATATATGGAGCTAGTTTGATTGACACGAGATAAACTTGCGTAGTATATTTTAAAACCTATTGCCGAGAAAATGATCCCGATCCTCCCAAACGGAGATTGCACAGGTCGAGGAATAAAATTAATGGCACCTAACTTGAGTTGCGAAATACATCGGCTAAACTGATTAATATTTATGACCGTTCTTAAATTTAAATAAAGCATTATTGGTCTTGTATATAAATACTTGTTACAAAATAAAATCCTTGCATTTGCCTTTCCACCATAAATGTGTCGGTACTTATAATTTTTCCTTTTTTCTTTATTCGTATATATATATATATATATATATATATATATATATATATATATATATATATATATATATATATATATGCGGTTGCATGGACAGTTGTTGGTTACATTCAGATCACGAAAGTGTTAAGGTCACATACAAATCTTCATGCAACCGCACACGTTACTTCTATGATGTATATTGAGCACTTTCGACTAATACGACACACACACACACACACACACACACATATATATATATATATATATATATATATATATATATATATATTAATGAGTATCAAATAAAGACCGATATCCGACAGAATAAAATAAAAACAAATACATTTATCAATCTAAGCTGTTTCTCTTTTATTAATGCTCATCAGAGAAATAGGTATGGAGAAAAAGAAGAAATAAACTCTGATATTTTTCAAACAGCATAAAAGTAAAAGTACTATTTTTCTCCATATTTCATTCTCTGATGAAGCTTCAATAAAAGTGAAACATGTTGGATTGGTAAACGTTTTTTATTTGTCCTTCAACTTATATAGATAATCGGAATTTCAGAAATTAATTCTGTTTTGGGGCCGCAGCCTCATCATATTACGTATTTGTCTTCATATATCGCTTTCTTTTGTGCCGTTTGCTTGGAGTCATGTGTTAACAGTATTAGTTGTACAGAGATAATCGAATTTCTGACAATGAGGTCAAATCTTTCTTGAGTTGTGGTTCAATAAACATCTGTTTGCGGGTTTTTGACAAGTTGCCTGAAATCAT
This sequence comes from Acanthosepion lycidas, assembly GCA_963932145.1. Classification (NCBI taxonomy): domain Eukaryota; kingdom Metazoa; phylum Mollusca; class Cephalopoda; order Sepiida; family Sepiidae; genus Acanthosepion; species Acanthosepion lycidas. The sequence goes on along the minus strand of OZ010574.1, from coordinate 48,595,878 downwards.
GTGTTGTCGTCATTAATCTTTGTAAAACTACATTATGAATTTATTTTTTGGCGCATTACCCCATTGTTAACTTTTGTACCTTTTCATAATGATGTGAGTATAATGGTACAATTTTGCTTAAAAAAAGAAAACAAATATAGACTAATTGTATATAAACTGGTATAACAGATTTCCGTTTCTACAAATTGCTTGACGTGTTTTCGAAAGTGCAAAAGCAATATATATATATATATATATATATATATATATATATATATATATATATATATATAACGAAATGGACAAAGTCCGACAATTTATTTATTAAAGACATTTTTATGTTTAACGTTCTTTTTATAGATACAAGTATTAAAGTAAATGCTCTGTTATTTAATACTGTTTATTATAAACATAGCATTTACTTAAATACTTGTATCTATAAAAAGAACGCTAAACATAAAAATGTCTTTAATAAATATATATATATATATATATATATATGTGTGTGTGTGTGCGTCTGTGTGTATTAAAGGTAATATATCCGTTGCTATATACTCCAAGTGGATCCTTGTAATATAAAATATTAAAACTGATTCAAAAAGCAGCTCAATGTATTTATTATAACGGAGATTAGAAATTACACAACATCTAAAATTACCTCCATATGGGGAATAGACTTATTTCAACCGACTGAAACTTCGTCAGCCTTATTCAACCCCGTTATATAGATTGGATTCCTGCCGGGATTAGAAATTTATCTGTGACCGCTGTCGAAAAACAAATACAGAATTTATCTATTTCATTGTTTCAGTCAGACGAAAGGCACAAGGCTGTGGTCGACGGACAGTGAAAGCTATTATCCTTAAAAAGAAGTGTGTTTTATAAAAATAAACCCGGATTATGACATTAAATTGGAACTGAGAGACTAATTAAACTTTTTTTTTTCGTGAAAAGGACGAATTTTTGTTTTTGTATATGACTTTGTTCATAAGGATAACAAAACCACCAATACGCAAAGGTTTTCTAGGGTGTGAAGGAATAATGAATGGAAACATGAGTAAAGAAACAACAGCAATCAGGAAGACAGTAGATAGCGATTGACTTTGCATTTAAATATTTGCAGATTAAAGTTGTCTGGAAAGCATGGAGCCGGAAGTGAGTTCCACAAGCGTGAAGTGCGAGATAAGCTTGTTTGTTTTAATTTACGGCATATCAACCTAAATGGTTTATTTAGCGCCGACAAGACTTTTATTGATGGTATTTTATTTTCAAATAACATATTGCTGGTAATATGTTTTTCTTAAAATGTATTGCTGGTAATATCTTTTTACACTTTCTTTGTTTTTTGATCCCAGTTTGGTGTCTAACTATTTACCCATAGCTCGAATCCAAACAGGTGCTACCACCACGGATCAGAGTGGACCTGGAAACATCAGCAATTATGAGATGGTTCCACGCTTCTCAAATATCCTGATCAGAGGTGTCTCGATGCCAGAGACACACACAGGACATGGATGTTGTTTTTTGTCATACAAAGTACGCGTTTTCGGTGGCCAGAGGTCTCATCCCTCTGCATAAGTGTAGTCGGCGTAATCCAAAGCCCCAGCCGACAGAGCGATGCGTGAGATAAGAAACTGTTAGTGTAGAAGTTAGGGTTGCATCTCTCTAACTCAACTGAAAATAGATGCATTCATTCCACAAGTCTAGTATTGCGCTTAACTTAATAGATAAAACTGTAAAGAAAATAATTGACTGTATTATCTATAAGAAACAGTTTAAAAGTTTAAGAAACAGTAAATAAAAATGGAGAAGTAAAGCTGAATTAATTTTATGTGTATGTATCTCAGATTTATTCACACACACATACATGCACACATACATATGTTATATATGTATATATATATATATATATATATATGTGTGTGTGTGTGTGTGTGTATATATATATATTTATATATATATGTGTGTGTGTGTGTGCGTGTATATATAGGTGTGTATACATATATATGTATGTGTGTATATACAAATATATATATATACATATATATATATATATATATTATTTATTATAATTCTATTTTATACACAAAACCATTTTACTCGCTACAAAGATGCAAATTTGTTTCAGTGCATTTCAACTGCACTTCGACGGGTGAGAGTCGAAACTATATTAAATAAATTATTATCGCTCTACTCTCAGTATTAAGCCCTCTTTTGGATTAATGCTGTAAACGTTGGAATTTATACATTACTTTCGTTCTCATCGCACCGGATATATATATATATATATATATATATATATATATATATATATATATATATATATATATATTACTTATACTGTTGCATAGATTAGATAATACATTACTTATACTGTTGCATAGATTAGAATGTTTTTTTTTAGAATGAATTTTCTCATTCCACTGAAACATAACATTTCACCAATCTTTTTCCTATCTCAAACTACTTCTAACGTACCTACCTACGCACCAATAAATGTCTATCAAGCGTTATATTTAACACTCGCCCTTTTGTTTCGTTAGTTTGAATTATAGGTGCGGAAAATTTAAAGAAGTTCTGTAATCTATTCATCCGTGTGTATGTTTCTAAAATCCCCTCCTGGCAGGAGTCTGATATTTAACTCTCTTCTTGTAGATTTAGATTATTTGATATTAATTTTACTATTTACGAAAAGTAAAATAAATCAGGGATATCAGCTCATATCAGCTAAATATATGGTAATCGAAAATAAAGGGTGTTCCAATAACTTGGACATATTTTTAAGTGAATTAAATTTAAGCGTCTAATGATTTTTTATTTTCCTTTCAGATTTAGCGGACTTTTGGGCGATATTATTTTTCACACATAACTGCCATTAACTAAAGAACATGATACAATAGATAAATAAATAAATTTTCACGAATAACAATGATTTATTTACTGCTGTATTTGACCCATCTTAACGAAACACCCTTATATATAATCCGTCTTAATGAAACACCCTTTAGTTTCGGATTAAAAATCCATTTAAGAAATAAGAGTACATTTTAGATAGAAAAAATGAAGCGAGAAAACATAGATACAGAGAAGACCAAACGAGAAACGTGTATTCCTTAAATAGGCAATTAAAGCTTCCTTTATCATGACTGCATCCTCTGTTTAAATTGGTAATGACTCTTTTCGATCATCAGTGTTTTCAATTAATGTATAAAGGGGATACAAGTTCGATTCCTAGTGGAAGGCATATTTTTTTCTTTAGTAGGACTTTGCTACGTAGGCCGGTTGGTAGTAATTGCACTGTTTTAGAAATAAATATGAACACGTGAAGTCACTGAAAATCACGTCTGTAACTTACAAACAGGCAAGCACTGTTATATATATATATATATATATATATATATATATATATATATATATATATATATGTATATATATATATATATATATGTATATATATATATATATATATAATGGAATATGCATACACCTGTGTTCCCCCTCACTGGAATATGATTGGCTGGTGCCCGTCATAAATATCGACGGACGTGTAGGAGAGTCAGAAGAGAAGAGCCTTAGTCTGAGAGCTAAGTCTATAACGACGCCCATTGGACTACGCCATTGATCTACACTTCTTACCTGCGACTACGACGCGTATCAGTCGATTACTGCTACCGTATTCTACTTGGTTATAGTAGCCAAAACTACTTAGCTACTTTGTTTAAATATATCCCTTTCCGGGACATAATATATATATATATATATATATATATATATATATATATATATATATATATATATATATATGTGTGTGTGTCACATATATATATATATATATATATATATATATATATATATATATATATAAACATTATGTCCCGTGAAGTGATAGATTGAATTTTTCTATCTTTCTTCTATCGAAAGATAGAAAAATTCAAACAAACTGGTGCGTAAATATACTACTATATAAACTGCTGTAAATTTAAAAATGTAAATATACTTGACACACATATATATGCGACAGTTTTTTATATTAAAAACTGTAAATGTTTCGTATTACTAGTCTTATAAATATGTGATTTGATTTTAACGCACACGTGTAATACACGGGGGTGTATGTATTGATATTTGGATAGATAAAATGTTGAATGAATACTCTATTATTTCTTCACTGAAATTACACTTAATTTGCAATATATTTACAAGTTGTCTTAAAGTCTAATAAGGGAAGTTATTTTTCACAGTCATATATCAACTTATCTAAGTGTCCCAGCTTGTAGTAAAAATAATTTTAGGAAATTTTAAATATTCTCTTGTGACAGTAAATCTATATATTTGCATGTAGTCATGCTGCGCCATTAAACATAATAGTTTCATGCCTGAAGCAAAAAAAAAAAAAAAAGCGGGAACTCTATTATAAAATCATCGAAATATAAGCAATCTTTTGTCTCTTTATATTCTGAAGTCTTTGTGAACGCGACCTTGGCATCCATATTTGTTGCTGAAATATTTCAATATTAAAATGTCAAGACATCGTTTTCAGAATTAACAATTCCACCTCATGAAAAATATTAGGAATAATGATTCATTCTCGACAGTATTTTCATTTTCTCTGTGTTCTGACATACTACATTTGTTTTTGTGTTCATCCATCTTCGTCAATCACTATTTATCTAAATTCATTGAAATACCCTCTTTCTATTTTTTTTGATAATTGAATATATTCTTATGGTTGCTTTTGTTATCATAATGTGTCAGCAGAAATATTCTCCAGTCATCATGTGATATCCAAACCCTCAAGAAAGAAAAAAATATATTTTCTTTCTCTATGAAATAGTTGCAAACATATCTATCTCGGTTTTTTGTACTTTTCAATTATATTACATCCATATTTATTAGTTTGTTGAATGAATTGTATGCTCTCTATCTTTCGTTGAACTGGGACTTACAGCCATATCACTTTGAAACATTGGTTTCCGTTCGATAACTGAAGTTAACTTTATGCTAAATTCTCCTGGCGCTATTTCCTTGTATGTCACAAATATTTAACCACTTTCTTATTGTATTCCCTGCAGTTCTTTATTTTTTTCCTTTCGTTAGGTAAGTATGCGCAATTTTCACCTGCTCCTCTTGCTTTCCTTATATCTTGTTACATATGTATAAGCCTTCTTTTTGTGCGTAACAAATTTCAATTATATATTCCTGATTCTAAGTAAAACTCTGTCTTTTTTGTTTCGATTTTCCCTAAAAAAAATACCCAGTTCATAGTATTCTCATCCTCTTTCTGTAGAAAAATTATGTCGGTTCAAATCCCGTTTTAATCTGTAAGATTTTCCAGCATACGTTGCGATATTGGGCGACAGGCATTCCATTACAGTTCATTCATCCTATGGGCACCTCGGCGTAGTGTAATTGTTAGCAAGCTCGTCTTGCTAGAACAATTACGACTGAGAAATGAGTTCGATCCTCACTGGGTGCTCCATCGTTTCGGCTTTGTGCCACATCTAAGCTACGCTTGGAAAATCTGGGCACCTCGAGGCGGTGTAATGGTTCGCAAGCTTGTCTTGCTAGAACAATTACGACTGAGTAGTGAGTTCGATCCTCACTGGGTGCCCCATACTTTCAGCCTTGTGCTACATCTGAGCTACGCTTGGAAAATCACTATTAGGACAACTGGACGTGGTGTAATGGTTAGAAAGCTTGTCTTGCTTGATCAATTACGACTGAGGAGTGAGTTCGATCCTCACTGGGTGCCCCATACTTTCGGCCTTGTGCCATATCTAAGCCGGGCTTAGAAAATCACTATAGTTCATTCTTCTTTTCTTTGCTTTTAACGAAATTTTCCTATTTCGTAATACTTTGCTTAGGTTCTGGACGACATTTTTCACTATTCGAAAGCGTCTTCTGATTTCGATGTTGCTTTTTCTATGCTCTATTACCAAACACCCTTGGTATTTAAATGCTTATTTTGGTGTCTCTACTTTGTAATTTGCATCTTGGGATGTCCCTTTTGCTAACAACTGTACATTCTGTCTTCCTATAATAGAACCCTTAATCCTTTCTTCTCGCTATCATTTACTACTTTCTGTAGATTTTACTGTAATTTCCTTTCCGCCTCTGCTATCAAATACTGTGTCATCTTCATATCTAATTTTATTAAGATAGTAACCACCATTAATGTATCCCGATAGGATTTATTCTCTACCGATCGCCTCACTGTATGAATTCTATAAGTCTAATGGCAGGACACATTCTTGTCTTGCGCCCCTGTCTATTTTTATTTACTGAATTCATTAAACAATATTGGTATGGAACAATCGAAATCCTAATTATTGAAAAATATAAATGGCCATATTGAAAAATTTAAATGTCTTGTTGCAAATGAACATATCCAAATAAAAAAAAATTGCATAATGTAGAAATCGAATTTCAGTAAGTAAACATTATCTAATATATTTTAGTTAATCGTAAAACAAAGTTGGAAATAACTGATCAATAGTATTTTGAATGCTTGAACTTTGTTAAAGATTACGAAATTTCGGTTGATATTTATCTTACCTTAATAGAAGTAATAGAGTTATCGAGAATTTCTTTTATGTGAATCATACTATTTAAAAAAAAAATTAAAACGTGTTCTTTATTTCAGTTGCATTACTAATACTGTGAGTATTTTTTCTGACTGAATTTCTAGGTTGAGGTGTTATTTAAACTATATTCGGACTCTTGTCTTCATCTTTGTTCTTATCACTGCGTTTCGGCCGTTGAAACCTACCGCCTTCCTCAGGTGAACATCGTTCTGGGTAACCTACAGGAAATTCTGAACCGAACCCTTAATTTAATCTCGGCGAATAGACTTTTTATGTGTAGGGATATCGCCTTGTTTGAAATTTATTTACTAGTTCTCCACCATTACTCGCCCATTTCCACTGAGTGCAAGTACACACACTGAAATCACAATTACTATATCATCAAATTCACATACCGACGCTTTAAACTGCTGGACCATTGTGTCCTGTAGAACAAGTTTCTGTCGTGAACTTGGATCTTTAAAACTAATCCGACTGCTGATTAGAGTTGCAACAGATCTTTTCTCTCAGTCAAATGTTTCATTGCTGCAGTGGAAGACTTGCTATCATTTGCAATTCTTTCTTTATTAGCGACACCCATATCGTACTTATTTCTATACTACGCCTACATAGGAGATCCTCATCGCCTAGCAGATGCGTTGATTCTTTCAGGCGTCTCCCTCTCCAGTGTCCAGTATATTCACTTCATTCTACAGGGTCCGATGACTGCCCTTTTCCTTCCTTACATGATTGACATAGTCTAAATACTGTTATTATTAGCAATGTATTTCTCGTTTTTATTAGATGAAGCATTGGCAAATCATTAGTAAATTTTGAATTGTATTATTTATTTCAGCTGATTTGTTTGTTTGGGTTTTATGGCATATCAACCACTGTGGGTTATTTAATGCCAAATCCAGTTTATATGAATTTTAAATGCATATTTTGTATGGAATAAAAAATGTATAGCTGGCAACATTACTTCTTTCTACAAAAATAAACGTATAGCTGGCAACATTTTTTTACAAAAAAAAAACGTATAGCTGACAACATTACTTCTTTTACAAAAAAACTTAGAGCTGACAACATTATTGTTTCAAAAACTTAGAGCTGGCAACATTATTTTTCTGAAAACATTATCTGAGACCTTGCTTTTGGATGCAGTTTATCGCCATACCCAGGACGCGGATGTAGTTTATCATCATACCCAGTACGCTTATTTCAGCTGAATTACACCCTTATGCAAATTAATTGAAACAAAAAGAGTAATTCCGTTATTATTTAATTTTTTTTCGTATTTTTCCAATGAATTTGCCCCGGTGCACATGTTAGCAGACAGCAGATTCTCGAGTGAGTTGAAATCAGGAGAGTTTCCGGGTCAGTCTATAGTACTTAGGTCTGCACACTGGTAAGGCTTTCTAGTGTGTTTAAGCAGCGTTACAATTTTCGTACGCTTCCTTAGAGTAACGTCTATCGCAGACAAAGGTCGTAGGACAAATAATTGTCAGTCGAGACAATAGTGTTTGAGCTTGATGAAAATCAGATGCAATTAGGATGACGCAATATTTTTCACGGTCAAACATATATTATCATACACCCCGAAAATTGAATCATATTACTGCACGCTACAGCAAAAAACCTAATCTGAGTTATAACAGAAATCGATTACACACTGTCACTCCAGTGGGTCTAAAACTGACCGTATGATGAAAGAAAGGAAACTGAAACGGCTGTTTCAATTAATTTGTGGCGTAATTAAACTAGTCGTCGTAATTGCAGATATATTTTCTACATAGTCTTTTTTTTTCTTTCTTTTTTAAGTATAGCCTGGCCAACAATTAGTCATATTAATTAGAATCTCTTACAACAGTTACTAATCTCTGACATGTTTTTATAAACACTACTGGTCTTTAATAAATGAATACACAACATAGCATCAATTTTACAATATAGTTGATAAACTCCAACCTGCATTATCATTTCAGCTACTAGACCAGGCGGATGAAGATGTTTTCTTATAAATTCATATTTTCAAATTGGTCACCAGGATTTTATTTATTGTTATTTTTTTTTTTACATAATCTCTTCTTGTTAATATTGCTGTTATCAACGTAATAAGGTTAGACTAATTTGATTGATTAAGGATAATAAATTCCAAATTTTAATGGTACAATTCTCTAAATAAAATAAAAAAAAAGATTGAGAATATATCAACTAATAGTTTATATTAAATCTGATGTACTGAATCCATTTGTTGTAATTGATCAAATATGTAAAAAAAATTAAAAAAAAACAACAAAAAAAAAACATTGAATATAGGATTCCGGAGATGGAATTGAAGTGTTCAAAGATTGTATAAGTTTTATAGTGAAGAAATATCATGCTGGATAAAACTGTAATTGCAATGAATGCAAAAGATCCATCAAAATAAACCAGGACAAAATTTTGTATTCCAATTCATACAAACTTATTCGACGAAATAACATATCACTGGAATATTAGTAAACCATTTCATAATTATTCATCTCCCCTGCGGCACCTGGAAACGATGTTATCTATGCATCAAAAAGGAAATTTCTTTCACAGAAACTCAAATAATTTACGGAATTAACACCTGTTGTAATCTTTTTGTGTGAGATTTTAATATATCTTCAGAAAAATACAAAATAAAAAAAATGAAATAACGAAGAATATGAAGATTGAAATTTCAAGAGTAAAAAAAAAAATATTACTTCGCTGATTAGTTATTTCTGATTGAAAACCGAAAATATTACGTAAGCTGCAAATTCGGTGAAAAGGAAAACAATTTTTCGAGGATGAGCCAATGCAATCAGACGACGTCATAAGCCAAATGAAGGTGGTTGGGATTAATTACATATGCATCTATTCACGTTCTTTTACTATTTAAATTTGCTGTGCAGGCAAGGTAAAAATTAAAGAAATTATAATTAGATTTATATACCTGTATAGAGAAATAACATGTTTGAATGTTCTCTTTTCTTTATACATTAAGACTGTAAGCGGTATTGAAAGTTTTTTTTTTAACATGAACGCTAAATTACCTAGCATAATTGTTTTGAACGATCTTTCTAATATATATATATATATATTTTTTTTTTTATATTTTTTATATATATATATATATATATATATATATAAAAATAAAAGAATATAAAAAATAAAAATTTACTAGCGCGGCCACTCGAATCCGAGGATGACAGTCTACTAGGGCGGCTTGCAGACGCCTACACATTTATATTCTTTCATCCCCGCCTCTAGCCTGAAAACATCTAGGTCACCTTCCTGTCAAAATGACTATGGTGACATTCGAACCTGTGTTTCATTGTCAGAAATCGAAGGTTCTAACTACTCGGCTATTAGTTTTAATGCATGCTATATTTATGTGTTAAAGTGGTTGATATCAGTGAGAAACCATAAGTTAATACAAAGGATTATTACCTATGTGTGTTTAGTGTCGCAATTATTTTAGATTGTCAACATGAATTCGAATGAATTGTTTTATTTTTTCATATTTTTGTTAGATTTTTTATTTGGGATAGGGATTCTTTTAATATTGAATCTGGATTCTCTTTTTGTAATTTGTAATATAAGATGAATGGAATTATAGGCAAACATACACTATTGATGCATTGCTATTAAGTTACAGTTTGAGTAAAATACTACATATTTTGATATGAAAGTATTTTTGAAAGTTTCACCATTAAAGCCTTTGACCTAAAAGATAATCGGTTGGTGCAATGTCAGAGAAATATGGCTTTTTGAATAGAACCAAACAATCTATTTCAAATCTGTGTTTGATATGCTGTTGATGACATTGAGAACATTATTTGGCATTTTTCAGCCATACCGCTACATAAGTTGTGCAATTTTAAATGACTATATAGTTTTTATGGCTTTAGAGCTTCACCATAAAAGTCCGAAGTTTGACTGTCTTCCAACGAAGTTTTTCCATAACGAATCTTGAAAACCTATTTCGTATATGCCGGTCAGTTAAAACGTCTTGAACATAAAACCAACCTTCGCTTATATTTCTCGACTGCTTTATCCCTTGCTTGAACACCTATAACATTGTGTCGTAAATACCCATTCAATGTACCAGTTGCAGGTTTGAGATATATATTCTGTAAACTGGATAGACTGCCATGTCAAGACTAATGTATGATATAAGGGTACTGGAAATTTATTCTTAACTGCTGCATATGATTAAGAGCTAGGAAAATACAGCTATTAAGACAATTTATTCTCCGAAATAAAATTACATATTGTTTATCGTAATGCATTTGATTACAACAATAAATTATTTAGTATCAATTAGATATCTACTAGACGATGCAAAGATCGGCTCAAATTTTATTTTGCAATTTAATCGCTAGAAACTTCAATGAGATATATTTAGGCACACGAATAGATGGTTATTTTTTTATGAAAAATAACGCGGTGAAGTGTCAATGATCTCCAGTTCCGTCATTTCTCAGTTACTTATTTATGCAGATAACACAACTATTTTCTCCGGTCATAATAGCATATCAGAGAAACCTGACACAGTAAACTCGACAAGGACCCCCGCTCAGTGGTTAACCGGGGCAAGAAATAACTTGTAAATTTTAACGTCTCTAAAACAAAACTGTTTTAATTTAATCGCCACAGATTTTTTTCTGCTTGCCATCGGCATGACTGGTGTTTAACTCCAGAAGCGTAACACTGCGTCGTTTTGCCGTCACGTTATCCAATGACATGACGTTGATCGACTATATCGAGTCAATCTCTACGTCTGTTGGAAGGAAATTTGATTCACTATGTCGCCCTAGAATTTTTTTTTTTACAGATATATTTTATTTATACAATTGAACCGATGTAATTTCCCCATAATCGTAAATGAATACCCTCCTCTTTTCCGTCACTCGAGATTCGAAGACTGTCGGATTATCCATTTTGGCAGAGACGTCACGTCTTAATAATTCTATAATGCAAATCTGATCTAGTAATTATACATCTCTCGTATCACCCCAGCATCACCGACTGTCAGAAACCTCTATTAAACTAATGCTAAAACAATTAAACTCTGACAGTCATATCAGAATTAAACAATTACGGGATTGAATTCCACAAAAGACCACGTGTTGTATCCACATATTACTTATCGAATTATACTTAGAAATGATCATTAATTACCTTAAAACACACACACATATATATTATAAGAGATTATAATTAAAACATTTTAAATCGAAACACAAAAGCTTTCATATTTCAACACTATGATTGTACTTCCTCAGACGACGGTTGGTAACTGGGGATAAAATGATTTTGGGGGGACATTGAACGTTTAATTAATTCTAAACGATAATGAAACATAAATGCACATTTGGTTTGGTCTGTATAGCAAATGTAATGTATTCAGATTTTGAAGACCTTATATATGGCAACATGATCACATTAAATATATATGTGTGTGTGTGTGTGTGCGTGCGTCTGTGTGTGTGAGTATGCAATATAAAAGTATTGCTTTATTTTTAAAATTTTAAACGTTATACAATAGTAGAGACCCGATCACCTCAACCCTTTATAAACCAGTGTGAATTACATTTAAAAGGCAGCATATTCAAGTGTTTCAAAGAACATATGAGATCTGTCGTGGTTAGTGCATTCGTTACGGAGTTTTCGGCTGAAAAATCTAGAGATTGAACAGGAGTCTTTTAGAACGCTTTGTCAATCTTTTCTATCAGATCTCCCCGACACACACACACACACATATATATATATATATATATATATATATATATATATATATAGTGTGTGTGTGCGTGTGTGTGTGTGTAACGAATTACTAACGACGTGACAATTTTCCATTTTGTCCAAAAATTACACGTCAGAGTTTAACGAAATCTTCACAGAATGATGCCAACGGTTATATGCGCGTGCTGTGTAAAAACTGTCAGATTCTGCGCAAGTGTAACAAACCGCAGCCATTTTCGTGAGTAACACGATACTTCGGTGTTCCGAATTATTAAAGGATGACTTCATAAACGTGCAATTATGGGTCGTAATTGTCACTTAACTGCTTCTGAGAAGTCTGTTATAACATCTGAACTTGTAAATCGTAAATCAATATTAAAAAATATCCAAAATGCTTGAAAGATATCCCCAAACTGTGAAAAGGTTTGTTGCAGCGCAAAAGAAGGTATGTAACAGGCCGATAAGGGTCAGTCGTGGGTTGTTTCCCAACGTTCTCTGATGCAAATTAAACGGGAAGCTGTATATAACCCAGGCTTGACTAGCGTAGAACATTCAGTGTACTAGAGTAACAACAGTGTCCAGAACTTCTCGATGTATTCATATGAAAAAGTTCGGGATATCATTGAGACTGCTGATATCGCTTTCATTGACAAAAAGACACGTATAGAAGTGTTGAAACCGGTAGAAGAACAATCATCTTTATGCAAGATAATGTTCCCTCGCAGGCAGCGCATAGAACTACGTAGTTCCTGCAACAATTAAGTTTTTGTGTACCAGGGAAAATGTAATGGCCGGTTTAAACTCAATCGAAAAGTTCTGGGGCACACTGAAGCGATGGATTTACGACAATGGACGTCAATTTAGTAGCAAGAGTGACTTTTGGCAGGCAATAGTGAATGTATCACGTGGAATTACACCAGAGTGGATTCAGGAATTGGCATGTTCCATGAATCAGCGTAATATCCATGTCATTTCAAGACGAGGATCACATATCCCTATTAACCAGCTCCTTTATTATTTTTGAACTCCGTGAACTTATTGAATTATATTTATTTAATATAGGTTATTGTATGTATCCATAACAGTCTGTATATGAAGCAATTAAAGCGTTATTTTCTTGCTTAAATGAGTTTAAATTACACTTCGCTAATAATTCGAAACGGTTATAATTTAAATAAATATGGTAAATGACCGTGGTTTCTGTGTATTTTTGTGGAATGGAGCAATTTGAGTCACTGGGGCGTTCATTCTAATTAAATACGTAAACATTCACATTCCTCTCGGCCGAGAGATTATGGGAAAAATGCCCGACTGATGTCAAATCAGTCGAGTTTCAATCCTAGTTTGTCTACCCACACTGATGAGCAGTGATGCAGCGAAGCAATCTGCCTGTGGATGACAATATATATATATATATATATATATATATATATATATATATATATATATATATATATATATGCAATTTATTATATATATTATTTATATATTATATATGCGCGGTACTTTTTTTGGAAAGCGCTCAATATCAGAGATAGAGCTAACATATTTAGTTGGATTACTGTGAGTTTGTGACCTTGGGTTACACGACCAATCGTACATTTTTAATATTGTAAAAAACAGTTACGGAAACATCTTGATCAATATTAAAAAAGTACGATTGGTCGGGTAAACAAACTCTTATATTTAAATTTTTTTTAATATGTTCTCTATAAATGTGTTAATAAATATAGTATTTAACTTTTATTAAATCTCTAAATTATTTCTGCAAAAAAAAATATTTAAATTGATAGCAAGCATCATATGAATTTCTTTGTTGTTTTTTTTAGACATCTAAATTACTATCAAGCATTAAAATCTATTCTTTACATAAATTGCTAAAACCCAATTACAGCCTCTTTCTCTTTACTTTCCTCCCCCTCTTCTTTCTTTTTCCTTTTTCTTTTCTCCTTTCTCCCCTGCCATTTCAATATATCACTTCCGTTAAGTTAACCGTCTAAATAGGTCAAGGCCCGGTCACTCATCCTCCCCCAGTACAAAGTATGTTTGAGAGAGATATGAAATTAATCCCTCCCTAAACTCTACCATGTCTCTTTAACTACTCCTTTTACAGTCTCTGTTAAATTACAAAAACGTACACTACCCATCAATTTTAATTTCATTTTTCGTTTCATTTCATTTTTGGAAGTGCTATCTGATGATGCGGCGCCCTTTAAAAGTGATCTGGTGAAATAAATTATCATAATATTACCTTAAAGTGGTTTGTTTTTCTTTAAACTATATATATATATATATATATATATATATATATATATATATATATATATATATATTAGTAAAATCTTGATACATTAGGTGTGGTGAAAGATTATCGCCCCGGCAAAATTATGCCCAAACATCAGATATTTCTTATTGCTTTTACTCGGATCGATAAATGTATTTTCATCATCCTCTTTATTTATATATGTAAATAATTTTGAAATTTAATTCAAAGTGATATCTACAAGGAGGTTTCATTGAAATACTGCCATTTTTAATTGAAAATGTAGTGCAAGCTTGATGCGGCGTTCAATTATCTATAATAAAAAATACAATAACGTCCTAATTGGATGTTGGATTGCGAACAGCCTGACTGGGTTGTCTTTCATATTCCTCACTGAGTGGTTTGATTTCAATCGTATCTTCTTTCCACCAACGGAAATTTAATTACGTCTTAGCCAAACTCCAAACCCGTATTTCGAACAATTGAAAAGGAAATGTGATTTCCGTTTGCCAGATGATTTGAATATTTATTTGAACCACATAATGTTTCACATTAATCAATAAAGTGATATAATTGATACTTTGATTTTAAAGGAAATGGAACTGCAGCAGCAACATTATTAAATTCATTTACTTGACAAATGTTTATATATTATATAAATTATATATATATATATATACTGGAAGAATGTGACCGAGTGTCTGGAAAGATGGCATTTCAAACACGAATCTCACAATAGAAAGTTTTTTAAAGTGTGGACGTTCTTAGCGTGTGGTTACTGATGGTAGACGAAACAGTGCGGAATCCATCTTGTGTGGCGGCACAAAATCGCAAGTTATCGTGTCCGAGGTCTAGAACAAAGTAGCTTAAATGAAGTAGAGATTGTACCCTCGCGCCTAAAAAGTAGAAACTGTTGCATACCATAGTAGCCACAGGTTGATTCTAGCTGTTTGAATTTTGAGATTTTTTTGAAGAAAATAAAAATCACTCAAATATATTGTAATATCAGATGGCAACAATAGTCACTATGAACGATTTAGGAAATAAGCCCGTAACGTTGCCGAGCCGAAAATACTTTATATTTTACATTTAGTGACAACATATATATATATATATATATATATATATATATATATATATATATATATATATATATATATATATATATATTTTTAGAAGACAAGATTATGTTTTCTTTAAATACACTATTAATATGCAACTGAATTTTGACAATACAGATGACATGTTTATCTATACAAACATTTGAACAACAAAAAATATTTATTAAACATTGATTATATATAGGAATTTGAAAAATCCATTAAAATAAATAACAGATAAATTATTTATTAAAATAGGCTTTTAAATATTATAAAAACTAAATGTCACC
This sequence comes from Acanthosepion lycidas, assembly GCA_963932145.1. Taxonomy (NCBI): domain Eukaryota; kingdom Metazoa; phylum Mollusca; class Cephalopoda; order Sepiida; family Sepiidae; genus Acanthosepion; species Acanthosepion lycidas. The sequence continues at coordinate 48,579,926 of OZ010574.1, read as the reverse complement.
ATGGCTGTTGTAAACGCTATTTGTTATATACTCCATGCAAGTATCAATTTGTCCGTAGCTGGAGAAAATTGATCACGAAAAATCCCCAAATTTTCTTTCAAATAATTTTTATTTTCCCAAGTACATTCAATTTCTTCCGAGCTAATCTTCAGGGGATGAGTGTTTGTGGTTATGTAGCGTGAACACCGCAAAATTCAAAATATTTATCCCTTATGCAAGAGAGGCAAATTACGTGATTGCTTTAGTATTTATTTTTGTTTAAAGGATTTTTGATATACATACATAAATACACACACACACAATATATATATATATATATATATATATATATATATATAAATACACACACACACAATATATATATATATATATAATACTAATCACACACATACACATATATATATAATACTAAACATATTTATACATATACACACAAGTACTAAACATATATATATATATATATATATATATATATATATATATATATATATATTGCGAAAAATGTAGTTTAATAATTTTCAGAATTAGTTGTTTTATATAATTGGAAAATTTATCTAAGTTCGTAACATGTTTCAAAATTACTTTTGTGGAAAAATACAAAAAAAATCTGAACTTTGATAAATTTGCCGATTATATAGAACAACTAATTCGAGAAATTTAATATAAAATTGTATAGACAAAATTCGTTGGTATTAATCAACCAACATGTTTAAAAGTATCCTTGCTACCTAAACACAGACACACACACACACTTACACACACACACACACACACATTTACACACAGACACAGACACACACATATATATATATGTGCTAACTGTTTGGGGTAAAAGAGAAATGCTATTGATGCATGAATTCCGGGACTTTATTGTATGACCATGCTCATCAAATGGCAAGCTTATCTAAGTTTTAACTGTCCTGTATGCTTGTAAGAATTCGACATGAAAGAAATTGTAAATTTCAGATTGAATCGAAAGATATTCAATTCGGAGTGATGTCAAACAACATAATTTTAGAGAGGATGTAGGTTAAAACCTTCATTTGTAAAATATGTATGTGAGGATGAACTTGGTTGTTAAGCTTCATGGCACCAATGTCTGCCTTATTTGGAGTGGGGGAAAATCCTTTATTTTATATTAAACTCGAAGAACTGAAAAAAAAGCATTAAAGATTCTGCATAAAAACCCTTTTTTTCCATTGGTAAATAAAATTTTCCATTTGCAAACGTGCGCCGCCAAAGATACGTGATTATTTTTCAATATATGTTTCAGAAAAGCTAATGAAGCGTGTACTTAATTTTAAAGCAGTTTGTCTGTCGATCTTTTTCTTTGGATACATATGTAATTACTTCTGGCAGGTGTGGTATATTAAAGTGGTATTACTTGAAAAACTCTATCGAACTGCCTTTCTGAACATTGCCAGTTAGAAAATAATATTTATAATTTAGCGACATCATATACGCCAATTAAATATGCCTATCCTATATCTGCATTTTTGCAATTATCTTGCAATACATATGAGCTTAAACCTGGTTTGTATATTAAAGGAGTTGTTACTTGGTAACCTATCGACCTGATTGTTCCAAGCTTACCGATACGATGATACAGTATAAACATAATATGCATGAAATAGTTATGCTTATCCTGTATCAGAAAAAAGTGAATGGCGTCAGCTATTACTTCATCGGCTAGAAAATTACAAATCCTCATTTTGGCTGAAGATCTATGTATTTTCCTATAACAAATTAAGGATTAGCTATTAACGGAAACTAAATAGATTGCATGAATTTCTGTAAAGGAAACAACCTATGACATGTGCTACATATTCAGGACTTTTAAATCAAGATAGCTAATATATGATCTATAGATAATGTAAAAATATTTGACAGATTCAGAACAGTTGTAAATGCTAATTAACCGTAACATATTTAGGGTGTATATTACAATAATCTGGAACATATATTGGGAGCAATCCTATTGCATACGGATAGAAAAAAAAACTTCCGTATATATACAAAAATAAAAATTGCTATGAGACAAGTATGTGTTTTCTCTCCGGATCTATTCAACTGATACGGTGTATTAGTCCTGAGAGAATTAGAAATCCTACCAGCATTATCTGCGGTCTCAATCTTAGGATAAGATAAACAGTTGACACAGTTTTGATAAAAGACACAAAATAAATTACAAAAACTCTCATAGAAGATTGTGAAGGAAAACGAGAAAAGACTAAACATTAAGTCCAAGATGTGAGGATGTATCGTTATCTGTGAAAGAAACAGCCAAACATGCTAATAACAAATTGGAGATATCAACAGCATGCAAGTAAAAATATTTAAATATCGTGAAAGTGTTTTGATAGAGGACAGAATGTGCGGCAGAAGTTGCATCGGGGCGGTGAGAGATGCCTTCCAAAATGAAGCAAAGAAACATGAATATGTCCCTAGAAACAAATAAGACTACTGAAGTGTTATGTTTTAAGTGCACGCCTATATAGAAGTGAAAGCAGGGCAATCACCGCAGAGATAGAGGGGAGAGTTGGATCAACTGAAGGATACTGAGCATAACATGCAACGGACATGCGAGCAAGGACGAAGTTTTAGAGAAAATTAAAACCTGAAGGACAACTGACCTTAACACCAGAAAGAGATAGCTGAAATTTTTAGGGTGCAAAATGAGAAAACATTTAGGGACATACTGAAGGCGGGAGGTACAGAGAAGAACAACGAATAACTTAGCTAACGAGATTGTGTAAATGGATAGCAGGATAGGGTTGATAGTAAAAAAACAAAATTTATTAAGAGATATAAACGACAGAAATTTGTGAAGAATGACTGTACAATTTCCTGTCTTTTGTAGCTTTTGGTAATTGTTATTCTTTTTTTGCCAATGTCCCAAGAGACATAGAACATAGAATTGATATAACTGAAAATGTAACGTAAATTCTAAGTCGCTTATGAAGAGCAAAGCTTGTCTTCCCTAATTTATGCAAAGAATTAAGTGTCAGAATATTCGTTAGAAATTGAAAGACTTCTAATCAATGTAATATAGAGAAGAGAATGGAAATAGACATCTATGAAAGAGGTAATGTGAGAATGGATGTTCTTCAACCGAATCTTGCTGAGAATCTCCTGAACAAATGATGTGAGCAGTATGGAAATCTGAGACAAAATCTAGAGAAGAATATGCTACGTAGTTGGGCCTGATCTGGCATCTCGTCTATAGTTGCTCTCTCTCTCTCTCTCTCTCAGACGTCTCGTCGTCTCCCTCTTTTCTACAAATACTTTCCCAGTAACTGTCCCGACGAGCTATTTCGCTGGTTCACAGACTGCGTGAATTTAATCGTGCAACAAGGCTGACCTCTCGATCCCACCCTTTCACTGTAGAAACTGTTAAATGTAGCCGTCCATTCTACTCCAGTAGCTGCAAGTCTCGCACCTCCCATCTGTGGAATTCCATTCCTATTACTTGTTTTCCTGATAGCTATAAACAATTCAAATGTAATGTCAATCGACATCTCCAGATGATTTGATCTATTCTCTATCCTTCTCTTCATCCTTTCCACTATCACACCTTTACTCTCACTCCACTCTCTGTAACCCCTTGCGTAATAGTGGCATCCCGCCTTCCTTGGAGTGAAATGCTTAAAATAAACTGACGTTTCTGTGACACAAAAAGAGGAAAGAGTCTGGCGAACTTAATCTTTAGCGGATTAAAAGCAGAAGAAATACCTAACGAGTTCCTGTGAGTGGGTGTCAGAAATATACCAAAAATAGGTGCTTCAATTTTTGAAAGAAAAAAAGAATAAAAGAAATAGTGAAGAGCTATGATCAGATACATGTTGAAGTGACATGACACACAAAGGAAGAAAATGATTAACCTAATTTAGTGTAAAAGCCGGAAAAAAGTGAAGCCCTGTTTCAGATCGCTTTAGAAGAGCAATGGGCCTTACTAAAACACAATATATAATCATCTATATTGCCGTATTTCAATAGTTACTAATTTGTACTAAGGTTTGCTACTAACATTCTTCTTTCCGTTTCTTTGGAGTATCTGTGGCAGTAAGCATCACTGTGATGGCGCCATTGTTATTCCTTTTTTCATCTTGTTATCTCTTCAAATATCACATTGCAATCCACACGCAAGATTGAACTCGTACTAACATCTGAATATATTCCTAAATCGTTAATTGTTACTCAAAAACATTTTTGTTACTCGTAATATTTCCATCTAGTAATAGAGTTTTTGTTTATATTTCTCAATTGTAACAATATATTTATCACATTTCTTATGAGGAACATAACAAGGCAAAGAACAACGTTGGGGCTGGCCATTACCTAGATGGATAAACTCTTAAGAATACCAGATGCTGTACGCTTGAGTGTTGTAATAGATAATGGCTCGTAATTGTTAATCGGGAAGCCGATTTCCAATTTCAGATTGGTTCGTTATATTCACTTACTCGCAAATACTTATGAGAAACCTATGAATCCACCTCTCCTCTTAGTATGAGTTAATTAGTAAGACTTGTATCAAGAAATTAGTGTCTAAATTTTCTTAAAATCTATAAATGTTTTCTGGATTTAATTCTATAGAAGGTTGTTAAGCCATAGAAAACGAATCTGTCAAATCCAAACTTATTTTACCAATTAATTAACTAGTTGTGTATGCCGGTACATTTGCCTGTGGTTTTTAATACTTATATATATATATATATATATATATATATATATATATATATATATATATACAAATATAATTACACATATACATACATATATTTATACATACATATATATATATATACATATATTTATACATATATTTATATATATACATACATATATTTACACATGTATTTATACATATACATACATACATATACAGATATATTTATACATATATACATATATATTTATATATATATACATATATTTATATATATATATATATATATATATAAATATATATACATATGCATACATATATATATATACATATACATTTATACATAAATACATATACGTACATATATATATATATATATGTATACATATATATTTATACATATACATACATATATATATATATATACATACATTTATGTTTAATATGTATGTATGTATATATATATGTGTATATGTATGTATGTATAAATATATGTGTAAATACATACATATATATACATATATATATACATATTTATTCATATAAATAAATACATATATATATATATATATAATTATACATATACATACAGACATATATATATATATATATATATATATATATATACATATACATACAGACATATATATATTTATAAATTTGCATACATACATATTTGTACATATACATACACACACACATATATATATATATATATATATTTATACATATATATACACATATATATATTTATTCATATACATACACACACACATATATATATAAATATATATATATATATATATATATTTATACATATACATACACATATATATTTATTCATATACATACACACACACCTATATATATATAAATATATACACACACATATATATATATATATATATACATATACATACAGATATATTTATACATATACATGTACAAAAATAACGACGTAATAATGTCGTTTTTTTACGTTAAATATATGTCAAAAAACGACATTATCACGTCATTATTTTTGCACTAACCTAATACGTATACATACACATATATTTATACATATACATACACATATATATATTTATACATTTACATACTTATACATTTATACATATACATACATATATATTTATACATATACATCTTGAACCGACCCCCTAATTAACACCTGATATAATGCTTTCCTTTACAACGCCTGGACGTCGGTGAGGTTATCCATGACTCTCAAGAAAAACTTGAGTGCAAACCGACATTCACTATAGATGGAGCATTCGTCTGGGTGTAAATGCGGGCCTCCTTCACACGCGAGGGCACATACTTCATGGACGGGAAGTTTTAACTGGCGTCTTCCTTCCAGAATATGCCATCACCATCCATTTGCGAAAACATTCAGTCTCGGAACGTGATGCGCAACTTATATTGACGAAACTCAAAGCTAGGCATATCAGGATCGCCTTCAGGAGGGTGGATTTAACAGATTTCCCGAGATATCTTGGCAACCTGGCCTCCTTCCCAATAAAGAGAAAATCCCTTTAACTTATTGAATAGTATGACAGACGGGAAAATCGGGTCGCTGTGTGAAGCACATACTTCCTCCTTCCTTTTTAACATTCCTCCGGGACACCGAAAGACTACGACCTCGAGCTTAACCCGTATATTTGGCCTATTCATTTCCAAGAGGAGGTCGTGACTGGATGAGACGCTGACTATCTTCACCGTTCCGTACTTCGAAAGGAATGGCTCGTAAAGACAAACCCCCTTCAACGCGCCAAACCACAAACCACCGGACTTATCGCGGTTGATTATGGCCCCTGTCACCGTTTCACATCGTCTCCTACCCTCTTATCGCTTTGCCGACTTAATCAATCTCAGCTTTGCTCGAAACAAAAACCGAAACGTCATGAGGATGTGCGGAGTACGTGGCTGACATGTTAGCACCAGGTAAGGAGTGCCGCGTAGGAACAGATTCGACATTAATTTGCGAATGAAAGGCTCCAGTGCAAGTACGTAAAGCGAAAGCCGACAGCCTTGACGAACAGAACGAGACAACACGAAAAGCTGCGATGTTATCGCATTCAATTCGACCAGCTCACCGGTGGGGGGGGGGAGATTCGTACAGAAGTGGCATCCAATTGAAAAATATGTCCCGATACATTCAATCTTCAAGACATGGCAAGAGTATGTCCCACATGAACAAAAACTTGTACATTAATATTCTTTGTCGCTGAACTAGGAACGTCAATGCTTTAAAGATGGTATCTTTTGAGGAGCAAGAAATCTTGCGTGAACGAAAAAAACCGATACAATTCTTGCTGCAACCTTCTGCAATTCTTCGAGGATCCACCTGAAAGTCATCCTTTTTAATCAGATGTTTTTAACCTCTAGCCTGCTCCAAGGACACAGCAATGTTGATGATACATTTCTGCAGGGATTTCCACTATGAGAGCGATTACCCGTTCACTGCATTGCCATTACCCTTTTCAGCTACCATCTTTATATTTTAATTTTAGTTATTGATTTTGGTTTCTATACATGAGCCTTTATTTTGACTACATCCAGACACCATACTTTGTTGATTTTGGCCATTATTAGCCACCTTAATTTTCACTTGAAATTTTATGGTTTCAGATGGGAATTTATTTGAAGACTCGGCCTTCGAGGCCGTCCCAAAAAGATTTTTTCGAACGTATCGTCAGTTATCGTCTATTATTGAAATATTCTATTTTTTTTTTTTTATGTAGCCAAGCACAAAAATAATTGTATAAACAAACATAAACGCGAAACAAACCAATAAAATACAGAAACACTTAAAACAAAATGAACGCAAAGAAAATAAAATAAAAGTAACAAAAATTTAAATGCAAGACACAGACCGGCGTGAAAAATCTAGTACAACTTAGAAAATTAGACCAAAAAATAAAATCGCGTTTTAGAAAGTTTCTAAATAAAACTAATAAATTATTAATAATTTAAAATTAAAAATATAACGAATAAGAAAAGAAAACGTTTTTAAAAAATGGGCCCGTCCCAAGACTAAAAGAAATCGAAACAAAAAACAATGAATAAAATTTATGAGCGGCGTTTAAACAAAAAATGTTAATCTGATGTAAACAAAAGATATATATATATATATATATATATATATATATATATATATATATGAATAAAATGAATGGACCCGGGAATGGGGATGGGGGATAAAAAACGGAGAACGTAATATTCAAAATCAGATCAAAGTGACTTCTGAAAAAAAAAAAAAAATCAAAAACAAAACAAAACACCGAACTTAACATGTCTTCGCCAGTCTTTTGGTTATTCAAAACAAGTTTCGCACTAGCGGACGAAAAGTGCTTCGTTACTGGTCAACTGCTAGAAGACACCTGACTAAGCCGTCGCGAGCCTTTCATGACTAGAGTGAGTGCGTACGTCTCTTTCCCTTTCTGGCTATCTGTTTTAAATATAAGACTCGTAAATCCGTTATAATTTCTCGGAATATTTTACACACGTGACACGTCCGAAGTCACTTTTTCTAGTATTACAAAAGAAATATTCATATATATCATATATATATATATATATATATATATATATATATTAGCTATTTCTCTGCAAGGAAATATTTTTCATTTATTGGCCGAGCTACCAGTACTGCTTTCAGTTGGAATTTATGAAATCTTTCTCATAAAGCAATTGTTTAGTAAATCAAGTTTCTTATGTCCAGTAGCTGTTATAGTTCTTTCCAGTACTGATGGAGATTCCTTCCTAACCTTTGATTTGAAGTGGTGTGAAATGTTAACATCTTGATTACGCCATTATTTTCTCTTTGACTTAAAAGCGGTAACCGTTTTAGTTGTTTCTGTTGATGATAGTCCTTAAGTGATGTGGTTTCTGTTATTTAGTACAGGCCTTTTTTGTAATTCTCTGGCGTAAATGAAACGTTCAAAAAAGGCTAAAACCTTCAGGCATTACTCGCTCAAAGCATTCTTTCATTATTGATCTTAGGAGGCGGTTGAATGCAACGGAGAGTTTATATATTTCTGAACAGGTTTGGCGTTATGCTTGACTTCCACATACCTATGTCTCGATGTGAGGTTATTTAGAACATCACACGAGGTTTCACTTTGGTTAGGTTTCGTGGCAAATGGCTTTTCTATGTTCACTTTCATTTTTTCTATAGTTTATTTGTTATAACTGATACTTACGCCGAGGTATCTGAATTGTTTAGTATTTATTATGTGAATGATATATAGCAAAGCGAGCGATTAGATATATCATAAAAATGATCTAGATTAATTGAGGGGGAGTATTTGGTATTACAGATAATCAGTTTATGCATACAGAGAGCGTCGACCATGGGTTTCATACAGCATAATAACATAGCCAGTATTTTTATTATTTTCTTATGTGTATTCACTACGTAGATGATCTTAGCTCTCCGTAAATACCTTTCTTTAATATCTGTGAGTTGTTATAATTTCCTCGCAAATAGAGAATATGCTCTCACATTGACTTTTCCTCGGTTCTGAAGTTTGAGTTGTACACAGGCTAGCCTATTTAACAGGCAAGACTCGTGAGTACCGGTTTACTCAGCTGTTAATCCCATAACTGTAGGGTGAACATATTAATTTTATATTTTTCCCCAAAAATGGCCAAAATTTGAATTCTGTACATTGAGTATACGCCCACCTAAAATGGCAATGCTACACACAACGCCATGATTATATTTACAAATTAATATTAAAAAAGGCATACATTTTAACAATATCGTCCTTTCATTAGAAGTCAAATTCAACGTGATCCATGGTTTGATCATATTTCCCTTGCTTTCAACTGTAGATGACACTCACTCTCTCCTATGAACTGTAACTAAGGATATTTGTTTTTTAAGCCACAGGTGGACTCTGGGTTTTGAATAAACACAAATGTGCCTGAATATGTATCTGCAACAGGTATTGTTGGGCCAGGATAAGAATGGACAGCCATTATTATAGAATATTTTAATTTGAATTGTTTCTAAAATACGTTGGAGAACTTTTGCAAAATAAATTATTGTATCAAGACCAATTCTGAACTTGTTTTCTTAGGTTTGGATGTATTTCAGACACATCACCGAGTACAAGCATCTCCGTGTCGAGACATACTTATGTTTGCTAATTACATATATACAGGTTCATATAAACTATTAGGTTGGTGCAAAAATAATGACGTAATAATGTCGTTTTTTGACGTTACAATACACGCCAGAAAACGAAATTATTACGTCATTATTTTTGCACCAACCTAATAACATTAGCAGACTAATCAAGTAGGTATTATACCGTCTCAGCATCTACTACGTATTCTTTTTCTTTAAGCATTAGGAAGCTGTTTATCAATGCTAATTAATACTAAAATCTGTACATTGGGAGCTTCACGTTATTGCTTACAAAAACATTTAACAAACAATGATGGCACATACGAGGAGAGTGGCTTGCGCTATAAAATGTCATATTTATTTACGTATAAAATAATATAGCCAGTATTTTTATTACTTTCTTATGTCAATTCACTTCGGAGGTGACCTTAGCTCTCCGTAATTACCTTTATTTAATATATGTGAATTGTTATAATTTCCTCGCAAATAGAGAATATGCTCTCACATTGACTTTTCCTCGGTTCTGAAGTTTGAGTTGTCCACATGCTAACCTGTTTAACAGGCAAGACTCGTGAGTACCGGTTTACTCAGGTCCAAATCTCATAACTGAAGATATTACTTTTATTTTTTTCCCAAAATCAAAGGTAAATGGCCAAAATTTGAATTCTGCACACTGAGTACACGCCCACCAAAAATAGCAATGCTACACGCAACGCCATGATTATATTTACAAATTAATATTAAAAAAGGGACACATTTTGACAATATGGTCCTTTCGATGTGATAAAGAAACATTATATTTGCAAACATTCATATATTTTTTTCTAAGCGTTGCTTAGATGTGGCCATTACACCACGCCGAGGTGCCCACATTCATATATATATATATATATATATATATATATATATATATATCTAATGTAGGTAAGTATGTTTAGGATAAAAATATACATACATGCACGAAAAATTTTACGTACATATAAATATCTTCCTTCCACAGGCGTTATAAATACAGTGCTCAATGATATGAGAGATGTAGAAGTATATATTAGCGAATATACATAATATTCAAAATAAACAGCAGGATTCGGAGTTTCAAGCAATCTTCAGGGGCAAATCCAATCGGACCGTTACTTCGCGTTCTCGTCGTCAAGATTCAAAATGTGAAAACTACTTTAATTATTGCTGCCTTATTAAAATCAGCTGATAATGATTTAAATCATTTAAAATTGGAACGGCGAAGAAATAAAAAAGAATAACGAAATTAGAAAAAAATAATAGGTTGGCGCTATCTAAATGTGTTTAGAAAGAAACCTTGTAATTTTAAGATGAAATTTTATAAACACACCTGCCCAACTGATCCTACTATACTGTGCAATCGGCAAGATAAAAATAAAACACAAAAAAAAAAACCAACGCGAATTTACGAAATAAAAAATATAAAATGGCGACATGTATCCATCGCACCAGGTATATATATAATCACACACACATTGATATATATATATATATATATATATATAAATATATATATATATATATATATATATATATATATATATGTGTGTATATATGTGTATATATATATATATTTATATATATACACAAACATATATATATATATATATATATATACATAAATATATACATATATATATACATATATATATATACATATATATACACATATATATATACATATATATACATACATATATATATATATACATACATATATATATGTGTATGACAAGTAATATTTATTTTATTAATCGAACATATTTCTATCACATACATGTCATTTTTAGTGAATACTCATATTTGAGTAGACACCTTGTTTTTTATGTTTTTAAAGAGTATATTTATTATCCTCGAGCAGCCTGAGCATTCAAGGAATTTTAATAAAGTGAAATATACGCAAATATGGGAATTCACTAAAATATATCGTTTAAATGATTCAAAAAATGTGTGTTTTTGCTATTTCATAATTTCAGAGCACCCTATTTATGTCGATTTTTTATTGGAATCTAAAACTGTATCCACAGAAAACAGCTTTGTCATAAGATGTAGTTTTTTCAAGCTTTCCTCAGATTATATTTTTATGAAGACACCATCTTGTCTGGTGGCGTATTGTTTTTTCAAATAACACAGAGCTGACTTGATGGACATAAAAGGAAAGCTGTATAACCACAGCAATAAACCTAGACCAAATATTCCCTTGTGGATTGATACGTCCCACATTGGACAGACAACCCACTAACAACCGCAGACAGCCCTTACGTAGATAAGTCACGCCAAACGGACAGTATCTGATTGCAAATTGGAAAACATTTATTTGTTTTGCCGATTAAACGTCGTCATTAACATAGTGTATTTTATTTCGCCATATTATCAGTAAAATCTAATTTTCGATAAAGATATAGTTACATAAAAAATTAAGTGTTTATCTGATTAACGTATATCAAATTTTGTTTCGTTAATGTAGGTTTTGTTTAAATGAAACTAATTGTTCTCATGAAGTCGATATGAAGTCGATTTTACCGGCGAAATGTTTTATATTTTTAACATTCCGACGGATTCCTATCCGAACTGCATAATAAAAATTCTTTCTCTTTGACGTCCCACTTCTCCAAATAGGACTTATATCTTTTATTAGAATGCACAACTGTTATGGACACCAGAAAAATATTTGGACCGTCTATCAGGAAAGTTTGAACATTTCTAGGAATAGCATATCTATATATTTGCCTTGTTACAAATACGACCTGAGAGAAATCTAGCGAAATAGAATTTAACGTGTAAATATTAGGTTGGTGCAAAAATAATGACGTAATACTGTCGTTTTTTGACGTTAAAAATACGTCAAAAAAAGACATTATTACGTCATTATTTTTTGCACCAATCTAATAGTTATTAAGTACAGTTATGGCAATTAATCAATTGCACCAATAGGGAATCATATATCCTTCCTTAAGCCGTAAGGCAACCAAAAAATGTCTGTTAGCTTAATAAGATTTTGGGTGTTGTGACAGCGATGTATGTGAAATGTTTTGTTGTCTTAGCAACTGCAAATTTTCATGTGTGTAAAAGAAAAAACAAACAAACAAAAAAGGCTTTATTTGGAAGAACTCATTCTTTCAATGTTATTTCACACTTAAAGTTAATCTTATAAACTTGCATTTTTAAGGCAATGCTAAGGATTATAGAAATGAATACGCGGAATTCTTTCCTTTATATCGAAATTATTATTTATTTGTCTATACGTGTGCGGTAAGTATTAGGTTGGTGCTAAAATAATGACGTAATAATGTCGTTTTTTGACGTATTTCTTAACATCAAAAAACGACCTAATTACATTATTATTTTTGCAACAACCTAATATTTAAACAATTTACAAGGTTTGGTCAATGTTTGCCATATTCATGACATTTCGTCCGTTGTACGCTCCGGCCTTCTTCAGGTGATATAATGTTGGAATTTCGAGTCATTTATTGAGTCCTATGGTAGATTCT
>OZ010574.1:48549108-48561608 GCA_963932145.1 Acanthosepion lycidas | reverse complement strand
AGATGGCGATGTAATATAGCGTTTTTAGGCGTGTGTGTATAGTTGCATAGTTTATACATTGAAAACTTGGTAATATTAGTAGTTATATTTTACACATTGTAATATTCGCAATTATAGTTTATACATTGAAAACTTAATGGTAATATTAACAGTTATATTTTACACATTGTAAACTTAATGTTAATATTCGCAATTATAGTTTATACATTGAAAACTTAATGGGAATATTAAGAGTTATTTTTTACACATTGTAAACTTAATGTTAATATTCGTAATTTTATCTTATACATTGAAAACTTAATGGTAATATTAGCAGTTACATTTTATACATTGAAAACATTATAATAACTTTCTTACCAACAGGTGAACATACAGCTCCACTAGACATACACAAATAGAATTACAAATACACGTTAACATCGGATACCTACTTACACATAAACGAATACCCTTCTCGGTACATTCGCAAACCTCCAGCAATGTGAAAATCTGTTTCTTTAATTTTGGGCTAAATTTATTCTGACCCGCAATGATAAGTGATTCAATTTCTCTTTATAGATGTCCTCTGCGTAGTTATGTCATGAATAAAAATAATAATTAAGTAAATCGCCCATAACAAGAAATAACCTTATATGTCAAACATGCAGTTAGAATGTAGATAAACTCAAAACTGACTGGTTGGGAAGTGCCTTGCTGAAAACAGAGACTGCGTTAATGGAAATGACTCGACAAAGCCAAAAACTATGCTATCAAGGGGAAATCAGGCAATTATAATCAATTATTGTGGAAATCAGTATGCAGATTAGATATAGCTAAGATGTTGAGATTTTAAACCATTTTGTGTTTCGTTCTTTGATCTAGATACCTAAGAAATACAAAGTTCGGCATAAGATTAGACAATATATTCACTGGAATATTACATTGTGACATATGACTAAAAATAATAACGTCACCTGTAAACAATAATTGCAATTTATTAACATTAATACTATTATGGTAAAAGCTAACAGACTATAAATTTTCATTAAGGACTACAAACAAAATATTATTCTCATAGACATAACCGTGCCATCAAATAAAATGTATGTATTAAAGAATATAGAAATGTATGACAATCTCAGGTCCTAGATATTGATAAAAATGTAGCTCCATACAGTTATTGTTGGACATGTAATAATTTGAGATCTGAGTACGTCAAAAAAGGCACTAGACAAGAATATGAAAATAAAACAAAGCAGCCCCTGTTTATATAAAATACAAAATAAAATACATTTCTTAGAACTGCTTAATTAAGGGAGTTTTAACAATATAAACTGTGGCCGAATCGGTAAAAAGGCACGTCAGGCTATATGACGGTCCCGTTTAGGATGCAGGTTCTAATCCTGTAGGAGGACGAATATTTTCTATGAAAATTCCTCGGACATTCAGGCCGGTAAATGTTGTTTAATACTGTTTATTATAAACAGAGCATTTACTTAAATATTTGTATCTATAAAAATAATGTTAAACATAAAAATGTCTTAATATATAAACTGCATATAACACTCTACATGTAAAATAAACATTTGCATTACAGGCAAATATTTACTATCTTGCCATATTCCAGGTATCGGGTAATGACTTTGTAAGAATAAGCTGAGATTGTAGTAAACGGTGCAAATGGAACTCCATTTCAAAAAAAAAAAAAAAAAAATTAAAAAAAATTGAATTTTAAACGGGAATGAGGATTAAGGTTTTATACCACCAGAAACCGGGATAATATTGACACCATTCTTCAAAAACACAATTTCCAATGACTATATCAATATTTGACACCAGCATCATATTAGGTTGGTGCAAAAATAATGACATAATAATGTCGTTTTTTTACGTTAAAAAATACGTGAAAAAACGACATTATTTTTGCACCAATCTAATAATATTGATATATTACAATATTCAAACCACGTGTCTAATGGCTATCACTTGAGACTAAGTCGTTACAATTCTCAATATTTCAGCATTCCTTTCAGGGTTACAGCCGTGCTCATTATATCTAGTGCCTCTTTTTCTGTTGCCCCCTTATTTCGTATTTACTCCAGTTAGAATTTGCTCCTTTTATATCGGTGTGTATATATCCTACTGAAAAAGAGTTACCATAGATTATTAAAAATAACGAGATTATTATAAAAACAATTTTCAATTATACAGTAAGATCGGTTTGAAAAAAAAAAAAAAAACCTATTTATATATGGGAGAGATTACTCATATTTCAACTGTCAAAGTTATATTTAATGAAGCGGAATGTTTCGCATCCAACTAATGAGCATATAACACTTATTGAAAGTTAACGAACTATGCACACATCTATATTCGCTCCCCGCCATATGGCGGCGTTTGATAATTTATTCAAAGAACACCCTGTTCTTTTGGAAAAGCGTGATTTTTCTATAAATCAAAAAAAATTGATTTTTCTTGTCGGTGGACTGTATTAATCTGACCTCATTCCAACTCTGGGTAATGGAGCCATCAGAAAGGATATGTGGAAAATAGCTTCCAGGGTTTTATTAATAAACCATCAGCGCCCTCGGCAATATTTGAGGCGATGGATTCAGAGAAATTCAAATATGACTAATATTCAAAACTTGAACCACTTTTTTTAAACTTACGTTGAAATCTTCGCAGTCTTCTGGGACGGAATCAAAAGATTTTTTTAATCCCTAACCCATTAGATTCATATGGGTACCACATGAATTGCAGGCGCAGTACCATTGCTGTTTACTGATTAATATAGCATGGCAGAGCGTAAATCTCTTCACGTTGGTTTTGAATTCAGAGGCAATCCTTTTTTTAGATTGTCTGAAACCAAAGGCTATATAACTTAGTCTGTCCTGATATTTTCCCATATGTTTGAAAAGATAGATTCATACATTTCCCAAGGTACGTTTCACGTCAGTGAATATTCGAACGTGGCTCAAAGATTCCTCAACCCTTTCTCCTATCCATTATTCCACTGTGACTAGGAACATTGATTGTTATAAAAAAACAAAAAAATACAATAAAAAATGAATACAGACCCTGTCGGTTAAATTTAATCAAACTTGATTGTACACACACACACATATATATATATTTGTGTGTATGTATGTCTGTATATGTGTGTGTTTGTGTGTGTGGGTATAACCACTTTAAATATAACTTCCCAATCGGATATTCAATTTCGATGATTAATAATGACGAAGGGAATGAGAAAATAATCAGATAGTCCATAGATGAATTCTAAGATTAACGATTCTTGGTATGGACTCTATGACACTATTGAATCCCCTGATGCCCTCATTTGACACTCTACCGCACTAGCTGAGTAACGATCAAATTATCTATCCATCATCGAATTCATGTTATATAAGCATGACACTGTTATATTAGATTTTCGAACCCTTTTTTTATAGGGCATAGCAATTTTATATTCATTGGACACTGAATAATTTGCCTGTGTTAGCGCGTGCTGACAAGATAAAATTTGGAATATAAAATCGAATGATTCGATGACATGAACGAACGAGAAAGACATAGAAGAAGTTTGGATATGAATGAAAATGCGAAAGGCATTTCGTTGCTGATTGGTTGGCAGATTTCTCTGCTGCAAAGTTAGACTGAACATGTTCAGTTAATAGGAAACGAAATAGGCTAACGAGAGAAGCAACATGAATGTAGCCTGCAATGCGTGATCAACATGAATGCTGATCCTACGTGTCATGATGTCACTGACATTTGAAGCGAAACAAGCACGCGAAGACAGTATTATATCGCAGTTCCAATAATACATCTTTCTTCCCAGTCTTCGATACAGATAGGGCGGATTTTGTTTGTTTCCGCCATTATTTTCTGCTTCATAAAAAATGACAGCTATCATAAACAGAATTGGGATCCGGTTAGATGTTTATGTAACGGAAAACAGAGAAATATGCAAACATAGAAAGGAACTAACAAGGAAAATATATAAAAAAAATATTAATTCAGGGGAACGTGTTGAGAGGCAAAATAGGAAATCCTTGTATTTAGGTAAAATGGGAGGAGAAGATGTATATATTCTGAAGATTCCGTGATTAATTATTCTTACTTCATATAATATTAGGTTTGTGCAAAAATAATGACATAATAATGTCGTTTTTTGACGTTAAAAATACGTCAAAATACGACATTATTAATTCATTATTTTTGCACCAACCTAATATTGAAATCACCGACCTTAAGCGACGAGTAGCCTGGTGAGTACCGTCATGGCTAACAACTTGCGAATACCAGGTGCAGTAAGCTTGGATGTACGGGTGGTGGAATTGATAAGAGGTCGGAATTGTTAATCGGAGATCGAAGTTTAAATTCGCGTTTGGTTCGTTATTTCACTTACGTGCAATTACCCCTTGGAAAGTTATGGACCCATCTTTTCTCCCTCCAGCTATTAGTTGTTAGATTGGTGCAAAAACTATGACGTAATAATGTCGTTTTTTGATGTTAAAAATACGTCAAAAAACGACATTATTACGTCATTATTTTTGCACCAACCTAATAATTAGTCAGACTTGTATCTCTAAAGCATTATTATGAAAAAAAAATATTTACAACCAAAAATATTTCATGGTATTAAATAACCTGCAATGTGTGGAAAATCTTGGAGAAAGGATAGACCACACCTTTCCTTTCTATTGCTCTCACCTTCAATTCTCCCCTCTCGGCCCTTCTTTTAAATAACGTACAAAGGGCAGAAATCGTAGAGAAATGATCAATCAGAGCATTCCTATCGCTCGCTCTCCCATTTATTTCTCCCGCTCTCAGTCGTTCTTTTAAATATCCTGCAAAGAGTGGAAAATCGTATAGAAAGGATCAACCACATCTTTCCTTTCAATTGCTCATATTAATTTCTCCCACTCTCCGCCCTTATTTAAAAAAACAAAAACATGCAAAGTGTGGAAAATAGCAGAAAAACGATCAACCACAACATTCCTTTATCTTGCTCTTCCTTTCATTTCTTCCGCTCTCCACCCTTCTTTTAAATAACCTGCAAAGGTTAGAAAAATCATAGAAAAACTATCAACCACACCATTCCGTTCTCTTGCTCTCCCCTTCATTTATCCATCTCTCTGCCATTCTATTAAATAACCTGCAAAGGTTAGAAACATCTTGGAAAAACTATCAACCACATCATTCCTTTCTCTTGCTCTAACCTTTATTTCCCCCACCATAAGCCCTTATTTTAAATAAACTGCAAAATGTGGAAAACTGCAGCAAAACGATCAACCAAAACATTCGTTTCTCTTACTCTCCCTTTCATTTCACCCGCTCTCCGCCCTTCATTTAAATAACCTGCAAAGTGTCGAAAATCGTAGCCTCAGTATTTCTTTTCTTGTTTTCCCCGCTTTCCGCCGTTGTTTTAAATAACCTGCAAAGGGTAGAAAAATCATAGAAAAATTATCAACCACACCATTCCCTTCTCTTGCTCTCAACTCCATTTCTCAAACAGTCCACCCTTTTTTTAAATAACCTGCTAAGTGTTGATAAGACGTAGAAAATGAATCGATCAGTATTATGTCATCATCATTATTGCTCATTTGTCTTTTTTAAAGCCCTATCTCGCAAAACAAAAATTATGTCACATAAAACCTATTCTGCTCATGAATGTAGAAAACTGAGATAGAAAATTTTAAGCATTCTTTCTTTCAGGCAAAAGTATGGAAGGTACGTTAAAGAAGAACGGTCCCAAGAAAACACACTTGAAAGAAAGAGAAAAAGAATTAATTGAAGGAGAAATACATAATGAATTTTAAAGGAGGATAGAAAGTAAAACAACAAAAATAATATGAATACAGAAACAAAAATTAGATAAAAGAATGAAATTAAAAACTTTATATAGCAAAAAAAAAAAAAAAAGAAAAAAAAGAAAGAGAAAGAGATAACAAGAAAAAGGTAATGACGACCAGTCACAAACAAAGAACATTCAAAGAAAAAAAAAATCACATCAGAAATAAATGTCTGGATACTGAAACGATATAATAAGCGAAACGGAAGCATCAAGGAATCGGAAATATATATTTTTAAACGTTTGAAGAAAGAAAAAGCAAACGATAATTAGAAAGTTTAAATAACTAAAAAAAAAATAAAGTAATACAAAAAAAAAAAAAAAAATGCCGAAAGGAAAATTATTAGAAATGAAAATCGATTGATGAATGATCGTGTGGAGGAGTGTCTCATAATGGAGACCGTACTGATCTATTATCAAAGTAATTCTAATTATATTTTTCAATGATTATGTTACATTTTACAGTTATATCATTTCCTGGCTTCAGTGCTTAAAATGCATATATCATTGATTTTGCCCGTTTTTAATTCTTCCTCCGTTTTTTGTTCCTTACTGCCACATCTCTATCTTTCTCTTTATTAACGGCCTCGAGGGATACCCGCTCTTTTCTGCAGATTGTGCTATGGTTTTCAGCAACAACTACCGAAAAATATGCGCAAATGGAAGCTGAATCTTCTCAAGATTTACACATGTGCACTGATGAGCAAATGATTTTCAAGCTACAGTGGAAGTGAAAGATAATTGGAATGAAGGCGGATTTCTAAAATAAATACGTTTGTTACATTAGGAGTAACCGCGAGAAAAAAAAAACAAAAAAAAACGTTATTTTTAAAAGAAAATTAAAAAAAAAATTCTCAAAATTCTGTGAGTGACAAAGCAGATTCTCAGATATCAAGAACACTACCATAGAAAACAGAAATAAGTGTACTTACAAATTATTTTCAGTTTCATTTTCATTTTCATAAATTATATATTGTAATGAAAACGATTTAAATTGAGATTTACAGATAATCTCCCAAAATATTTTTTCTTTACAAAAGGAAATATAAACGTTATATTTATTGTTCACTTTAACACTAGCTTTTTTAGGCAAGTTTTCCTATCGTAGTTATTTTTATCCTTTCGCCCTAAGCAATGCAGTAAAGACGCACGATGGTACTGAGTGTGAGAGAAATGCAAAACATTAAGGAAGGTGAAGAATAGAATACAAATAACGATAGACATTGCATTCTGCAGGTCAAAATTTTCTGGCAGTTCCACAAGTGAGGAGTGCGAGAGATGAAACTGCTAGCATAGAACGTACGGTGACATCTATGCGAATACATTTATTTCCGTGTTATATTAGGTTGTTGCAAAAATAATGACGTTTTCTCACATAAAGTTGAACGCAAATAAACGACATTATTTTTGCACCAACCTAATATATTTTTAGTCACAAAAAGGTTTGTTAGACTTGCAAATAACTAGTTCCTTACGAAATTAAAATCAAAGAATTCATGAAACAATACTGTCCATCCCAGCATTTTATATGACGAGGATTCTTGTCTTTAAAACTTAAGTACCCTTAGCAATCGTTGTTACAGAATTAAAGAAAAATATTACGATGTTTAAAGTAATACAGGAACTTGCTTTGACCATTCTTCAAGTAATCATTCATGTAAAACGTATCTATTTGTGAAGAAGTCAGAACAAAATAGATAGCATTTATTGTGGGACGAAGTCATATTAAAATAGTTTCATAAGAATCTGTAGTAGATATTTTATCTTTGAGGCCAGTAACATTTGGTTGTGGAATGCGCTCCCAAAACACGATAAAAAAAAAAAAAAAACTAACATAGAATAAGACATGAGAATAAATTATAAATTTTTATATATTAATAAATTCAACCCAAGAAAGACATTAAAACCACTAAGATGCAAAGGGTTCCTGAGTGTGATGGAATTAATTAAAAAAAAACGTTGAGAAAAAATATCATTAAGAAGACAGCATATATCGATTGATATTGCGTTTAAATTTTTGAAAAGCAAGAAGTCGGAAGAGGGTTCCACAATCAATAAGTGCGAGAGAAGAAATTGTTAGCATAGAAAGTACGATTAAATCTAGACATCTCAACTGTAAAATAATGAGACCTAGCCGTTAATCTAGTACTGTATTAGTGTAAAGTTGAGTTACCAAAGAGGAAAACTCATCTCAAAATTTACCATGAACTTATTTATAGAATAACCACAAGAAAGTTACGAAACGACGTTAGGAAATAAACAAAAGCCAAGATGGTGGGTTAAAAACGATAAAGTTGCAGATTCGTCTGGAAAATACACCCACAATATTCTGATGCAATTACGGATTTTTTGGTCACATGTTCAAAAATTATATACTTGCTTGATTTCGACATTCCCAATATGTAGCTAATACAGTGTAACTCGGACATACACTGTATATTGGGCTGTTTATTGACTAACGACTATGAATTATCTACTCTTCTACTCCAAAAGATTCTTCTCACGTACTTCCCGCCAGTGAAACTCCCTTACGACCACTTACTTCCTGGATAACTATAACTGTATAAATTCAAATATTCAAATATAATGTCATACGATATCTTCTGATGCCTTGATTCTGATCCACGTCATTCTCTATAGCCTTTCTCAAACACCCCTCTTTACTTTTCATTCTTGCTCTCACTCTCTGTAACCCCTTGTGTGCTAGTGGCACACAAGCTTTCTTTGGAGTGAGATGCTTTACAAAAATATGTGATCTTCGTATCTAATGTTGTCGAGATTGTCCCTCAACAATAAATCCTGGTAGGACTTCTATTATCCTTGTGACCATTTCACTGACAAGATCAAATAAATCCGGAAAGAAAATCTATTCTGACTTTACTCCATTTTCTGTATATTCAGTTCATTTGTTCTTTAACCTAACGCAAGTTGTTAGTTTCCATATACGATTCACAATTTTGATATCACTTTCCAAATAAAATCATTTATTGTAACTGTAACATTAGCCGTGTTGTAAGAAAATGTTTGGCATCTGTTGACCGAAAATCCAGTACTTCTGGAAAAAAGGTTTTCTCAAATCAATTAGTCTTTCGAATATTGACAGGGTCACGTTTTTAAGCTTTTATCTGAAGTAGGGAGTGTGTCTGTCGACAGTAATTTCATTATTATCTCTTTGAATTTCATGTGGCAACCATTTTAATAGTTGTTGTTGTTGGGTTTCCTCGAGTGATGTCCTTTCAATTACCTGTATAGTTCTTTTTTTTCTGTTTCCCGATTGCCAGTTCTCAAGATTCGTAGAAGGATGGTCTTCGAAATGATCCAAAGGCTTCAGTCACTCAAATTCACTTTTAACAGTTGGTCTGAGAAAGCTGACATCTATATAGAAGTCGCGATCAGACGAAACTCTTTAGGATCATAATTCGAATCTTCAGGTCAATGTATTCATACTTAGTCTATACTATGTTCATTTATTTCAACTTCTATAATGAATGTTTTATAATTCATCAATACATTGATGTGATTCAAGTGTTTTGTACTCGGAGGGATTTTATCAATGCAATGTAGGATTTATTTTGCTGCACCTGTTTATCTCTATCTATAAAAGACATGGTGAGTGTGTGTGTGTGTGTGTGTGTGTGTGTGTGTGTGTGTGTGTGTGTCGAATACACGGCAGCAATTTTCGACGGATTTGTACCAAAATTTATATGCACATGATCCAAGTTAGTGGGAAGACCAAGACCGACTTTGCAATTCCCAACTTCCATCGATAGTGGAAATAATCGATTTTTTCATGCTTATACGGCAGTTTTCATGTAGTTTGTGGCCATTTTGTACTGGCCAGAATGAGAGCCTATAGCTGTCTGCCACAAATAGGCAGGAATATTCTATTCGCCAGCGTAAGAGCCAACAGCTGACTGACACGAATGTTAACTAGCATGCTAGCATGCAAAAAAAGTCGATTGCTGCATTCGTCACAAGTGGGAAAAATTTAAATCTGCATGGCACTTTACTCCAATTGGCTCATTCGCTTGCTTAAACTCAACGTTGATTCTGATTCCGCAGAACTGGGTTAGGTGTGAAAACGTATTTATTGTTAACATTCTTTTTTCATTCGGTTTTTCCAGTTACGAGTCCTTTTTTAAAGCTGATCGTTTTGTGTTCATTTTGTTTGTTTTTTTTTCGTAACAGATTTAATGTTTATTATAGAGCTTAGAAAAAATGCGCAGTGTGAGATAGGCAAGAAGTAAGGCATGTAGCAACATAAGCACGGCAAAGGGCACTCCTTTAAAGGCAAGGCAGGGCAAAAATATTTTAAGTCAAGTAATAGCGATTGCTGTATGAGTCGTACGATTTTTGAATCAAGCACGGGCAACGCCAGGCCATGCTGCTAGTATACCATAGTGATGATATCATTGTGTAATCAATGATTATCAACTTGACAACGTTCATGAATGTTCATCGGGTGGTTAAAAGGGCAGTCAAATCATGTGGAGGACACAAAGCGTCATAATTCAAATTCTGCCAAAAAGTAAAGTGAGCGAGTAATATTTAAAGAATTTATTAATTTTGTTTCTAGAGATACTCTATCTGAGAATATTTTTCAGTCAAATCTTTACAGAAATTTGCTTCTACGCGTTCATTGCCTTTATTTATTTAAATACGTCTGTCGTTATACTTGGTATTAGTTTGGTGCAAAAATAATGACGAAATAATGTCGTTTTTTTGTAGTTAAAAATACGTCAAAAAACGACATTATTACGTCATTATTTTTGCAACAACCTAATATTTTGACACGTTTTTCTCTTTGTAATATCTTTTGCAAATGTTTCGTGTTATTGTTACTGCTATCCATTACATATATAAGGATGCACAAAAGGGAAATAAAAAGGTCATTCAGTAAATACGATTGTCATATATGGATATTGAATAAATGTCGAGTTTTGTTATTCATATTAACGTTGCCCTCCGCATTTCTTAGAGAATTTAACTTTATTTCTTTATGATCACCATTAACATGATCGTCCTCTTGACTATCGCTACCATTAATATTTCTCTTTTATATTTTATTTATTCATCTTATTCTACTTTTGTGACACTTTTTCAACTCACATGATATAAGCAAGTATTTTTTTATGAAGGTAACTCTGTCATATTAGAAACGACTACAGATATCGATTGAAAAGGTAAATAAAAAGCATCAAAGAAATGTAACGGATGAAATGAAGAATGACGGGCGAAATGAAATGGTGTGAAAAAAAAAAAAAAAAAAAAAACAGAAAGAAAGAAAGAAAAAAAGATTATCCACATCAGAACTAATGGAAAAGTGTCATTTTTGCTGAAAGCATAACTGACACCGGAAGTGGAGCCTTGGTCAGAAAGATACTTTGATGTGATTGTAAAATGCATTTTACATGCTAAACATCAACATCTCCAGGACCGTTCGTGTACATTCGTTTGGTAAGAGCCAAACATTATTTTTCACTTGGGAGTTGACAAAACCTAACGTTCCCCCTTCTAGTATATATTTATTTACAAATTTTCTAATTAAATTACTATTACTGAGTAGATCGACCAGTATATTTGAGGTTTCATCAAAGATGATAATTATTACAAGAAGTGATCGCGTAAAAGTTGGATAATTATATCCTGAATGATTATATGTATAACATTACATACAATTTACGATCATTTTTATGAAGATCAGTCAGTTAAAAGCGGCATGCACATAAGTACAACACTATTTCAGCAACTGATTTTAAGTAAAAGAAAAAATGTTTTGGGTCTAAATATAGAGGATGCGATTGGTAAAATGGAGGCATATATCTTTTGAATTTCACGAATGTGCGTTGTTTTTTTTATTTGTCAGTAACTATATATATATATATATATATATATATATATATATATATATATATATATATATATATATACACACGTGTATATATGTATATATATATACATGCTTATATATGTATATATTCATGGATATATATATATATGTATATATATATATATGTATATATATATATATGTATATATATATATGTGTGTATATATATATATATGTATATATATATATATATATGTATATATATGTGTATATATATATATATGTATATATATATATATGTATATATATATATATATATATGTATATATATATATGTATATATATATGTATATATATATATATGTATATATATATATATATGTATATACATATATATATACATACATATATATATATATACACATACATATATATATATATACATACATATATATATATATATATATATATATATATATATATACACACACACACATATATATATATATATTTATATAAACAAAAGAGTTTCGTTTACAATTGATTGGTATCTTCCAGAATCCATTGTATCATCACTGTGTACTAATTGTCCGTGTTCCATCTGCATCATGGCACGACAAATCATAATTTTGTCATGTTTATTGGTTGCTAGAAAATTCTTTTCTTCAAAAGCCGTATTAGGAGCCTGCATGATATATGTTCATAAAACCTGTTACTAGAATGTTTCTAGCTTAATAATATTAGATTTTTTCTTGTTGAGGCGATCATGTTTGTGTTATTTTTTAAGTAGTGACCTTTTCTTGGCATTCTGCCATTAAGACTGAGATTTTGTCT
>OZ010574.1:48451608-48544108 GCA_963932145.1 Acanthosepion lycidas | reverse complement strand
CTGTATGTGCTCAAATCCGAAGGAGGAAGAGTATTACTTCAACTAGAACTGTCTTACAAAACTACAACAATTGAACTTTACCTTCAAACTACAGAAGACTGGATGGTGATATGTATCAAAAAACACGAAGGAATAATTCATTTGATTCAGAAATAAGGAAGCCAACAATTTCAAAATGGAGTTTCAACTGTGGGAATAAATGCGATTAACGCATAATACACCGACTGCAGCTTAAAAATAATTAAAAAAGAAAGTAAAAGGAAAATGCAACTGACTAGATACAGAAAGGGAAAAGTGAACCTCTTCAAGGTCATTACCCTGTCCGTACCAAACAAGCTAATATAGACAAACCACGTACCCATCAGTGGCTACGAAGTGCAGGGTTAAAAGTTGAAACCTAAGGTTTAATTGTTGGATCACAAAGCAAATAGAAAATACCAAGTACCGATACTTAAAAATTGTGCTAGACATAAATGCAGTTTCTGAGAAAAATATCTAGAAAAAGTTGACCATCTTGAATCAGATTGTTGGTATTAGCATTCACTGAATATTCATCTCGGCATGACAGAGTGGGCCAACATCTGCACTGCAAAATCTGATACTTTTACCTAACGGGAATTGCAAGAAAATCGTAAGAAAACGACCCAAAACCCGTTTACAGAGTTAGGACCTGTCACAATTTTATAGAAATTTACAATACACATAGACAGAAAGATTAAATCTAATCGCCCAGACATGGTGATTAGAGACCGCAAAAACACAATGTGTCTCCTTATTGACATGACAAACGCTGCAGACTGCAATAAGTCTTTGAAGATCTTCGAAAAACTATCAAAATATAAGGAACTTGAAATGGAAATCTCAAAAAGGTGACACATGAAAACATCAAAATTTCCTTCTGTAGTAGTAACGCTCGGATTGATTGGAAAATATTTCAATGGACTGATTGAAAGAATTTCTGTCACCCCATGCCTTAAAGAAATAAAAAAAAAAAATTCTCAAGAGTATAGCCCACGTCTTACGCCTTATGTAAATTATGTGAGATTTTTTTTCAAAATAGCCCAGTGAAAAAAAGTCATGATGGACATTTCTGACATCAGAAAAGAGAAGTGTTAATACCAAAAACCGTGGGAAGAATTGAGGATTTAATTCACACATAAACGACTTCAATTGTATGTCGAGCAGTTTGAACAATGGAAAAGTGAGCCGGAATTACGTGGTCATGATGATTCACATGTAAAGCGATATTTTCATTTTTTCGTAAACAAGTTGAGATGGAATGCGAGGAGGAGGTGGATAAGCCTCCCACGCTCACTGAGGAGATTTAGTGAGAGAGTGGAAGAAAGGAATTCCCCCAAATTATCGAATTCTCTTACTTGTCCAGTTGTGCGAATGTCCATAAATACGCATGCGTAAAGCGAATTAGAAGAGAGAAGTCAGAAGAGACGGAGATGAGACCAGAGACAGCAGAAAGGCCCACGTTATTATCTGCCGACAAAAGCCTCCGACATCAAACCAAACCAAACTTTGCCAAGTTAACAACAATATCACTTCTGAATTAGATGCGGTTTGGGTTAATAATTAATTGCATGCGAACTCTGATATACACCAATTATTGTTTGAAAGACTGGTATAAAAAAAAAGTATTTACTTTTTATTCAAGTTACTGGAGTGTTATGTTTTTCCTGTACGTCTTCGCCCTGCTTGGACCTGCCCAACACAGAGATGCCTGCGACATTTCGGTCTTGGCGTTCTTATGATCAAATATAAATCACAACGTGTGATAGGGCAGGTCTGAGATCGAAGCGATCTTCATCGATCAGCCGCGGTATTGGAAGTTGTCCAAGTCGTCCGGGGAGGGTGTTGTACGATTACACATTGACCGAGCAGTCAGTGCTGTTTTTGGTTCAAATCTATCATTTTTTTTTCTTTAAACACCTTTTCTTTTCGGAAAACAGGTCTGTCAATTTCACCAGATATTATCTGTCTTTCCATTATTGATGGAACTCTCTTTCCGAACTTTTTATAAGATATGGTGTGAAAAGTTAACATCTTGATTAAACCATTATTTTATTTTTTTATTTAGATGTGTCAGCCATTTTAGTTATTGCTGTTGTTGTTAGTCTTTAAGTGACGACGTTTCTGTTATTTGGTAAAGTTCACAAAGTTCAAAGAAGGATGATCTTTGCCAAAATCTTCAGTCTTTAATTGTTCAAATCCTTTTTTTTATCATTGATCTTAGAAAGCGCTTGTATACAGCTGACAGTTAAAATATTTCTGAACGGGTTTGGTGTGATGCATGACATCCATATGAAAGTCTGTTATATTTCACTTTGATACATCAGCACAAAAGATGTACATGGGAGCACTTCCAAATAAGGTCAGAACCCATGAGCGCCAGAGCTAATATAGTATCAGATTTATTATGAACGAGTCGAAAACCTGTCTTGTAAACATTTATATTAATTTATTTATAATTGTGTATGAACGAAAATATTTAAAATTGATAACTTTGTATATTTCTCTGAAATAGATGTTAAACATTCCTTTCTTTCTTTCTTCCTTTTTATATTAGGTTGGTGCAAAATTAATGATGTAATAATGTTGTTTTTGACGTATTTTTAACGTCAAAAAACGACATTATTAGGTCATTATTTTTGCACCAACCTAATAAATGAAACTGTTATGGTGAAAAACACCTATTCTATAGTTAATACACTCTCCCACCTAATATAAGTAGGAGTAGTAAGAAAAACGACGGTCAGTCTATGTCGGATAACCGGCTGAACGGTTGAACTCTCTGCCTTTGGGCGGGGAGGACCCGAACGAGGCTTATGCCGAAGAGCGGAGTCTCGTTCCGGGAGGTAAACCGACCCTGAACCCGTTTATACGGGTTCAAAAGGTATATTTTTGGCCGATCCCACGGGCTTGGAGATCCGACGTTAAACCGGCCTTGTGCCACATGATACCCTCGTCGGGGGGGTGACTAAATACTAGTCGATGTCGGACGACCTGCTGAACGGTCGAACTCTCTGCCTTCGGCCGGGGAGAAACCCGAACGAGGCTCCATCAAACGGCGGAATCACGGTCGGGGAGGTAAACCGACGTTGAACCCGTTTATACGGCTTGAAAGGGTACATTTTTGGCTGAGACCACGGGCTCGGATATCCAACGGGCTCGGAGATCCCACGTTAAACGGGCCTTGTGCCACATGATACCATCGTGGGTGGGGTGACTAAATACTAGTCGATGTCAGACGACAGTAGTCGACAGTTAGTCGAATACGAAAGTAGTCAGCGACCACATCAAGATTACTCTGCGTAGTAACTATTATATCAAGTTCCTAACGTTTTGTACGTCGAACCTATTTTAGGACCGATTTAATACAAATACAAGCCTCCACTGCCAAATAACTCCACAATAGAAACCAAGTAGCGTTTTTGATATATCAGTTCTGTGGTTTCACACAGTGAAAGCGGAATATTCCTTTATTTATGATGTGTTGGCAAGGCGCACCGCTCGTATGAACTAAGGAAATAACTAACAAGTAGAATTTTAATAGATGATATTCTTCATGTAGTGGTCATTATTCTCACAATGCGCCACGATGTGGTCATTTTGATAACAGTTTTCCAAAATAAGAGAATTTATGAAAATTTTGAGAATGTTTACTAGATATAATGCTAACTACAGAAATCTTAAATAATTTTGAACTATTTTATTCCCCAAATGAAAAAGACGATATTAAAAAAAAAAAAACACTGCAATAAACGAATCTGAGTTAAAGAAATAGAAATATCAGAAAAATTATAAAACTTTCCAGACAACGAGTCTTTGAATTCAAGACAAAAAAATTATAAAAAAATAATTTTCAGAAAATGATCTCTTCTGTTTGATGATTATGACGATGATTAATTTTATGAATAGATTTTAATTTTTTTTTCTTTATTAAATTTTATATTAAATTCATTAATTTCTTTTCTTTTATACTGATTGCAAAAATAGTTCCGTGTAGTCTGGGTGCACAATCTCTAAAAAAAATAATTAGTAATATGAATAAAAAAAAAGATACCTTGAGGCAAAAATCTATGATACTTATAATTCATGTCGTTGACATAAATTATAAGTATTTTTATAAAAAATAGGACTAATAAAGATAAAGATTATCGATGAAATAAAGAGAAATACACGCTATAAATTTAAGTATTATGACGATAAGTTTATAATAGATACTTATTTCAGCAAACCATCATTAGTTACGTGCTGTGCTATTCTTAGCAACTCATGAGAAAGAGATATACATTTTTAAATTGAATAGACCGGGTTTTAATCACTAGATAATCAACAGTAAATTTGCGCCAATGTTTTTGTAATACTTTCCCTTTTTTTGCGGATATTTTGTTGTAACAATGTTTGAGACTTAACAGCAAAGTGATAAAACATTATGAAAATATGAAACTGGATAAACTGTATTCCCAAATACACATTTCAAAAAGAAATTCAAGTGATTAAAATTTCAGCGAAGCCCTTACTTTATGCGCATGGGCAGTTCCATCATCAAAGTTATCATTAGTCAGATGACTTCCTAAATGAGGAAAAGCGGCAAAAAAAAAAATCATTGATTTTCTTAGAATTAGTTTGATATATATAATACGAGGAATAAGTATATATTACTTATTATCATATATATATATATATATATATATATATATATATATGTGTGTGTGTGTGTGTGTGTGTGTGTGTGTGTAGTAAAGATAATAGATCAAGTGGATCCATGTAATATAAAATATTAAACTGATCCACAAAAAGAACTCAATATATTTATTATACAGAGAAAAAATGAATACCCAATGACATTCAAAATCACCTCGTATGGCGAATAAGGTTATCTCAACATACGAAAAAATAAAATTTTATTGTTTATATATATAAATATATATATATATATATATATATATATATATATATATGGAGAGAAAGAGTGAGATAGCGTCTCAAAATATATGTACACATTTTGAAGCTTTATCAAGAAATACTTCAAGCAAGTATATCTATATTTTGGTACTTCCAATAACATTTCAGCCTGAAATTTGTTCAAAGCTAAAAGCTAAGACTAGAAGACTTTAGTAATACTATCAATTAAATATGAAAAGAAAGCTGTAAAAGTGTGTATATATATTTTTGAGATACCATATTTGATTTGTAGGGAAAATGAATTCTTGAAGCTAATTTTCTGGAATAGGCGATCGCAGCGTGTGGCACTTTTGGAAATTGAATGAAATCCATACCACGGGTTGACCCAAGCTTTATGAATTAAATTTGTTAGACAGAACCCATGGAGACCGTGAATGACTGTGCTAGCACGAAGGCACAAGTCATCGTGGCCGAGGGTTCGAGCGTGCTGGCCTTGTTCAGTCTGTTAATCACTCTAGATGACACGCTTCTCCCTCAAAAAGTCTTCTCAGTATAGTTGAGTTATAAACCACAGGCGGGCTCTGTATTACGTAACAATCCCGCCCTCAGTCACCGGGAAAATCCGTGGTCGATCATTGCAGTTGGTTGCTCTGAACCTCAATGCCATTCTACCCATGTTCACTTTGTTTAGGATCACAGGTCGGGCGAAAGCCGAGTCGAATAATCAACATAGCTCTGTCGAGATGACATCACAGGGATCAATTAAGAGACAGCTGTTTAAAACATCAACTTATATCAAAGGTTCATACAATAAACGTTCTACTCACTAAATTAAAAACATGAGAGATTTTCAACATCTTGCCCCTTAATACGCCGTAACACTATGTTTAGACACGTTCGGCAAACTTGTATATGGCTGAAGTCTGATTCCTTTCAATCTGTGATTTCTTCAAGCCGACCAATCAGTTGTATTTCGTAGCCTGGAACAAGGCCAGAACAAGGTGGGAACACGTCCTTTCTTCAGAAGCTGTAAGGGGTTTGGCTAAGCGGGTGTTGAACCCACTGGCAATGCGTCTCTCTCGCAAACAGCACCTCGACCTCTCTGGTTCGTTCATCTCGTCTCTTGCTGCCCACGTCTGTATTTATGGACCCTTGCAAAAATCTGGCTCGTTGTAAGGTGGATGGGAAATTGATTGCCAGGCCACATTTGAGGTGATTCCTCCCCCGAATAGTGGTGTTGGCAGAAAATTGATCCGCCCAACTCCTTCCATTTCACGTGGATGCTTCTCACCATCGACGCCCGAACGATGCATCTATTCCACCGCCAGGCGTGGTCTAGGCTAAATTGCGGAATTCAATTATCATCCAAACTTTCCAGCAGCATGAAATTCTTATCGCGTCTTTCTGAGGTCAGTTCTACTTGGAATTTGTCACCTATCGCTACCCCTCGCCAGTTCTTTTGTCAACAAGTGACAAAAGAGACAATTGCTTTGTTTCAATAAATTTTATCGCATCCAAGGCTGACAAAAAAAAATATAAATAAAATTCCATTTCTTTTGTCCTTTAGAAACATGTTGGTCTTAAAATCCAAGTCTTATCAACTAACGGAATATTGGCTAGAGATTTGCCGTTAATCTTCGTGCGTGGCCTACATTCAACGAGTTGACCACTGACGGTTTATCATGTTACCTGGTCGGCTTTGAGGCCGTTAAAATATAATCTATTTTTCCGCATGGACATAGTAGAAAATACCATCAATTCATATCAATTTGGATAAAAAATATGTCTTCTACGCTAGTCGTCGTCGGAATCCCAACGCCGAGGTCGCGAGAGAAAAGAAAACAAATATCTTTTCCTTACATTTTCCATGATTTGTTATCAGTATACTTTCAGTCTATTGAAAAAATAGCGTTTTTCTTTTTTTGTTATTAGTGTATTTTCAGACTATCGAAAAAAGGAGCGTTTCAATTATTGCTTTCCAGTTTATTTTTAAAGCCTTTTTTTCCAATTGACCAGCGCCTTCTTAATAGTGTCATATCTGTGAGTGTTGAAGAAACGCAAAAGTGCGCTAGTGAATGCGTCTGTAGTAGGGATTAGCCAGCCGCCCTAGCAGACAGGTATCCACAAATAGGAGTGACCAGTCATTATTTTAAACTCACACACACACACATATATATATATATATATATATATATATATATATATATATATATATATATATATATATATATATGTGTGTGTGTGTGTGTTTATATATATATATATATATATATATATATATATATATATATATACTAAAGAAAAATTGTTCACGCAAGCTTCTTTTGATATGTAGATACAATAGGCCGATGAAAACATTCTTGATAGAAAAAAAAAACAACAAAAATACTAATATTGATAAGACTAATATTATATATTAGGCTTTTTGAACAAATGGAAGCATGATGTGAGAGACGTTAAAAATCAGAAATTTCAAATATGCCTCCGTCCTTTTTCAACGAAACGGAAAATAAAAACTAAAGTGGGACTTCTTTTTGTTGCAGAATTTTTACTTGTATGTTTTATATTTGAAGTTTAGTAGGTTCGGACTTGTTGCTTCCCACAATTAGAGTTGCAGCAGGTTGTAGTAAATTTTTGTGGGAAAAAAAAAAGATGTAAAAATAAAATATTGTGTGAGTTAAACTGCTTCAGAAATATATAGCGAAACATACATCCACATCTGTTGCGTATTCTGTTGTATACATGATAGACAAAGATTAATGCGTGAAAAAGATTAATGCTCTCGTTAGCGAACTATTCTAAATACGGTTTTGTATGAACTGACTTGTCAACTATTCCATTATACTAATGGACGATTTCCTAGGAAATCATCGAAGTTTGTCCCAGTCTCACCACTATATATATATATATATATATATATATATATATATATATATATATATATATATATATATATATATGTGTGTGTGTGTGTGTGTGTGTGTGTGTGTGTGTGTGTGTGTGTGTGTGTGTGTATGTCTTTGTTAGCGCATTCATTTCAACGAAATGTCCAATATACTCCAGCGATAAACTGTTAGTTTTATGAAAAACAGTCGGCATCGGTGTTCATAAAGCGGTTTATTTTCAGTTAGCTGTAATGGGAAAAGCGTCGAATATCTTCTTTACATCCAGTTCGATCGGCATTTATCGACACAATCTTTCATCACGAACAAGTCACACGGTTTTAACGCGAAAAATGCGGTTTCGTTACGCCGTTGGCAAACGTCTTCTTCATAATGATTTCGCTTAGCCAGACATTAGGAGAAAATAAAAGTCAAACTTGACCGAGTCTGATCATTTAAACCGCGCTTTTGATTGCTTGTCCTCGTGAACTCAAGATTCATGTCTATTTCGCCATACCTAGCCATGTGTTATAATTCTAATTTCGCGCTCAGTTTAGGAATCAACAATTGGACAGTCACAAAGCTACGCATCTGCACATCCATATTCAGGCAGATACACGGCTGATTGATCAATACGTAACCAATAATAGAACATGTAGATTAAATGGGTGTAAGTATTGATGTAAGTATCTATAAGCATAGATTTAATTCTAATAATGCATATAATTAACATATTTTCTTGCCTCTTATGACAATTGTTGTCAATTACATATCTTTGATATTAAGGATATATCGAACTATTATATTTTTGAGTTTTTCTCGCTCGAGTCCATCCTTCAAATCTATAAATCAACCATTCGACCATGCATGGAATATTGCTGCCATATATGGTCTGGGTCCCCGCTTTTAGCCTTTAGGTTCTCGACAAAATCCAGAAACGGATATGCAATGTGATTGGCTCTGATCTGGCATCACGTTTACAGTCCCTCTCTCATAGAGATACCGTCGCTTCCCTCTGTCTTTTCTACAAATACTTTCACGTTAACTTCCCGACGAGTTACTTTCACTGGTTCCCGAACTGTAAGAATTTAAACGCACATCTAGGTTGGCATCTCAGTGCCACCCTTTCACTGTCGAAACGGTTTCATGTAGCACTCTCTTCTACTTCCATAGCTTCATGTCGCGCACTTCCCATCTGTGGAACTCCCTTCCTCTTACTTGCTTCCCATATAGCTAAAATTACCAAATATTCAAATGCAATGTCAATCGACATCTCCAGATGCGCTTGATCTATTCCCCGTCCTTTTCTTCATCATTTCCTCTATCACGCCTCTTGACGTTTGCTCCCACTCTCTGTAAGCTCTTGCGTGCTAGTGTCACTCCCCATTGCTTGGGGTGGAATACTTTAAAAATGTTATGCCAATGTATCGAAAGTAGCTAAAGCTTTAGGTAGTTACCTTTAAGAACTTGTAGTGAATATAATATTAATCTTTTCCTTTCTTTATCTTTTTGCTTATGTGACGTGTCCATTCAGTACGTAGACGATCATGGATATCCCCAATTTACTGTCTTTTGTAGTTCTTACTTAATTTTGACTTTTTGTTATCTATCCCAAACCATGTTCCATCATCTAATCGCATAATGTCTTTTATTTGTCATTATTTCCTTCAAAACCTCATGTGTGTACCAGATTTTCCAAGCCCCCTTATACGCTCTATAAATTTCATCGTGATAAATTTGTTTCATTTTTGTTTCCATTTTATTTAGAACTTCGTCAATATTTACACGACTTACATCATGCGGACATCTTTATTACTATATTCAAGGCATTTCAGCATTTGTGTGCTCCAGCCTTCTTCGGGTTGTATACGTTGGAATTTCTCACCGAACCTATTATTCAGTTCACTGGGTTACCTTTTTTCTAATTACATGTGCCGTGCTATTTTTTTAAGTACCTCATCTTCGGTGAATTCATTTCAGAAACTCAACTCTCCAAGTATTTGTTCTCTATGCTGTGTCCACGTATTGAACTCACATCACTTTGGGTTAAATCATTTTTGTTACTGCTCAACCAACGTTTTTATCAACTGGGCAATGTATCGTAATTATACACGATAAAATACTAATATGAATATGTAATAGATATAATACGTAATATCATAAATATAGAAAAACATTATTGTTGCTCACACATATTCGGTCCATGACATCATGAGTATCCTTCTGTAGAACCAAATTCCTGTTCCTCCGAATCTCTTCTTCATCTTTGAAGTGAAAGGATAAGGATATAAAAAAAACAGCTAAATCTTTTAAATTCTTAAAAACTGAGGCATCCATATTTCTGGGTATTCATAATGATGTCAAGTTATTTTTTAGTTGGTGGTATAAAGAAGCCTCCTTTTTTGTTAAATATTATGTTGGTGCAAAAATAATGACGTGATAATGTCGTTTTTTGACTTATTTTTTAACGTCAAAAACGACATTATTACGTCATTATTTTGGCACCAACCTAATATTAGTTTTGCGAGATCAACTTATAAATATCGAGAGCTAATAAAGGCAGAGTATAAAAATTGCTATGATGTATGTGCTGTGTGGGATGAATGAAAGAGCAAATGTTAGGAAGTGGTAAATATGAAATTAAAGAAATCTAATGTCAGAACGTTAACTTGAAAAAAAATAAGATTGTAAAAAAAAATAAGATTGAAAAATGCACATGTATGCGTTCACGCGTCTGTCTATTCAGCAAACTAACACCCCTTGAGAGGGGAGGCTTTGCATGTGGACATTTATCCTTACATTAGAAAACCGGCTGGTTATTCGACTTTTTAGATGTTACACGGCGTTTCACAACTGTAAATATCTAAACTGGTAGAGCTAAATAAGAAAAAAAAAAAAAACGCGTCTTAGTATTTGTCACAGAAATAAAGTCGACATCGGATTGCAACGTAATTTTAGCAAGAAGGAGACAGCAGATAAAAAACGACGACTTTTGCCATATGTCAAACTTTGAAAGTGGAGACTGAACAGTTCCGGCCCAGATATATCAGCAATAATCCTTTTTTTTTTAATCTAATATTCTGCTATAAAGATAAACTCTAGCAAAATGTGTCAGTTACTTCCGGTAGCGAATCGTTATCTTCTGTTTTCTCAATTCTTGTTCTTTTATAGTTCTCTCTTTTCTATAGATCTTTTCCTCATATATTCTAGCACTGGCGTGTTAGTGGCATAAATGCTTTTCTTGATGAGAAATTATATATATATATAACATATATGTATTGAAAGAGGCCGTTTGACCGACACAAATTTCATTTTCTTTAGAAACAGTTATTCACTCATGTATTAGGTTGGTGCAAAAATAATGACGTAATAATGTCGTTTTTGACGTATTTTTTAACGTCAAAAAACAACATTATTACGTCATTATTTTTGCACCAATCTAATAGATGTATGATGGGGTTCTCACCACGATGGACTTGTTAGGAAGCTGAATTTTTGACGCTGTCCGAGCAGAGAGTACTAATGAGTGGCATATTTGCAAAGTGCATCTAGTCGACAAGACTTTTGAGTAAAATTGGGTTGGTGGAACTATTCGTCGATTGAAGTGCTATCTTTAAATCACAAGTCATCGTGATTGGTAACGACCTATGACTTCGGTGCGCAAGTATAACTAAAATCTGCTCAACAGAGTTGCTGTATAAACCACAGATGTGTTTAGTGAGGCTTGAACAAATAACAAAATTTGTCTTAGCAAACGTCTGCAACAAGGATTGTCTCCTAGACGAGTGAGCACCGAAATGAGTAGACGGCCATTATAGAACAATATATTAACAGATTGAGAAATTCTGTATGTAACTATCTTATAATGGAGAAATATTACTCGGAATACCCGGTCTAAAAGTAATTCAGACATGGGATGATACATAGTGAGAGAAAAAATTGATCAAATATGTATTTAGTATTATAGAATGATTTTTTTCCAAAATACAGTTAACATATTGTGTTGATGCTCATAGTTGATATTATTGTTTTTTTGTGTGTGTTTATCCATTATTTTTAACTTTTTTCCCTATATACGATGCTATTTTATTTGTATTGTCAACAAGTATTTTGAGAATAGGGCCCGGTATGTCTCCATGAGTTTTTAAATGTGACCTAATTCAGATATGGTTAGAAAGATGGAGGTGAGTCTTCTTGTTAAAAATATTGCAGTGTGACCAATATAATTGCTTACGAATTTTGATTGATTAGAAAAACCATTATTTAATGGACTTTTAAATTCTTAAATAATATATCTTCTATCTAATTTTGTTCTAAAAGTTGAATCATTATTTTAACTATCAGACTGTCGGTTTTAAACATTTTGTAATTAATAATTAGTCGAAAATTTTGCTCTTGTCTACTGGCGTTGTGCATTTTTTAATATTGTTCTTAAGTCTAGTTTCATTTTGTTTGCAATTATTCCTCTGATTACTATAAAAATATTAATATGCTATTGTTTATGTTTGTATACTCAATGTTGGTATTAGTTACTTTGACAGAAAAAAAACTAATATGGAAATCAAACAAATCATTTGGAAATCCGTTATTGATAAGCGTTTGTTTAACGTTATTTAATTCTTTAAAGAAAAGTGTGTGGGAAGATGAATTCTCTTGCGCTCTCTTGAAGAAATTTCTAATAACACCGATTTTATAACTAAGAGGGCATTTACTAGAGTAATTAAGATAAAAAATCTTTACTTGTGGTATTTTTATGCACAACACATTACATTGCTGCTAGACATATGGTTCTGATGATAATATGAAGTTTAGAACGGCTCATGATCAAACATAATAGACATCCATTGTATGATATATTTAACATGTACATGTATATATACATGTTAATGTCTATGTATACATATACACACGTTTATGTTTATATATATATCCATGTTGATATAATGTGTATACTGAGGCAGGAATGTTTCATTGATGCATGTTTCATTAAATAATATAGACAAGTTTTGTCTATTTATTTTATGTAAGTTCTTTTCATATTGTCAGATAAACTTAATAACATTATCATAGAAAGGCGAAAGGAAATCACCATATTGATACATGTTTAAATCCAATCTAAGCTTTCGGCTTACATAACCCATTATTTAAGATGACAATTACATTTCAATATATCAAAAAATAAACGGATGAAACAATAATGATAGTCTGTTTTTGTTGCATGAAAAATTTCAAAGCAACGACAAATTCGTGTATAGGAAACGCGGAAGCGAAAAATCGCGTCGCAGCTCGTGACATCACACATGACCACGCGTGAGCGAAAACGAGAAGTATTAAGTATCGGAAACAACAGAGCAGACGTACTATACTATAATATTTAAAACACATAGATAAAAACAAAGAAACAGAAAATAATTGTATGTATTATTACTCAAATAAAGACATTCACATTAAGTTATATTTACTTCACAAATAGTGACGATATTTTAACGTGTGTATATAATATATAATGATGCTATTAATATTAATACTACACATAAATATTTGGTATGATTTTTTTTCGGTACACTCCAGTGTATAGAGATATCTTACATAGAACATTACTTATACTGGCATATTTGAATTGCATTGTTCCATAGACTTAACTGGATGTAGCCGACAAAATCTTGTCTCCAACACTAAGAACCACCGCTATTAATATCTGGCTTCTTGGACCATTCGCCGTAAATATTTTTGCCGTAGGAAAAATCGACTCAGGAATTTTCACCGTAGAAAACTTTGCTGTATAGGATTTTTGTTAAGATAATTTCGCCACATTTTTTTAAATGTGAGAACTACCTTGTTATCAAGTAAATATGGCTCACACTATTGTTACTTCGATTTAAACATTTTGATAAGCGAAGTTCTAGGATCAAAATCTTACATCATTCATTCTCGTCAGTGAGGAGCACAAAATTTTCAAATTGACACCAGAATCTACGTCACATAATTTCATATTTCAGACTTAACGTTAAACTTTTTGTTAACATAATATCTGTCTGCCAATTGTTCTCACTCAAGCAATATATATTATTTCAAGCAAACTTACAACTTGAATACGCAACCAACTTCAGTATAAATTATAAAGAGTTATCCTTCTTACTCTTATAAATGATAATGAAGAATAACCCTTTCGAAATCTCAGTAACCCCTTTGAAATTAACACAAATTATTTTCAAACATAAAATGCTATAAATTCACTAGGAATACCTAAATATTGAAATATACTTTCTTATATTTTGATATACATTATAACAACACACCAACTTTTGATCCAAATTTAATTGGCATTCAATTCATCAAATACATAAAATGTTTAAACAATTTAAAATAACACGTCGTTATATAATTAAAATACCCAAAATGAATACCTAATTTGAACACTCAAAGAAGGAGATTCAACATTACTCCAAAAGGGATGTTCAAGTTAAGAGTATCTTACTGCAAAATCCTATACGCTGAAATTTTCTACGGTAATTTTCTTTTGCGTAATATCTGGTAGATTCAAAAGAATCGAATATAAATAAAAGAAAGCTAGAGATTTAGACAGTTTGCTAAGACTTTTGATTTTTATTTGACTGTATGTCTCATTCAAAATTTGGAAAAATGCAATAACGCGTTACACAAAAAATCGCATGTCGCTTGAAATCAACAAATAGCTTTATATGTGTGTGCGCTGATTGGGTCAGCTAACATTTTATTACCGATAGCGACTATTCAGCCAGAAAAGAAGAATAACATTACTTCTAGAAATTGTAAATCGAACTAAGCAGAACAGCCTGAATATAACCACAAAAATACTTTTCAAAGCAAAAAATTACCAGAAAGGAGACATTTTGGTCCTCCCCCATATAAGGGAAATGCTACATCAATTCTCCATCTCCTGATCTAAGAATTTTTTTCGCATTGTTTATATGCATTGTCTTCAACCGGAAATAATTTTGAAGTTTTGTAATTGTAAATAGCTGTCTGGACTTTTCGGTGTGCTGAGAAGCCAGAGGTTCTTTTTAGATAATACTAAATGAAATAAACTAATAAATATTTGAGTTGATTTTATAACAAGAAAAATTGATTTCATGTCACCTGCAAATAGTTGCACGTCTTGCGTGTCGTAAATCAGTGGAAGAAGTTGACGCCACTGCTGATAGATTTCCGGCTATAGCTTGTTACTTCTTATCGAATGAAAGAAAACTAGATTATGCCTGTTGCATCAATAAGTAATTTCATTAATTGGCGAAATATCCCAATGTTTCAATACTTTATACGATCTGAAGGAAAAGTGAGAGATGAGTATATTGCTCGTTATGTTTTCCGTTTCAAACATAACATAATGTAAAAGTGTCTGAGAAATTGTTTATGGTTAGTAACATTGTATTTGCGGTAGTTTAACGCCTAATTGTCTAGAAGGTGGAATCAAGGTCCTGGTTGTTTTTGTTTAGGTTCATTTTAAACTAATGCCCTTAAAAAACAATTGAATATATCTTCCTATAGCTACGGTTTACTCGCAGCTCTGACTAGCCTTTCTTGCTTTGACTGTTACCCAGTCAACGAGAAAGTTTAAGCTGAATACACAACTATGGTATGTTGCTTGCAGAATTGATGGCATACTGTGCAACCATTCTCTGCTATTTCTTCTGAAAAATGTTGCTGTTCCTAAACACACCTTCAGCATTATAATAAAAACATTTGGTTACTTTGGTTAGCTGCTTATTCGATTTCAATTCTTTTTTGAGCCAGCAAAGTTTTCCTTAGTTTAAAATTAGTAAAAAAAAAAAGAAAAAAAACATTACTAGCAGAACATTGCACTTCCTCAAACAAACGAACATGCAAAATTGTAAACTAAATATTATTAAAAATTATTGGCAGCATATTGCATTTAAACATGATTTTTAGAGAATTTAAAGACCTGAACGCGTACAAGTGGAAACCATTACATCCGACAAGCCCAATGCTATTTAAAAAAAAAATGCAAATGTCAAAATTAGTTGGATGAAACTTTTATACCAAGAGATTTATTTTTCTCTATTTATGGTCGATCACTATGTGGGCAGAAATTTGTTTTTTGTTGAATAATTTATAAAGTGTTGTGCTGAAACTGAATACGCTATTTCTATAGCAAAAGAAAGTTTTGAGCTTGTCTCGCCAGGATCTATGTATAGAGGTGGGAACAGTCCATACTAGAAAAACTGCCGTTCTATCTGAGTGAGATATGAATTGGTTTTCTTGAAAAATAAATGACTGACTTCTTGGTGAGAAGTTGCCTTTTATAGTCCATTTGCCACCTTAGATCCTCTGTTGATTTTATCGATTGGAGTGTCTGTTTTTACAAATCTGAAAGGACTCCAGAGGATGATTCAGAAATGGACATTCTATAGTGAATCTCGATTGTTACTCAAATGTCTTTAATTATTCTGCTGTCAAAACCTTATTCCTGGCCAGACAATTTCGTTTGGATCCATAACGTTCAGACGCAGTTGTCATTTCGAACTTGTTTCTTAACTTGTGGACGTAGCTATTATAACGAGACTAAATTTCCGTAGGTTAAAATCTTGGTAGAAAAATTATGTTGTTTTAACTCTATCAGAGCTTGTTTATATAATTGACCTCCATTCATATTTTCTATTGTTGCCACTGGTTGCCGTTTAAGCTTACATGAAATCTAGTATTTTGAAAGCTGATCTACATTTCGAAATATTGGTACAATGCAAATTCTAATCATTTTATCTTTCATATTGAAGCTGACAAAAACTTTATTACATTCAGTAGACAATAGTAAATATATATTCATTTCGAAGTAACCTCATTTTTAAAAAGCGCCTCTGTACAAGAATACAATCGGTTCAAGAAGTTGAAGTAGATTATTTTCAAATTGACCTGCAATCTGTTGTTAACTGGGGAAAGTAAAGTCTTTTTAATTTTAATTGCAAAATGAATCTGCTCTCTGATCGCCTGAGAGAATCCCTTCTTCTTTCCATCAGCATGGCTAATATTAACCCTTTATGACCTGAGCATCGCTTGCCCGATGGTAGAGAAAAATGACGTAATGCCCAGCCACTGGTTGAATGGTGGGTAAACACTTGTAATTCTATTTATATATACCGGCAAACATTACCTTCCAATTATTTGCGAATTTCTGCTCAGAATCTCAGGTAGAAGGGTTACAATTGGTCAAGAACGCAGGGATCAAAGGGATAACCTTCAGTAGAGTGTTTAGTTGCGACTTTTCGGGGTAACGTTCTCCGCTGTTATAAAGCGGAAAGATTATATTTAATCAATTGCTAAGTTTGCTACAAGGAAAGTTAGTACTTGGCATACTAGGCATACTTTCCCGAACGAATATATCTTACATATTTATAAGTTTTAGAATTCTTCAATGTTTAAAATATTGCTGCCAAATAGGATCTGGTGATCCTACGATGTATTTAAAGATCCTTGATAAAATACAACAAATAATCTACAATGTTTTTACACCTGACCTAGCATTTCGGTTTCATGTTTCCACCGTCATAATGTCGCTTCCCTGTGTCTTTTTAAATAGAAAATTTCGTGTTATTCGTTCAGATGAAGTTTCTTTTATGCTACCTAGACTCTAAGAATTGGAGCGCAGTACTTGATTGTCGGCAAGACCTCAGCATTTTACAGTTGAAATGTCGAGGTGTAACTTTAAGTTCTATGCTAAGAATTAACTTTGTCGCATTTCCCGCTTGTGGAACTCCATCTACATTGATCTTAAAAAATCATAATGCAATGTCAATCGTTATCTTCTGTCTTATTTATTCCAGTTCCCTTGTAAAACTCGCGTCTTAATGTTTTTATTTTTCTTATATTCTTTCACACTAAGTACCCCGCTGTGACTAGTGAATTTGTTGCGTTGTTTCGGCTGGAATTATTTTTTAATAATTTAGAAAACGACTTAAAACAGATTCTTCTTTGTTAAAGGGCTCTAATCATGTTAAGTTTATATGTAGAGAATTGATTTATTTAATATATATTTAATTGGTTTGATTTTTTTACATTAATGAAATACAAAATACACGGCAAGAAAATACCCCAGTAAAATATTTATCTGTTGGTCATGATCCCAAAACGGTCATTTTGAAAAGGTTAGAGGGCGATATACCAACCATGTATATAATTTCATATATTTTGAATACAAAATAAATTGTTCATGAATATATATATATATATATATATATATATATATATATATATATATATATATACAGACATAACACGGGATTAGATTTCCAACCTATGAGTAAAACATTTTTTCAGGTAGTTATTCTAAAGATCGTTTGAAACTGAAACTGATTTTTTTCTCCTGATGTTGGTCATGTTGGCCGAAACTAGTTGAGGAATCTAAATGAAATAATAATAAAAATAAAAGAAATATTAATATACAACCCAGTGTGTCTAAAGTTTTAATTTTTGAATATTTTTATTGCTCTCTCTCTCTCTCTCTCTCTCTCTCTCTCTCTATATATATATATATATATATATATATATATATATATATATATATATATATATATATATATATATATATATATATATATAGTTAGGATGAAAGATTTATATCCGCTTAGGGATATACAAAAATGTATCAGAAAGTATTTTTGTCTTTGTTCTAATCTTTATCAAACTGGAAAGAGTAATATGTTAATGTGACGATTTAAACGGGGTGCGAATCAGACGTTACCAGTTTGGTGAATATTAACGGAAAGGGATGCAAATCATCCCGAAACAAATATTAATGACGCCCATTCTACTTCTCTGTGCCATTTCTCTTTAAGCTCTTTATAATTCTCTGTCCTTTGCAGCGCTTAGTAAGCTTTGCCGTTTTGTTCTCTCCTGCCAAACATTTTCACAAGCATGTTCGATAGATAATTCGATTTCATTTGTTCTCCTTGACTAGATATTC
This sequence comes from Acanthosepion lycidas, assembly GCA_963932145.1. Taxonomy (NCBI): domain Eukaryota; kingdom Metazoa; phylum Mollusca; class Cephalopoda; order Sepiida; family Sepiidae; genus Acanthosepion; species Acanthosepion lycidas. The sequence continues at coordinate 48,525,352 of OZ010574.1, read as the reverse complement.
CAACAGTCTCTTTCTTGTAATTATAAATGACGTTTGTGTTTCTACTTTCCCTGAAACCTTTTCGTTGCTCAAATGTTAAGTGAATGGGATTTTCAGAATCCTTCTAAAGAACCACATTTCAATGGCCTGAGATTTATTTATCTGTACAGAAATCATCTAGCACTCACTGCCATATAGTAGGAGCGATATTACGAAACATTTATCTACTCTTCCCTTTGCTTCTAACGAAATTTTCCATTTTATTAATATTTTGCTTAGATTTTGGAAGGTATCTTCGCTGGGTTTTGTTTTTACTATTTCGACATCGCATATTACATTCTGGTAAATACAGTTATTCTTAGATATTAAAATATTTGTACTTACACGATTGCATTACTAATATTAAAGCAATGTATACCGATGTCATGTTCTCTCTTTTCAGTTTTTGTTTCTTATGTAATTAGAAAAATAAACAGTTAAATAATGATTATTTCAAATTACTTAAACTTCCGGTGATTATTAGTCAATAGTTCGCAGAGTTAAATTTAGTTTAATAATAATAATAGTGTTTGTTGACACTCTTTCCATGATTATACTGTTACGCTCGGTTTAAGTCCTTCAAGAATCAATGAATATTTGCGGATGCATACAACCGGATTTATTTAAACATATGTATTAGGATTATTAATAATATAATCAATGTCCTAAGGTTACACTAATTACCGATCTCATGGCCTCTGATATTAATTGAAGTCGCCAGAATAATGCATGCTGTGGCATCAGTTCCACATCTCTCACTTTCACGTCTCATTCACTCTCTTTGTCACCATCGTAATAGTAGTTCCGATTCGACTATTATCTTATTACAGTCACTGGAGACCAATTAACATATGCCTCCTCAATATTCCAGGAAACTATTCTTTATTCTAGCACATTACAGTGGTAGATTCTCTGAGAGTATTAACGTTGACCATAAGCAAAGTCTTTTATTTTATATTATTTTTGTTTTTACAATGATGTTTTCCACATCTACAAGATGCACAGTTTATGGGGGTATGAGTGGAAGATTACGGTTGACCTTATCTTTGAACTGGTTAAGATTAGTTATTTGGAAAGCATCCTCTCGGGAGTCGGTTCAAGAAAGTAGTGGCTCGTGGAAAGAAGGTGCTCGAGTGGAAATTACATCTCACTAATGGAATGAGATGGGAAGGAGGATGGTTCACTAAAATTTGCGTTACATGACAGGTTTTCGACGGGACAGTTAAAACTGGTCGAACTAAACAATGTAGATCTGAACACTTTCTTTGGAAATAGCGATAGAACAGAGAGAGACGTGGCGTGGCGTCTGTAAGAATGTAGTCAAAGAGTGGGAAATGATTTCTCACCTACAAAGATGCCGAGACGCTTTTGGACTATATCAAACTGGTGAGTGAAGACTGAGTATCTCCTTCCCATATATAGAAGCATTAATCCATTTGGGATTTTGGAGCTGTAAATTTTTGTCCCACGCCATATATATATATATATATATATATATATATATATATATATATATATATATATATATATATATATATAGTTGGATTGATGTGAGTTTGTGACCATAGGTTTCACGCTATTTGCTATCGTCAGACAAAATTTTGGATTTATATATGGTTGCGTATATCGGTGTTTTTATGGTAGTGGGAGGAAAAAATGTCCTCGCAACACCACTCATACTTACGCAAACATATATACACGCACGTTCACTCATGTACGTACGCAGACATGCATACACGCACGCTCACTCATTGTAGCTCACACAAAAATATACATATGTGAACAGTGTGAGACTGGGCATATATGCGCATGCATGTGTCGTTGCGTAAATACGTACACATTTGGTCACTGTTTTAAATGTTGGATTGTCCAGCGAGTATCTTTCGTCTGTTGCAGTGTCAACGCGCAGAACCATTCGTCTATTTTGTTCGCTGAATAACGTTTTCACACACACGTATATAAAGTATGATGGGGTCTGCGTACAGTTGTAACTAATTTTTTTTGGATACAGATGTTGGACTCTCCTGTCGTATTCGGCGTATAAGAGTAAAGCAGCGCAGTTACTTGGAACCGACAGCCCAGACACCAGCACATATATATGTTTTGACTATTGTTGCGATGTAGAGGTTAGCACTAATCAGCCGCTAAGCTCGTTTTGATATTTACTTGACCTCCCACTGAGTCAGGTTGTGACACAAGGTCAGTTTTTAACGTGGGGACCCGAATTTTTTCACTCGGGCCGCTGGTCCAAACTGGTCTTTGCTGGTCGTAGCTTGTCCAAGCTGGCTAGACCTGGTAAAAGCTAGTCATAGCTGGTCTTAGCTGGTCATAGCTTTTCCAAGCTGGTCAGAGCTGGTCTAAGCTAGTCATAACTGGTCTTGGCTTGTCCTTACTGGTCCAGGCCGGAGCCGGTTCAAGCTAGTCCTAGCCATAATACCCCCCACCAGGGACGAGCCCTGTGCCAGGTAGGTATTTTGAGCCGCTAAGCTAGTTTTTCTGTTTCGTTATTCTCAGTGACCACTTATATGAGTGTTCACTTGTGTTTATGCAAATTATGCATACTAATTTACTAGTATCACTACAACTATATTGGTGAAGGCTTAGTGCAGATGAAACCACACTTTTTGAAGGGCCGAATGCAGATACCTGATGCACTATGTGCCACAAGGTCCCCAAACGACCCTCCGCAGGTTTTGAATACAGAGTTGCGATCCAAGGCTATAGAACCAGTTTATTAATTTAATGATAATTAACGATCACATTATATTTAAGTTTTCTGTCATAGTAAACTGGCTCGTGTGCGTATTTAACACTTTTCAAATAGGCGGTCTTAGATATATTTACGTTCAAGTTCACCCAAAAAGAAAAGAAAATGTAAAATGATAAAAAAGGGGAATATCAAATAACTCCTCTCTCCATACTCCAATCATTATTCTTTAATATAATTTTTTAAAATATATTCTTACTTAAATTTAATATGAATTATCTAAACATGACTTATTTTTAATAGTGTTAATATATCTCATTTTTAGGTATAATTTGTTATTTTTTAAGTAGGAGCATATATATTATAAAAATCCATTTACGGCCCTCTTTTAGTCTCAATTTAACACCTCATTCTTCATACAACCCCAGCTAAATGCCATAAGCTTAATATACATGTTAATCTTTTTATAAAACACCTTCTAATACCTTCTCCCTTTCCCTACTACTGACTCGTGTTTCGTCTAACTGAAACATTGAAATGGATGAATTCAGTATCAATTTATCGACTGCTGTCAAAGTTAAATTTCTAATTCTGACACGAACACAGTATATACACCAGGGTTGAATAAGACTGGCGTACTTTCCTTCGTTTAAAATAAATCTATCCCCATATGGAGTTAATTTTGAATTTTGTTGTGTAATTTATAATCTCTGTTATAATAAATACATTAAGCTCTTTTTGTGGATTATTCTTAATATTTGATATAACTTCGATCCACTTGGATTATAACCAACGGATTTATTACCTGTACTATATATATATATATATATATATATATATATATATATATATATATATATATATATATATATATATGCTATGTGTGTGTCTGTATGAGTATAGCAATAATGTTTTAAAATGTCTATAACAGAAATGTCTTAAAACAAACTGAAATTTAAGGAAAAAGCTTTACCTGAGATAAACATGATATCTTTAACGGCCAATTTCTAACTTTTCTATAACGGAGCCCATTCATCCGTCATTATAATTATACCACCGTGTTTCATGCGCATTTACAAAAAAATCACAACTATCAATTACGCTAATTTTTGTCTTAGGTATTCACTTCTGAAGATGATCCCGTGTGAGATTGAAAGAACACTCAATTCTCTTTTTGCGAGTATTCTTTTTGTACTGTTTTGAAATAACACGGTCCAACATAAATCTCCGAAAAATTTGTTTGCCTATCTTTAAAAATTTAACACGATTAAAAATCTCTCCTTGTGTGACCACAGATTTTTTTTACTACAAGTGTCAAGTTAATGGTTAAGTAACATCAATCAATTATAATTTACAAAATGCCGAAAGTCTACGTAACATGGTTAAGTAGCACTTTACCGAAGTAAAATAGAATCAAATCTATTTTTCCATATAGTGACCCCCCCCCCCAACTATCCGGAGTAGGCGGGACATATCCATTATACATAACTCTGGCTGCGGGTAACCACTCCATCAGACGTCGCGCTGCGGCAGTCGTTAGCATCTTGAAGGCCAAAAACTTGGAAATCATATTCTTACAAAAGATAACAATGTTGAAAAAAGTCCGCAATTCCAACGTGATTTGAAAATTGATATGACACGTTATGAAGAATCCTATAAAGAACGAGCAAAACATAACCACAGCGTCTGATAACTAAATTCGTCTTCAAAACCAGTGAATAAAAAACAAACACTATAATTTTATTCAAGATACCCATGAATATATATAGCCATAAAATATCTCCAGTGACAAGAGTAATTTTGCGCCACCGAAAAACAATAGAAATCGGGCCCGTTTACTGTCTACTTGTGACACTGAATGAATGAATGATTATGTAATACACACACACACACACACATACCCGCCCACACACACACCATATATATATATATATATATATATATATATATATATATATATATATATATATATATATATATATATATATATGTATTATGATTAGGACATGTGTCAGCGTGTCAAGGGCTATACGTTTCCCTTCAGTAATATTGTTACGTTGCAGATTACGTGCTATTGCTTTCTTCACGTCATTTGCTACGGCTATTTCAAATGTCTCTATATTAATGTCTGTGTTTTCTGGGGTGTATATAGTGTCCTTCTCTTGTAATGTATCAAGTATGGAAGGTGTGTGATCATAGTCCCCGTAGTGGGCTTTTAGCCGTATTCTTCTTGCCAAGGTGTCTTTATCAAATTTTGGCGGACTAGGGCAATATATATATATATATATATATATATATATATATATAAAATTAATTTTACTTGTATATGAAAATCAATTTTCTTTTATTAAATATATTTTATAGATTTGAATGGGTCCTATCTCTAATTTCCATATGTATACTGTATATATTTTATACGGTTAGATTTTGCCCGTTAGTCCCTGGTACATATCCCCGTGCAAAAAGATAATAATAATAATTGAGTGCCCTTAGGAAAATATAAGAAATGAAAAACTACGGCACCTTCTTTAATAAATTTAATATCAAAATCAAGAAGTTGATCCGAGAATTCGAGAGGATTAAAATAAATCGACCTAACATGTCCAGATTATACAACCGAACATGCTTAAATGAAGATGTGGTGACTATATACAGTGCTGTTCAATAAAATGGACTCACCTGATTTTTTTTACTAAATGTTCTCTTCTCCGATGAAACGAAAGTTTAGCTAAATTCAAAGGATAAGCGATCTAAAATCCAAAAGAAGAAATTTTGAAAGATCTTTGAATTGATCAGTAAGTACTGTCAAGCATGCGTTCAGTATAATGTTCTGGGGATGCTTTTCTTTTCATGGAACTGGTTTCTTAAAACCTATTGAAAAGACCCCCATGAGCGAATAGTACAAGATAATTTTAGAGTCTTGTCTGCTCCCCTCCGTTGAAAGGGTGCAAATCAATCCTACCAAGCTCATTTTTATGCAGGATAATACTTTGATGAGAAGCAGGTGAGTGTTATGACATGGCCGCCACAATTTCCTGAACCCAACCCCAAAGAAAACATCTGGCACATTATAAAGAACAAGCTCTGGAGAAACCAGTTCAGCAACAAAAAGTATTTGATTGTGAATTTCATATGCGAATGGCATTCAATGCTTGGGGATGAGATTTGCCAGAACCTAATCAAGTCAATGCCAAAAAGGGTTGAAAAGGTTATTTATAATAAAGGAGGATCCATAGATTATTAAATATTTTGAACTATATTACCTATTATAAATATATTTTACCTCAATTATTCTTTACATACGCCCATACTGTTTACATGCACATACATTTTAGTGGGAATTTTTCAGGCGTGGTAAACTGGGTCGTGTGCGTAAATCGACTCTTTTAAAAGAAGGGATAATCTGACATACTTTAAACATTATAGCCATCCCGCCAACCTTAATCTTTCCCCTGCCCCCTTTGCCAGGTGGTTTTAATGAATTTACAGAGAAACTGTCAAATTCAACCCTATGTCTGTGACAGGAGTAATTATATTTTAAGTATAAACTTTTTTTTTAATTCTTTCCTGTCAAATAGAATAGGTAACTTCTTTATGCATGCACTCAGGCTAAAGACTATGCCTCGAATGCGGATAAGGCATAGACAGACACACACACACAGATATATACTTCCTTACACCCTTCTCTTAATGGGTTCTTAGTCTTCGTGTATACAAGCGAGCTTGCTTTCGTACCCTCGATCTCTGGCGTTAGGATGTTTCTGAGACAAGGAGGGGTTCTCTTGCCCATACATGTAGGCGGGCGAGACATGTACATTCGGATGCTACGTGACAACAGGCGAACCTCCTCGACTTTTTCTAATATTATGCCTTGTCAAATGCTCAGCAAAAATGTTCAGCCGTCATTGGCACGTCATGTCATTGCCTAGACAGTGTCCAGATTGTCTGCAAACCAATGACATCTCCTGATTTACCGTTCCATAGAATTGTTTTTTGCCACGCGAAGGCAAACTGGAAGAGCTTTTGGTCCTATGTGACAGAAATTCCTCTCAAAAATTTCTTCAAAACTGCTGCCTCAAATACTGCTACTCTAGATTTTGAATTGGTTGTTCATGAAATGGAGTGCTTTATAACGCCCAAAAAATGGCTAGCAAAAAAAAAAAAAAAAAAAAAAAAGAAAAAGTAAAAGGAAATGTCAGACCTGGTTTAATTTCACTGCTGTCATAGCACACCGGAACCACTACTTCAAAATCTATCGCAAGTAACGGTGTAGTTTGGTCCTTATTTGTTTCAGAACCGCCCGCAATCGCTGCAAGAAATATCTGTAAATAACCAAGCCCAGCTACGAGCGAGCTGCCCAGATAAAAGTTGAAAAGAAAAAAATTGGATCTCGCGAATTATGGAAGATCCCCAAGAAAATTATAAACAGAGGTAAAGCGGCTGTGCTTAATATTATAAATGCCCACGTATTCATATCGTGACTGACTGACAAAGCAAATCTCTCCGCCTCGATAATGCCTCAACTCCAACGTTAAATGACGAAGGCCATATACTACCCAACTTCCCACGTTTCACTGACGACAATCTTAACACTTCCGCTGCTAACTACGGATATCTTCGTTTTTCTTATCTTGCTCCAGCTGGCTAAGTACGGAAACCTACGTTTTTTTTTGCATATGAGTGTCCCGTTGCACGCTCTATCGTAAAATACGGGAAATTCTAACTGTTCCATCATGCAAAATATTAGTCAGTCTCGATTTTTCTCTACGTCATGGTAGTTTCGTATCTAATTTGAAAATATTCCTGACGAAAATACGGCTAGCATGCGGATGCTTCCAGCGCCCGTGACCGTATATCCAAGGGCACCTAAAATTGATCCTGCCAATCGCCTGGTTGGTGGAATGAAAGCTCATGACTTGGTAGAAATTCCACCAACCAATAAGAAAAGGTACCCGTCCAAGCCATACAGAGTGTGCAAAAAAGCTGAAAAACGCTCAGAAACAAGGTACTTCTGCAAAAAGTGTGAAGTCCCACTCCACAAAGGACAATGCTTCAAAAGATATCATGTGTATACCCATTACTGATCTTGTAAGTCATTCCCAGGTATATCCATGAAAATGAAATGCTGTAAAACACACTCGTGCCGGTTTTCTGTGTAATAAAATATGTCGGTTGAAATTTGGCATTTTCTTTCAAAATGGCTCGCCGGATGGGGGCAGCACTGGGCAAATGAGTGGCAGTGAAAGTGTTATATACTAATTTCAGTAAGAGAAGTCGCTAGTCTTATCCAAAGCCACTGGCCCAGACAAAAATTACAGTGATCGTACTTAAGAATATCAACCAAGAATTATCCCGATTTTAGCAAAGTTATTTAACCGCTTCTTGAAGGAGCAATCTTCTCCAAGCCTGAGGAAGGTAGCAAGCGTATGCCCCGTTTTTAAGAATGCGATCGTCCGATCATCCCCCTCGCAGTATAAACCCATTGGCCTCCTCAGTATCACCAGTAAGCTTTTTGAGGCTTTAATCAACAAGAAGTTCGTAGAGCAACGAGATATATCTTATGCGACGAGCCGTATGGGTTTCGATCAGCCCGATCCACTGCTCACTTACTAAGTACCATTGCACACAGAATTAGGGAGGCCCTTGAAGACACATACATAAATCCGCATGGGCCATAACATTAGATATCTCGAAAGCCTTATAAAGTTTTGCAACACAAGCTCTCCAGGTACGGAATAACTGGAATGGTTTTCTCTATTATAAAATCTTTCTTAACAGGTAGATCCTTGAAGGTAGTATTTTTTTTTTACCTGCCATTACCCCGAGACCCTGTCGATCAACGGAAGCGTCCACCAGGGGTCATTTCTCGGAGCAACCCTCATACATAAATGATCTGCCTAGGAATATACACCGAGCATTTGTAAATGAAAAGATTTGAAATTGACAACTGCTTTCTATTTCAATAAAAAAAGCCGTTAAACACTTTTGTCTTCACTTACATTTTTTTTTTTCACTTAACGAACTAGTGACTTTTTTGCACTTTCCACGCGATCAAAACATAATAGTCCATTATTGATGAGGTATTGGCAAGATACACTGAATACGATTATGTTCGCGTCCTGGGTATGACGATAAACTACATCCGCGTCCTGGGTATGACGATAAACTACATCCGCGTCCTGGGTATGACGATAAATTACGTCCAATAACAAGGCTTCAGATAATATTTTCGGAAAAATAATGTTGTCAGCTATACGTTATTTGAAACAATAATGTTGCCAGCTATACGTTTTTTGGAAAAATAATGTTGCCATCTATACGTTTTTGAAACAATAATGTTGTCAGGTATGCGTTTTTGAAACAATAATGTTGCCAGCTATACGTATTTAGGAAAAATAATGTTGCCAGCTATGTGTCTTTGAAACAATAATGTTGCCAGCTGTGCGTTTTTTTAAACAATAATGTTGCCAGCTATACGTTTTTTGGTAAAAATAATGTTGCCAGCTATGCGTTTTTGAAACAACAATGTTGCCAACTATATGTTTTTGAAACAATAATGTTGCCAGCTATATGTCTTTGAAAAATTAACGTTGTCCGCTATACGTTTTTGAAACAATAATGTTGCCAGTTATACTTTTTTGGAAAGAATAATTTTGCCAGCTATACGCTTTTGAAAAAATAATGTTGCCAGCTATGTGTTTTTGAAACAATGTTGCTAGCTATGCGTTTTTGAAAAAATAATGTTGCCAGCTATATGTTTAATAGTACTGTATATTTAATATATGTATAGGTATATGTGTATGTATGTATATGTGTATATGTGTGTGTGTGTGTGTGTATATATATATATATATATATATATATATATATATATATATATATATATATATATATACACCATAATTTGACATTAAATGACCCACAGTGGTTGATATGCCATAAAACCTAAACAAACAAACAAACGACTATGTTCCCTCTCCCCCCCCTCTCTCTCTCGTTCGAGGCAAATCCCCGTCTTACGAACATTTCTCTTAATAGCAATTTCAATATAATTTAGAAGACGGTATCATTCTATTAATGGTAACTGGATTTTTTGCGAATGCCTTACTCGGTTCTCTATCTTCGATACTGTGCTTCAGAAAATGACGTTTTTATCGCTGTCACCATGGAATCTCTGTCTTTTGGCTTTGTTCATTTCGTCTCTCTGTCTGCGGACAGAGCGCAACTCAAAATATTATAGCGATTTACCCGGTCGCAAGAAACAGCTTCTTGCGGAAGTACCTCCATTATTGCACTAAATATGGGGAGCAGTAGTTTTTCCGACGGCGGTTGCAGGAGCTGGGCTATTTCGCGTCCTAGCCCGAGTGCACGCGTTCGGATTCCCTACATTATACTGCCTTTGAGTTATGTCGTGCCAGAATGGGGAAGCAAGAAATACAATCTTTCTCTGTTGGCTAAGATCAAAGTGTAGTATCTGTTCGGTGTTTACTCATTTCCCACGAGAATAAGATGTGACACACAGTCGGATTAATGTGGGGACCCGAGCGCGTGCACCCGGTCAGGGTCAAAATTTCCCCTCAGCCCCCGCAACCGTCGGTTGCGCTGGCTTCGGTGGGAGCACCGATCTCTCCCTCTTGTGCAATAGGAGGTCGCGGCAATGGGAGGCTGCTACATTCCTCAGGCTTGGAGAAGATTGCTCCTTTCTGATCTCCCTGACACCAAGTACTGACTTTTCTCTTCATTCCATGCGATCAAATCGGAATAGTCCATTATTTATTAGCAAGGCGTAACGGCCGTTTGAACTAAGACAGGCGGGTCAAGATCATTTATAACATAGTATATTTATTTGTATATAATGACTTTCTAAGCGCTGCTTAGATGTGGCACAAGGCCGGAAGTATGGAACTCACTACTCAGTCGTAATATGTTCTAACGAGACAAGCTTGCTAATCGTTACACCGCCTTGGGGTGCCCAATATTTGTTTGTGTATTGTGTTCGGTTTGGGGACGAAATCACAAAGCACTCTAATATTTTTATATCTTAGCACTTAAAAATATTATTTGATTTACCCGTTGAAGTTAATTACAGGAAAAACTATTTCACGGTTCATTAACGTTAAACAAACTTTCCTCAAATTATTCTTGTATAATTAGATCTTTTTTGTTTTAGGGCTTTCTTTTCGAACCCAATTTCTTTAGAGATTTCTCGTGAAATTTTACCGGTAATTTTGTTTTTGATATATTTGTTTTATTATGACCTCTAAAACCTGGATAAAATCGTCGTTGTGTTTAATTTATTCGCCATATTCATAACAATTATTAAATTCTAACAGCGATAATAAGTCATATTTTCAACAGAAAAATTGTCTTCCATAGAAATAATTCAACGCAACTAATTTACTTTTCTATTTCTCTCATCACTTACCAGGAAAACACTATTATCTTTACGCGAAAATAATGTTAACAAAATTAATTGGAATTTTTTTTTTCCAATGACAAGATGTTTTAATTAGGACTTGTCAAAAATAAAATATTACGATAAATGATTTTACATTTTACAAGAATTAATATCAAAACAAGGAAAAATATTGCCGTCCTTACGATTGTAAAATTTATATTCTTAACATTTTGTAGAGAAAGCAGAGGTCAAAATGTTATCGTTTACCGAGTTAACCAGCGAACAATATTATAATGGCGTTAGACTTAAAAATTTTGTGGGGATTTCATAATCTTGAAATTAATGACAAGATTAATCACCAAAAGATTTTAATCACTTAACGATAAATTTTTAAGTCGAGAGCAACGACATGAAATATAGTTGATTATTTTCATATCGATAGAAGTTGTAAATAAATTACTCAACAGAAATGACGATAGGTTTTTCCTGAGAAGTAACGGTTACCAAACGGGATATTACTGCTGAAGTGATTCCGATCATCATTTGGTGCACTTTAGATCCAGAAAACGGTATTCGATTATATCAGTGTTCAACACACCGGATTTTACCTAATTTCCAACCCCAGTACGTTGAGATCATGACTTTCCATAACATCCTTTCCTTCGTAATTCTAATTAAGTTTTGAGTCCTTGCTATTGCTTGAAGTTCATGTTCTATCGTCCCGGTAGATAAGCTCTTTATATAGGTTATTAGCTGTTTTCCTTAAACTTTATGTAGGTGACTAGCTGATTTTTATGTAACTTTATGCTCTGTGAGTATCAAATTCTACAAGTTTCCTTTCTTCTTTAAGCCCTAGAAATTTCAGTTTTTTTTTTTTTTATTTTGTTTGTTTTCCTCGTAGTTATTTATATGCTCCTTCCTGGTATTCTCTGCCTTCTTTTGATGAAACACATATCTGTTGCTTGAAATCTCTTCTCCAGCTCTGAAGATGTCCATTATTCACGGCCATATAGAAGTAAGATTTATATTAGACAACAGCCCGCACATTTTTCACTGTCTCTAACGAACTATTATTACTTTGTTCAGCTTTGGAATGCGACATTCGCTATTTGAATGTGTCTTCGAATTTTGTGGACACATTCCATCCGCTAAAGAAAACAAATTACTGTTCTTTCTTGAATATAACGGCTAAAATTCACAGCGCGCATACTGTGGTTCTCTTCTTGATAACAACCATGTATAGAGTTTATAATTAAAACATTGTCCCAGCTTTCCTTTAATACATTTTTTCTAGGTATTCCGACATTTTTTTTTTCTGTTTATCATCATCACAGTTTCATTTGGGTATCTTATTGTGCACACATATAAGTAATCCTGTTGGGACTTCTAGGATCGGTTAAACAAATACGTTAAATCAGCTTTTCTTTCTATTTGTGAGTTCTTAAATTATCGTTTATCTGTTTGCTGGCAGATAGCCCTCAGTCTATATCCTGGATTATTCTATCTCTCTATTCAACGAAACAGGCCAAGGTTATTTATTAAGTGTTGTAAAAATAGAGAAAATCTGATGCGCAAACGTGGTAATTAACTTCATCAGCTTGCTGCAATACGAGATTTCTGAAATTTAGTAAACATAAGTAAAATGTATCTAGCAAAAATATTTTATTAATATTTCAAATAAAATGTCTATGTTAAGCAAGACGAAGATGCTTAAGTAATTTCATAATGATATTAATTAATATTTATTAAGGCGATGCCAGATGAAGTTTAAACACCGTAGTATGCCCGATATATACCGGGCCTGGTAGTGGAATGAGTAGGTGAGAAATCGGAGAGTAAGCTCCGAATTCAAGTCAAGTTCGTTACATTGAAACGTGCAAATGGCCCTCGTAAAGGTATGAACCCATTTTCCTTCTACTACCAATTATGAATAAACAGTACGGCAGACTGGAGACAATAGCCTTGGTTGACAAACCGTCTAGGAGGAAAACATTGAATTTGAATCCTGAAAATGATAGTTTATCGAACTATCTAATTTTCAAGCGTGTCCTAAAAGAAGTGAAGTTACTGTTTGCCGATAGAATGAAAGAAGTTATGATCTTTTACAAGTTTCTTTTCCAGGATTGAGTGCTTTGCTCGGAAGCTCTATTCCAACTCCACACTCGAATCATCTGGAGTACTCACAACTGATTGCAGCCCTAGAACGGAGGTTACACTGTATGATATGCGCATAACCTCGTAATATATACTTAACAATGTGCATCTGCTATTCTTTCGATTCTTGTGAAAACTGTATTTGGTTCTGAGAACGCGGCAACCACTATAATCAAATAATATTGGTAGAATATCTGACTTTTCGGTTTTAAGTAAAAGTCAGAAGAGTAGAAACAGACCTGAGAAAAAGTCAGACTCGTATGTATGAACAATGCGGAGGAAGAGCCAGACAAGTGAGTAGTGGGCTGAGAAAAATCATATATATATATATATATATATATATATATATATATATATATATGATTTATTTTAGGATATTACACCGAAAACATGCCAATTGCAGTCGTGTTTCGATGAGTCTCAATGCAATGAATAATGTTGCTCTACTTTTCAATTAAATGTTACGAACGTTATAATTGTTCTAATTTCCTTCTCATCTTAACCGGATATATATATATATATATATATATATATATATATATATATATATATATATATATATATATATATATATAATGAAATGGACAAAATTCCGACAATTATTTTAAGACATTTTTGTTTATATTAGGTTGGTGGAAAAATAATATCGTTTTTTACGTTAAAAAATAAGTCAAAAACCGACATTATTTTTGCACCAACCTAATACATCCTGTTTATAAATACAAATATTTCAGTAAATGCTCTGTTTTATCGTAAACAGTATTTATAACATTTACCGTTATGTTCGAGAAATAGAAAATATTCGTCGTCCGACAGGAATCGAACCTGTACCCTATACGGAACCGTCATTTAGCTTGACGTTCGATTAGCAAGGTCGAATTTACTGCCTTTAAACTTCAATCTTCCATGAATCTCTGACTTCATTCAAGGCATATCCAAATGTAAACAAATGACGTCACACATTATGAAATAGACAAAGTCCGACAATTATTTTAAGACATTTTTTTGTTTATACATTCATTTTATATATGTATAAAGATAAAATGTTTTAAAATAATTGTCGGACTTTGTCTATTTCATAATGTGTGACGTCATTTTTTTACATCTGGATCGCTTTGAGAAGATATGTTTTGAACAATATAAAAAAATTATTGAAAAATTAAAACTTTTAGACACACTAGATGGTATATTAATATTTTTAGTTGTATTATTTTATTTACGTTCCTCAACTAGTTTCGGCCATCATGGCCATCATCAGGAGAAAAAAATCCCGCTTGTTATTAGCAGTGAACTACAGGAATGAATGACTCTGAAGAAAAATGAACTTATCTGTAGTTTTCATTTGTTTTTACCGTTAATTTTGGTCAGCACTTGTGTTGGACAATCGGCATTTTTTAAATTTGTTTATATATATAATATATATATATATATATATATATATATATATATATATATATATATATATAGCGAGAAAGAGAGAGATTTAATAGGCAGTTTAATAAAATTTGAAGGATAAAAAGCCAACAAATTGATGCCAGTATTTCCAATAAAATTTATATTTATTATATAATAACATATTTTGACTGAACAGAAGCACGAAGACACTGATTCTAATGTCGGAATTTTCGAACACCACTATATTCTTTCGCAAATATACGATGAATAAGCAAACACTTACTCTTGGTTAGAGTTAGTTTCAAAATTAATTCGCCCATTCAGGAATTATACAGTGATTTCAGTTTACGTAGGGAGTATAATTTTCAGAGGAAGAACTCTAAAAAAACATTCATCGGAAGAGTAAGTTTATTTCTCGTATCAGTGAGAAAGAAGAGAGGCTTGCTCGAAAATTCCGAGATTAAATTCAATCTATTTGTTCTTCAGCTGAGTCAAAATATTAATATATAATTAATTTTAAATTTATTTGTGCAATTTTTGTATCATTTTTTACTTTGTTTTCTTCGAATTTTATTAACCGACCTATTAAATCTACATATTATATGAAACATCACTCGATATTCTCTCGTTTTAATTTTATATATATATATATATATATATATATATATATATATATATATATATATATATATATATATATATATATATATAAACTCCGTGACATAGTGTCCAATAGATTTTGTTAGAATTCTTATTAAACGTTTTGCTGAGGCAGTGTGATTCTTGCCTTTATAAATTACAGATAGCGCTCTTGCCGCCAACATCAAGAGAATGTCTGGAAAGCATTGAGAAGCGTTTGACATATAACGAAAAAATTCATTTGGGAATTAATCAGTAAAGCAACGACAGAGAGGATAAATCTCTGTGAAATAAACATCAAAACAAATTCATTACATTTTTCCAAATTAGCTTTCAGATACTGTAGAGTGTGTGAGTGAGTTGGCATAAGAACCCTTCCTTCATAATATATGCGTGCAACATGTAAGATAATTTAAAATCTCCGGGCATTTGAAATAAGACTGTAACTATTATTCTGATAAAGAGAGCTGCGTAATATGTATTAAGCTGAATGTGTGAAGATCGCATTGTTGGGAATAAAGAAATATTCTCGAATATATATATATATATATATATATATATATATATATATATATAACATCATCCACAGACAGACTGTTTCGCAGCTCATCAGTGTGGGTAGACATCCGGTTGCCTCTAACTCGGATCGAAACTCGACTGAATTGGTATCAGCCGGAGATTCTACCACTAAGCCTTCGGCGCACGACAGGGAAGTAGGTGGATTTTTAGAAACACGCCCAGTGACTGACAGTGACTCAATTCGCTATACGAAGATATATATATATATATTATCTTGTTTATGTAAAAATGAAAACTACGTATGCTCGAATATAAAATCAAGTGATTTGCAAATTGTATGACCTTGAAGTAATGTGAACTGGATCCACATGCACAAAAGAATATTTAAGGACAAAATAAACCAATTCGTAATTTGTATAAAATAACTTATTCTGCAAATGACAGCATCATTATAGCCTAATCAATTCTTCCGGTTATATCAGAGCAACATGTCTGATTGCATCAGACGTCTTTTTATCTCTGCTCGTAATGAGTGCAAGCGTGTCCTCAAAGAAGTGAAGTTACTGTTTGCCGATAGAATGAAATAAGTTATGATCTTTTACAAGTTCCTTTCCAGCGATTATTGGCAGCTCTACAAGAGTGTGCTGAACAACAGCATATCGTGACATCTAGAGCAGATAGGATTGAGTGCTTTGCTCGGAAGATCTCTTGCAACTCCACACCCGACTCATCTGGAGTACTCACACCTGATTGCAGCCCTAGTACGGAAGTGACACTGTGTGATATGCGCATAACCTCGTCACTGGTTTTAGACGTCATATCAAAACTGGGCCCCCACAAGCAAGCGGAAGTGACAGGATCCCAGGCGACTTCTTAAATGTGTTCTTATGCTGGCTCCAGTTTTCTCCCAAATCTACTACAATTGCCTTGCTGTTTCCTGCTTTCCGGCTTTCGAGTATTTTGGAAATCCTTCTTCGTATTTTCTGTTTTAAGAACTATAGAGAACAGACTGAGCCCTAGTCCCTTACCGCTTTTTGGCAAAATATTCGAGGCTCTAATCAAGACCTCCTTTCAGACAAATATGGCTGCCGTTTTTTCGCTGATGTGTTAACGGCCAACACTAAATAACTATATTAAGTTCTTGATAATAACGGTGAAGCTCAAGCTACACCTCTATATTGTATCGAAGGCGTTTGACGGGGTTTGGCACGCTAGTCTTCTTCGCAAGCTAAGGCCTACGTTATAACAGGTCGAAGGTTTGATGCAATTCAATCGTTCCTAACAAATCTTGAAATGAAGGTCGTTTTGTGGGCGCTTAATTCCAGATCCTTTCAGACTAACGCCAGTGTCCTCCAAGGCTCTATCCTTGATCCTACGCTGTTTCTGATCAATGATTTCCCTAATGTCATCAGTTTCCAAGTAGGTATTTATGCAGATGACACTGACATTTACTCCTATGAAGATCAAGTCCATCAGAGCTGAGAGCTGCTCTTGAAAATGACTGCCAATCAGTGGTTAAGCGAGGCAGGAAATTGGCTTGGAAATTTTAATGCCTCCAAGATAAAACTACTCTCATTAAACCATCTTAGGGAAACTTTTTTTTATGAACCATCTTCATGACGGGCGCCAGGCGCCTGGATAGCAGCCCACGGCATCTTCTTGGCCTCATGTTTTTAACTGACTTGAATTGGGACGACCACATCGAATCAATAGCTGCATCTACTGCAAGGAAATTTAGGACATTGTGTCTAACCAGAAGGTTTTCTTCGTCAGAAATCATCCTGCAGATTTAACATTCGGTCGTGCATTGAATATTGCTGTCATATCTGGTTTGGTGTTACTGGTATTTATTTCGAGACTCTTGATAAAATCCAAAGAATGATCTGCGATGTAATAGATCCTACTGGTCTATTAACATCTGTGGCGTGGCGTGGCTTCCTTTTGTAATTTCTACAAATATATTCATGGTAACTGTTCTAACGAGCGATTTTCCATGGTGCACCGACTACAATAATTTTAGCGTTCTACTAGATTGGAATGTAGGTCCCAGCCGTTTATTGTTTAAATAGTTATATGCAACAATTAACATTTTCAAAAATTTAAATGCAGCTTGAATCATCTTCTGTATTCTTGAACTTTTATTCTTTCCTTAATGTTCAGTCTTCTCTTTCACTTTCATTCCCTGTAACCAACCCCAGCCTTGCTTGGAGTGAAATGATTTTGAAAAAAAATTATAGGAACCCCATATGTTACATGTTTTATTAAAGGCTAAATCTGTTCCGTTTTTTCTACGATTATTTTATTGCTTTCGTTTATTGTTAAAATATAAATTGCCCGATGTTTGGCAATTTTGAATTTAAAAAGTGGTTTTGCTGTTATTATATATATTGTAATTCTTTACTACTTACATGTCACACATCAGATCATGTTTCTTTTTTTTTTATGAATATATATTTTGTGTGTATGTTCCTAAATATTAAAATTTATGTTATTGTTATGGATTTGTAGTATTTATTGCATTGCATGTTGGTTGGTTATATTCGAATTACCCGAATTATTATCGCATAATAAGTAGATTAGTCGGTGAGACAATGCATTGATTGTATAACCAATGTATGTTTTCTAATCATTATCGCTAGAAACTTTCAACAATTGGGGAAAGTGAAAACTATTTAGGCAGTAATCCTTCGATAAACAAGTTTTATTGAACAGAAAAGAAAGGAAACGGGTGTCAGGCTCTTTTGAGAGTTGTTCGTTTAAAATTATTCGTTTAATTTAGGCGAGGATCACAAATAGAAATGATATTCGTTTAATTTAGGCGAGGATCACAAATAGAAATGATATTCGTTTAATTTAGGTGAGGATCACAAATAGAAATGATATTCGTTTAATTTAGGCGAGGATCACAAATAGAAATGATATTCGTTTAATTTAGGTGAAGACCACAAATACAAACGACATTCAGTTAATATTGGGACGGGCCACAAATAGAACTGACATTCGTTTAATTTTGGTGAGGACAACAAATAGCAGTGACATTCGGTTAATTTACGTGAAGACCACAATTAGAAGTGACATTTGGTTAATTTAAGTGAGGACCACAAACAGAAGTGAAATTCGGTCAATTTAGGTTAAGACCACAAATATAAGTGACATTGGGTTAATTCAGGTGAGAACCACAAATAGAAGTGATATTTTGTTAATTTAGGTGATGACCATAAATAGAAATGACATTCGGTTAATTTGAGTGAGGGCCACAAATAGCTGTCACATTCGATACCTGAGATTACTTTTTAAATTAATAAAAAAATCAAATACTTAATGAGCAAAGATTCTTATCCTGCAACCAATATCGGCATCCTTGACATATCGATATCCTCTTACTAGAAGAGCTAGGAAACTGAACACTCACAGGTTGTATTGAAAGCAAAACATATCAGGTGGGGTGGGTGGGAACGCGAGTAAAATGTTTAATGAGATTTAAAGAACTAGCTAGCGAAAGAAGAACACAATGAAAAAAATGGGCAGGTACAAGGTCAGAAAGAATAGTTATAAAAGTTAAGAGAAATAAGCAATAGGAAATTTTAAGATGCAAGAGGTTACTGAGCATTAGAGCCTATGGGGGAAAAAAACTACTATTAACGAGAGAGGACAATAAAACTGTCCTGATGATGACGATAAACTGCATCCTGCATCAAGGCTACTGATCGAAGCGTGAAACCACCTCATAATTACTGAAACCTTTATTCCGTTTACCGGGGTAAATCGTTCTATTTTGACGCTCCATGACACTTCCGGATGTCTCAGTTATCTCCCTTTAACTAACTCTAAGTCCTTCCCACTGCAGTAGCCAGGTTTTGAACTAGTATTTGTTTGGGTCAAGTCACTGGATCCAGCCAACGCTTTTATCCACTGGCACGTGGAAGCAAAACAATCTATACCAGTGGACGTAATAAAGAGTTCACTTGAAAATTACAATCACCTGAAGAAGGCCAGAGCATATAACGGTCGAAATGTGAATATGCGATTAAAGACGTGGACAACAGCCCGAACAATGTAAATAATATAAATAATTACAATAACTTATCTCAGAAATATAGACAAATAAACTTCTGCCAGTAAGAAGAAAGAGGAGGCTGAAATATATAGAACGGATAGTTGAAAGTAGTTTTAGAGAAATCAGCACTCAAAGGACAAAATAGTGGACAACTGTGTACATGGGATATTTGTGAATTAATGGATGGAAGCAAAGGCACAAAGTGTTGTGGTAAACAAACAAAGGTTACTGAAAGTAGGAAGATCTGAAGAGTTCTGATTGCCCACGTCCAGAAAGAACAGTGCGAATAAAAGTATAAAGGCGGATATCAGACGAGAGATCAGACAAAATAAACATCATTGTATCTTGTTATGTTTACTGATATATCAAGTAAGTAGGAGTCAAGAAAAATAGTTATTGAAATAAAAACTTTAGGAATTTTGTTGTCGGATTTTCTAGACAGTGACTTCGTTTTAATACCCTTAAAAAGTAGTTTCCTTTAAACAGCTTTACACGTATTAATATTTGTTTTTGTTCTTTTTGTCGTGTTTTGTGGGTGAAACAAACAATCAATACTTGCTGGTTTATCAACGTGATGATGTGTGTACATGGTGGGAGCCTGTCTGCACACTTGATTGGCTTCAAGTATTCAACATTCAAGTAAAAATGTAAATCAAATTGCAAACTTTCATTTTCATAGCTTTGTTTTTATTTCATAATTTACTTCTTTACTGTATCAGACACTGCGGTATTTTCCCAAGTGACTCTGCCGTTTTATTCTTATT
Source organism: Acanthosepion lycidas (assembly GCA_963932145.1). Taxonomy (NCBI): domain Eukaryota; kingdom Metazoa; phylum Mollusca; class Cephalopoda; order Sepiida; family Sepiidae; genus Acanthosepion; species Acanthosepion lycidas. The sequence continues at coordinate 48,504,701 of OZ010574.1, read as the reverse complement.
ATATTTACGTGCTTCAAGCAATAGCTTCAGCCGTTTCTTGGGGAGGAGACTAACTTAACTAATTCCACTGGTGTTAAAGGAAAACATAAATTCTAGAATTTATCATCTAAGACGTAAACAGCTAACTTATTTAAAGCCCAATAATAATCCTCATATTGAAAGGAGAAATAATGTACAAATAGGGACGTGGAAACAAATTATCGGTGCGGGAAGGAATCAGCGACCCAAGTTCTAATCTTGGTCTAGTCAGCTGCGTTCAGCTTTGCGCTATAGAACTTGGGAACGCCATGAAACCATAAATTCCATATCATGGAGAATGTAACTGAAAATAATTCCTTATATTTCCCAAGAAATCATGATTGTTCACATGTAAAGAAAACAGTGTCGAGCCTTACTCAACTACGCCCCGACTAGATATTGTATGAGGAATAATATATTCTTTATATTAATACTATTTTAAACCTCATCACGTAACGATACCCGCAAACGATTTAGGGTCGTTTTTAAATCAGATTTCTTTATTCCCCAAGACAGTTTGTTACGCTATATAACATATAGCGGGAGGAAGATCATTCTATGCCTTTTTTACCCATTCCATTTTTCCCCGCCGATAGCCATAACATAATACGCATCCCCTTTTTTAACTTCCAAAATAGTAAATGAGTATAATAAATCAAGATTTCCAAGTTTATTTAACAATAAAATTGGTTCGTATGTAAGTAATGATAATTTGTCAATCCATAAATATAGAAATTAGCCATAAAATAAATATATAATTTCATGGCACAAGGCAACATACGCATGAATCACCACAGTATATCAAATATTACAGATAAATATAATATTTAGTATATATATATATATATATATATATATATATATATATATATATATATATATATTGGTATATTACAACAATAACATCTAAGGATCGTTAAACAATTGTAGAATTATCAATTAATTGTTCACTCTCCAGAAATCAACAATCGTCTGAAGAGACGCATCGTTATGTGTTGAAACACGACTGTAATTGATAAGAGACCCTTACATGAGAAACAGCGAAACAGTCACATGCTTGTGAGATATTATTGCGATTCAGCTCTTTGTAAAGAGTGCCTATTGCTGTTGCTGATGCAAGACTCTTCGTTAAGACGAATGGAGTTCTCCGGGCACTGGTGTGTTTGTCTAAAAATAAAGATGTCTAAATTCACTTTCGTCCCAGCCATGCGACAATGGCTTAGGAGTAAAATCTCCGAGTGATTCTAAATCAGTCAGGTTTCGATCCCGGCTTAAGACAATCAGATGTCCAGTTACACTGATGAGCTGCGAAATAGTTTGTCTGTGGATGACTATATATATATATATATATATATATATATATATATATACACAAGTAGAGGATTGGTGTGTACGGAATAAATTCCAATAACCAACAAATACTATGGGTGGGTTTGAATTTACAGTAGGTCAAATTCGATTGCTTAATCACGGCAATGCTCACAAGCATTTTTTTAAAAACTATTCTGCTTTTGAAATTAAATTAATCTTTCGCTCGCCAGTGGTTTGACGTCGCCCGAGGAGACACATTTGTGGTCTCGAGTAGCGATTTTTAACATGTTTTTTAACATCCTAAAATAAATAGTATCTAGTTCTATTCTGTATTGAGCCCTCTTTTTAAATTAAATGTTACGTATTCAGTTTTTCTCATTTTCCCGCATATATATATATATATATATATATATATATATATATATATATATATATATATATATATATATATGCGTATGTGTGTGTAAGAGTTGTGTTCAATCTCCTATATTCCCTTGTGATAGATATGAATCGATTTCTCAGCAATCCCATCTCTGATTTATATAGCAGAACAGATTGGGGTTTTTGGCCTTATTTGACAATCAGTCTAGGGGAAAATTTTCTAAATTCAACTGTTCTGTTCAGGGCCATTCTGACACACGCCAAAGCAATTTCGTTCCGTCTGTTCTTGCCTAAGTGTGGCTACTTCAACACAGGCCTTCAGCACATTAATCAAATTATGTTAGGGTAGTTCTAAAGCAGTAATTTTTAGCCCTCGCACGACGAAAACAAGTGTACATCCCACCCAACAGACAAGCCACTAAATGTCTACGTAATCTCTATTCTTCAATGTATCATGGGTATATCTAAATATTTTTAAGTATTCTTTTTAAAACGATGTACAACTTTGTTGTTGTTAGTGTCTACTCTTAATAATTTTATTATCTAATGTAGTGATAAACGTATTCAAACTAATGCAATTAACATTCTTCTACCGTTTCTTCGTCTAACTACAATATATAATAATTAAAAATATTTGCATAAAGGCATGATAGGGTGGCAATAGTCATTCATTGTGAATAGTGCAAAATACTTGGATTATAACGTTTAGATTTAAAGCGTCCTGTCAAACCAAAACCGCAATATACATTTGTGTTAGACACGCAGGGAAACGACATTATTTAAGCGAAAAACATAATGTAAGTCTCGTGAATAAAAAGCAAAACACCTTGATATATAGTGCACGTTGCTCTGCCAGCAGGTGATAGATTTAAAACGGAGAATATGTAATTATAAACACAAACAGCTAGCATATTGAGACCTGAGCTGAGAGTGATACATAATAATATTAAATATTATACTGAGGAAGGTGCTGGACATTTGAATTTTGCTGCCGGTCCTGACTACAAGACATTTGGTTGAATCATGTAAATACTTAATTAGAAATGATGATTCCTGAAGCTGCATAAGACATGTTCTTATAGATTCTAATGCTGGTTATTTAATCATTATATATCTGCTTCATTTAGTTGAATTATAGTTAGTTACGGTAAATATGCTATTCAGTTCCATAGAATTGGGTGAGCGTTGTGTGAGCATGGCGTTATGGGCATGACCATAGGAGCTGAAGAAGCACATATTCATGAGCCGTAGGAATATTACAGGTAGGTCTTGAGGTGGAGGGGCTTCTTTCATTTTTAGTTTTTAATGAAGAGACAGGCAAGATGGTTTATGTGTAATATCTAGATAATTAAGAACTTTCACAAGCGGTGAATATCTGAGAGTATTAATTTACGAGAACTGAAAGTATTTCAAACTGAGTCTCATCTGCAAGTTAATGTACTGCCTTTGTCAAAACCAGTCACGGTATCGAGCACATTTGGCTGTGATGCATGTACCTGCTATAACCTTAGAAGATTAGATATATTCGACTTCGTATATTTTTAATCAAGCGTCGCTTTGGTAGCTTGCCGCTCTCTCAATGAGTAATACTAGTAATATTAATATTGCCTCCTTTTTAATATGACAGTCCTTGCAGACTGCAATGTATCTTTGAAGAGCTTCAAAAAGCTATCAAAAGACAACGACTTTGAAATCGAAATGTCACAAATGTGGCATATGGGAACATCAACGATCCCTTTTGTAGATGGAGCTCTCGGATTAGTTGGAAAAGATTCCAGTAGATTCTCTGAAGGGATTCCTGGAAGCCCATGGCTTAAAGAAATACAAAAACATTGTTCTTAGGATTACAGCCCACACCTTACGAAGGGCTTTATCTATTTAAAATATGTTTGTATTTTCTTTTAATTGATCGATGGAAAATGCCATGATGCTATTTCTAACCTTAGGACTCGGAAAGAAATGTGTACACACCAGAAATCAAAGGAATAATAATAATAATAATAATAATAATAATAATAATAAATAGTATTCGTTTTTACTCACCATTCAAGTGCCGACACAAGTAAAGTTTTGCTTTTATTTTTGTCATCCTACACGCAGTTTATATTAGTGATATTCTATTGAAATGTACAGAGTGTGACAGAAATTCATCACACATAACTGTAAGACATTAGTGGCAATGGTATCTTCATCTAGCTAATGTCATACAAATATGTGGTACGTATACCCGGATATATTTTTCATGCCCTCGATGCATTTTTAGGAAAACAAAGAAATTATAAAAAAAAAAAATGTTTACAGAGGTACTTGTTTCTTCATTAAATCCTCAACTTTGTAAAAATAACGCCTTTTTTTTTTCTTTCCGGTTTCCCCCAAAACACTTATTGTTTCATATAATATATTGCCGTATATTGCCGTATAATAATAGATGAATGATGATTGAGAAGCAGAGAAATCAGAGGCATAAAAAATAAAACAGACAGGTTGCCGAAAGAAAAAAAAGATAATCCGGTAAAAATATTTTAGAAAGACTTTATAAATTAATTTCCTGAAAACTATCAAAATATTAAAACAAATATCAGCAATAATAAAAAAAACAGGTGGACCCCCAAAATTTGGCATTTGAATATTTGAGTAACTACATGCCTTTGGTGAAATAAAATAGGCTTCATGCTGGACAATAAAATATCTATTTATCAAAATTCAAACAAGTATTTAAAGGGATGAAGATTTTATAAACTATTTTACAAAGTTTCACAAATGTTCAGTCTACGCACCATCTGTGACACGATACACATCAAGTGGCTAGTCCAGTTCCTGCCAAACACACCGAAACATGTCTTACGTAACATTCTCCAGCGCCTTAGCGAATGTCTACGGAAGTTAATCTAAGTTTGTAGGAAGAGGAGGGGATATGGACCTGTCCTTTCACATAACCCTATAAAAAAAAATCACAAGGTGACAAGTCAGGTAAACGTGACGGCAATTTCAACAGCACAATCTCATATTAACTGGCACACACGATCCATCTTGTCATGTCCGCACAGTGAAATTAGTTGGTGTTACACATTTTGTTAAAAATTGAGATCATTTGAGCGAGAATTTGATATGTTATTAGATTACAAAATATCATTTTTTTCGTTCTTCTGTATATCAAAAGTCAATAATATATTAACGGAGAAGGCTATCGATGTATTTTTCAGCTCATAATGAATATAGTATTTTATGATGTTTTGAATAGGTCAAATCTCTAGTGATTAGTGAATAGAGATCTAGTAGAAGTATAAGAACAATTCTTTCGGACCCGTCATTTCGACAGCATTTTTAAGGTCTTAATATATACGAACCTCATCGCTTTGTCAATTTGTCAAATTTACAAAAGGCCACAAATATATCCCAGTCGGCAAATACATCGCTCACTGTACAATAATCAATTGACTGAAGTATAAGATATAATATGGAATGTATAATAAAAAGAATATTATTAAATAAAACAATAATTTCTTTCCTAACTAGATAAGTTGCACAGACAGTAGATAATTTGTTTTCTCGAATTACTCCAATCTCGGAAGCAAATAAAGCGATAAATATAACTTGATGATTGTAAGTATACAAAGTTCATTTTATGGTAATTTTCTTGAGATATCTTTCGATTTTAAGATTTCAACATCAAAGAATTACTCTTTGTCAAGATATTCGGTAAAATTTCACTGTCATCTCATCGATAAGTAAGATGAAATGGATAAATATGAACAACTGAGGCCAGCGATAAAATTCCCGATATCAAGATATAAGTTTTGCAGACATTACACGCACTAGTATATGATGATTGATATGATATTACAGGGTCATGATCTCCGAAGTGGTTTATGTCTCACTTGAAAAATAATACGCGTTGCTAGCCTTGAAATCAAAACTCGAGTACTCAATTTTGCAAATAAATCATAAAGCAGATACCAACTGAACGAAATATACCATAATTTTATGGTCTCTGGTGGAACATTGTACGATCAAAATGATATTATAAAGCCTATATGTTTTAATCTCCAACTCTTGATCAAATGGGAATATGTATAATTTTTAAAATGCGAACACCTCTGCCAAAGATGGTGGTCTGTGTTTTCGAAGACATGCCTAAGGACTGCCATCTTATGAAGAGAATACAATGAATTTAAATTTAAAAAAATACGCATATATATATATATATATATATATATATATATATATATATATATATATATATGTGTGTGTGTATGTGTGTGTGTGTGTGTGCGTGTGTCTATTTTTATTTTAATCCTATCAAATTCACGGATATTTTTTTCTATTTTAATGTCATCAAGATGTTGGAAGTTATCTAGTTTCCTTATAATTAAATGGAGTAGGCTATAAATATTAACTAATTACAACGGGCAGTTTTTAACTTGTGCCTGACAATTGTTTAGTGCCTGAAACTGAGTTGCAGCGAACAGTGAGGATATATATATATATATATATATATATATATATATATATATATATATATATATATGGTGGGGGGCAGATCCTATGTTAAAGCTGGTGACTGACCGATGACCACTTGGCAAAGCTGGGTCGGTGACAGGCGTTCTCTGTCACCGGTCGGAGTAGGATAACGTTCCGACTACTCTCACAAAGTATAGTCTGCAGGTCGTTGTAAATGAGAGTAAAAGAGAAAAAAAGACAGAGAAAGAGAGAGATGTCTGAGATCACAGGGTTACCTCATTTGTATTTATCTAGGGCTGATCCTCATCTACAAGATTATTCTTTATTTTTATCAAAATAGCTCTTCATGTCGCACACATTTGGCTTCGATGCATGTGCGTTGTATACATTTTGTTATGCATATTGGATTTCATTTATCCATTCCCCAACGTTACATTGCTGACTTGCCGTTCTCTCTCTATTACTAATAATACTGCAATCAGCATTCATTGATTAGAAAAACATTAGCGATATAAAAAAATGTACTCATGTGAAACCGAGTAAAACCTAAAAACAGAGATATGAGCTATTTTGATGCTAATACGACAGTTACCGAACGCACGCGTAATTTTCCTTGAAACTGACCCGTCCGAAAATGCATCAGTTTCCTTGACTGTTACTTTCGAGCTTTCCTCTTCCTATAAATCTTCTCCTGAAAGATAATAGTCAGTGATTGATGGAGAAACATCAGTTATTATAAATTGTAAATTTACGTTGATTGAATTACGGTAAGAGTCATGTTTGGAATGGTTAACTTAGCACTACTTTCAGGTTCAGTTTTCCTTTAAATGAGGAATATACATAGTCGATAATTACTAACTAACATCAATCGTCAGTCTTCACATTACATGGCTTCATACATTCTCTGTGAAGTTTAGGATTATGGTAGAAAATTGCACACAAACGAATCTCTAATTTTTAATTTATTTACTATGGCTATATGAATTTTAACAATAGTTTTCTCATATATAAAGATAATGAAGTAACATTTGAAATAAGGATAATAGAATATATAACATTTGATTCAATGAGATGTTTTTTTAATAATGTGTCGGTCTTAACAATTTCAATTGTTATGCTTAATCTGTTTCGTATTTTTTAAGATTGAAGGGTTATTATAAACCACATCGTCTATTATAGAGGATAAGAGGAAATGTGAAATATACAGAAAAAAATTTAACATGATACATTATCATGAATCATTGTGTCTAAGGTGTTATAGTGTTTTTGTTCTTGCAGTCATTAAACTTTTGCATCATTTCTTTTATTCATAAACTCAAGGAATACAAATAAATCCTGTTTTTACGATAGTTTAATGGATTCTCTTCATCTGACGTTGTGTCTATATTATTGTTACAGACGGCATCTTTTACCTAAGTAAATACCTATTTAGATACATTACATAAGGCCGCTTTTCCATTTTATTTTAGTCAGTATAAGCACACATTAATATCCATATATGAAGACGTACATAATAAATCTGTAGTTTATCAGTGACATGTTTTTCCTTTACTACTAAAATATTGTTGCTTGCTTGCATTTGAAGTTTTCATCTTAAGACAGAGATAGGAATGAAACATTGGTCTTTTATGTGCAGTATTCGTTCAGCGTTTGATCCAATCAACTGGCTGTTCATGTCAAATCCCATTCAGATCTAATAATTCTAACAATAGTACCGTTTCTTCCTAATACCAGAGATAAGCTACGCTCAGTGTCATCTAATATCTAACCTAGAAAACGGGGGCTGTATGGTCAATTACAGTGGCCTAAAAATGTTATTAGCCAGGAGTAATATACTACATCCATTTCAAAATTTAATTACGTAATCCCTTTCAACATAAACAGAAAATATTTGGATATTGTCTTCTGTTTTCTAGTATCAGTGCTTCTATTCGAATTTTCCTGGATTTCATAAAGTTATCAACAATCGTCTGAGCCATATTTTGTCACTCCTATAGTAATGTTTCTTTAAGGGTTTCAACTGACGTGATTTTGGTTGCACGCTCTCGAATCTTCGGTCACGATGGTCCCAAAAGTGCTTTATTTGGTTAATGTCAGGATTTTGGGCTACCTATGGCAGTGACTTCATTCCTTGCGATTCCTCCCAGGCCTTTGCTACTTTGCTTGTATGATATGGCGATCAATCTTCTTGAAAAAGGTAGACATTCTTGTCAATCTGAATGGTTTCAAATAGTGGAAGTAGTTCTTTTCTCTAATATATGACAGTATTTTGGACCAATCAACCACTCGGCAACAAGACTCAGCACAGATTTCCCTCCAAACCAGACATCGCCACCCATCATTACTCCAATCCTTCCATATTTCACGGTGGCCTGCAGACATTCAGTGTTTTATTTACTTTCATCTGACCAAATTAAATTCTGTCAAATATCATAATCTTTACTTTCGAATTTTCTCGCCTAGTCCATTTGAAGGTTCATGGTAACCTCTGGAATCAAGGGCTTCTTTCTTGCATCTCTTCTTTGATAGCCTAGCTCATTCAGTCTTTCTCACCGTATATGGCGACATTTCCATGGTGATGGCGACATTGACGCTCTGACGTCGGTTTCTAATGATTTTATTATTCAGTGCCTTTTTCATTGGCTCAGACACGATGCTTGGTCTTCCTGAACGTTGTTCCACACGACAATTTTCATTAAATTTCTTGCCAATATTATTAACCGTTTGATTATTAACCTGGGAAATCCTAGCAATTTCTCTATTTGACTTGCCACACTGATGCCATCGTCTTATGTGCCCTTGTTGAAATTCACTAACTTCCTTACTTCCACGAACTTTTATTGCAAGATATAAATCATCTATTGTTCATAGATGAGAGTAGCTTGATACTAATACGGTATTGCCTGAGAAAAAAGAAGAGACATTATGAAACAAGGCAAAATTGCTGTAATCAGGGGTAGCCACCCGTGATTACAGCAAATTTATAGTCCACTGTATATCGGATTGACTACGTATTTGGGTGTAGAAATACATGACTTACTATAGTCCAAAGATCTCTTTTGGCGTAAGTCTACTAACTGTGTATCCCTGTTGGTACAAGGCGAATGGATTTCCCTGCTTGGCCACATCCCCTTGTTGGACTCCGTGGTGGGTGGGAAGCATTTAAATAATATGACTTCGCACACATTAGCGAAGAGTCCCCACGCATACATACACAGACTCAGAAAGCGACATAAAAGATTTTATCTTTTTCTAGTTTCATAGTCATCCAGACAGTAGAGAAAAAAAAAACTATTACAAATCTCTCCCCTTTTGTCCTCGAGCCAACAGAGAAAAAAAACTACTACAAATAACTCACCTTTTGAAAGAGAGAGAGAGATCAGCAAATATAGCACCTAAGTACATGAAAAAACACAACTAGTAAAAAAACATTCTAATTGTGTAAATAACAAAAAAATAAATATGCTGAACTGTTATTAAAAATAACCACCGTCCACAATATGAAAATCAACGAATATGCTTACAGATCCCACAACACACACAGAAGAGTTGTAAGAATGTTCTGAACTCTTTGGTTGAATAAAGTGAAAAAATCAAAATTTACTTAAAAACAACAAATATAGGATGTAAAGAGTATAACAATAAGAAAAAAACGATCAGTTATTTGAGACAAACACTTGAATTTTAACTTTCAATGCCCATTAACATCCAACTAAACTTAAAATTGGTTACATGATAGGAAACTTTGACGCATATATCACCAATCTATCCGGTGACACAACTAGCAACAGTTTGGGCACCACGAAAATCGATGCACAAAATAGACAATATGCAAAAGACGTGGAGTATCGTTCTCATCACACAAAATCCACATGCAAACTGCTAAAATTTGCAAACTTCAATGGAGAGCACTCTGCTGTCCCAGCTAATGAATAAATATGAAATATTGCAAAAGTGGTAATTGTTGATTTTTTTTCTCTTTTAGTCATATTAGAATAAGAGACAACGATTATCACCATACAAACTGCTACTAAGGAGCCAGTCTAAAATTCAGGACAGTACTTTAAAAAACCACACGTGGACAAACATTTATTCCATATTTATATAATTCCAGACTATTATTTTAATTCACAGAAAGACGCGTATATTTTAACCAAATCAATAATTTTTTTTCGGTTATTGAAATCAAATGTTTCCTTTCCTAAGTTATTTTAAGATTAGTGTAGCCATAACATGTAAAATCCAGAAAGACCGAACATTTGGATTCCATTAATTTCACTCGTGTACAATTTATTGCAATATTATATATGATTAGCACATATACATACACACACACACACACACACACATATATATATATATATATATATATATATATATATATATATATATATATATATATATATATTCATATGACTAAAATGTGTTACGTCAGTGATTGGTGTTATATTCAGCAAATCGACCCTAGTGTTTCATAGACGAACGTCACACGTCAGGTGGTTTCTGCAAGTATGGTGTAATTAATTTATGCTTTAGTTGAGATAGTCTTAAGTTACATATTGAGGAGTTTTTTTTCATTTCTTTTATATTCCTAGGTAATTTCAGTCTCATCCAAGATCAACTTCAGTGGTGAAATGCTAAGACAAATAAATTAATGTAATTGATAGTTGTGATTTTTTTGTAAACACGCATGAACCGCGCTGTTCTAATTATAAACACGTATAATAAACGTATATGATATATTACTTCGTTATATATTCAAAGATTAAATAATTATCTAAGAGATGTAACTTAAATTTAAGTATTTTAAAACATTATTATTATAACTGCAATTTGGTTTTTAATTACAATTTAGGTAATACTCATAATTATTTTGTGTTAGTTATAATTTTCTTATTTAAAGGGATTAAAAAAATTAAGTTTTTTTTTTTATTTTGAGATCAGTGTGGGATATATTCGTAGTTATATTAGTAGACAAAATGTTATTTTAGCATTTGTAGCTTTAGGGAAATTATTATGATTATAAATTATACGTAACAATTTAAATGCAATATTTTACATCATGTAGTAGTAGTAGAGCGAATTTCAATCAACAATGAAAATTGAAAATATTTTTTCTTATAATTAGTTCCCAGTAGTATTATTGTATTATATACGATTTTATCTATTTTTAGGTTTTTATTGATTAACAAATGATCTAACATGTCTTATTCATTAAGTAGCCGTTTCGTAATTTTTACAATGTAGTGAATACACTAAAATTAGTATATTTTGCTTGCGGTAATTAATTTAAAAAAAATAAATGCTCAAAGATTGATGAAAGCTATGAATCTAATTATTTGTGTCCATCGTTATCACCCCAGGTTTCGCACTGTTCGAAATACTGATTTCCTAAGAAAAATGAAAAATAAACCTGCCCTATTTAATAGACACCGACGCACAAAAGTTAAGTAGCACAGAAGTGGTCAGAACGTCTCACATTCTGGCAACTTCAAACCGGAGATCAGTGTACTTAAACATTGAAATTTCTTTGACCTTGATAGTATTATTTTGGATTCTGGGTAAAAAAAGAAAAAGAAAAACTAGTACGTTCTTGCCGGTCATAAATTGGCTCATCTTGTCTCTACCGTATCAAATCCTATTATTTAAGAGAGTTACTCTTGTTCTTTGTTGGCATTGCAAGGGGAAAATCATAAGGGTTAGCGTGAATGATCTGGACGTTTCGATAACTATGTGCTGTGTCTTTTCATGACATAGGTGATCATTGCTCTCTCCGAATTCCTGTCCTTTGTAGCTCTCCTAAAAATTGTTCCAATATCCATTTACTCAAGTTTACTGAGTAGATTATATGTTGCTTCCCTATATCCCTCAAGCCTTCAACCCGTGCTGCAAATATTACATTTTCCAAGCCCTTTTGCTTATTATGTATCCCAGAATCTTCAACTCAGTCAACGTTGATACTGTTTTTTGGATTTTCTCTGAAAATACTGAGAAGTGTGCTAGTGATTTGAAAAATAAAAACATTGTCACTCAATGATCACGGCATATCTGTTAAGTATAAGTGTCATTTTTGTTACCATTTTCTCCAAATCTTCGACGTTGCTCACATGTTAGGCTGATGCTTTTCCCAGCATCTTTCTTTAGAAGTATATTCACTTGGTTCAAGTCTCATATTCATCTATGAGGAGATTGTTTAGCATTCATTGCCATATAGTTGGACTGATATTACAGAACATTTCATCATTCTTTTCTTCGTTTCCAATGAAATAATTGTTTCTTAATATTTTCGTTAGCTTCTGGAATCCATCTTTAACTATCACCTTTGTTTACTGAAGTTGTAACAAAAGTGGAAGCGAGTATGTTAAGATGTCCTAGCGGAATCCATCTACCTTCAGAGTGCTTATGAAATAGCGTTTTCTTTCTCCTAAGTTGTAATTATTGAAGAATATCAATAAATTACTCAAAAAAAAAAAAAAAAAATGTTGGGATAAGCGTAGCATTATTTCTGGGATGGTAGAAATATATACGAAAGCGTTGTTTAGCATAAAAAATATATAAATACTATTCAACACCAAATATAATAATAATAATAATAATAATAATAATAATAATAATAATAATAATAATAATAATAATAAATAAATAAATTAATTAATTAGATTTAAAAAAAATGAAACAAATCACAGATAATAGGATTTCAATCCGAATATCTTAATCCTTTGACCAAAAAGTTCAGGCCATTCGCGAGCGAACACATTAATTAAGCTGTATTAATCACTTGATTCTTTGGACGTGCCAATATCTTAATTAGATAGACAATGATTAAGCGGGGCGATAGCCGGACGCTTAAGAACCTAATTAACAAGCTGTGAAAGATTCCAGCAGTTAATCACAGAAATCATTGCGTTCTCTGCCCTGGCATCATTTGAAACACCGGTGCCTCTGTCTTTTCAGAAGTGAAAAAAAGTTGAATTGAAATAAAATATCTCAGGATAGGAGAAAACAATACTTGTAAGTTTAACTTTAATAGTGAGTTCATTTCTTTTAGTTGAAATTTAAGAGGCCAGATACAAGGCAAAATCGCTACATAGAATGAAAGAAAAAAAACGTCCCAAATAACAGATACACTCCATCATCTAAGTCGATACAAACTGGCCAAACAGCGGTCACAGGATGCCGACACTCCAGACACTAATTCATGTTTAAAGCCAGAACTATTCCCATAAGAAGAAATTCAAAGTGGTGAGGGACTATTTTAGGTCTCTGATTACATATATACTACAACTTTAAAATCTGTCTCTTCAACACAGGGCATTCGAACGGACGTGCGGTTATAATATATACTGTTACGTGACTATTCCTGGAACCGATTAGTGTTGTAGGGGCATGTTTTGAAAACTTAACAGCAATGGTGTATCCAGGGATAAAACCTGTGTGTACTGCAGTTGTAACAAAAGTGGCAGTGTGCAAGGTAATATCTTAATTAGACCATGATTGAATGTGAAAGATAGCCGGACGATTAAGAGCCTAATTAACTAAGTGTGGGTGATTTCAGCAGTCAACCACCAAAATCTATGCGTTCTCTGTCTCAAGTTCATTTAAAATAGCGGCTCCTCTTTGTTTTAACATTTTAAGGAAGGTTTCCATTGTTTCAGATAAAGACGTTATCTTACAATGAATAGAAGACAAAATAGTATTTTCGTAAATTGTGCCAGAAATCTCATATTCCATTCGTATAAGTGTATAACAAATTTTTGTAAAAAAAAGAATGTCTGGATTTGAACAACAGCAAAGGCAGGGCAGAAGATATCGACTGGAAGAGATAATTGCATAGCGTCTTCCATACCAGCAGCATTTGAGAAAAAAATTAGAAAACGTTTTAAACGTGTTGAGAGTTTTAATAACTACTTTCCTCATAGTCAGGAAGTAAAAGGAATTTAAACAGCATAAAAAAAGAATCAGTTTACCTGATTGTCAGTCAACACAGGCGGACGCTATAAATTGACCCTGTTCATTTACCAAAGATCCCAAACCTCGTATCATGTGATATATATATATATATATATATATATATATATATATATATATATATATATATATATATATATACATACACACACACATATATATACACACACACACACACACGCACACACACACCTCAAAATCAATACCGTTTTGGTCATCTATAATTTTTTGACAATAGTGACTACTTTTGGATCAGACCGCTTTTTGGCAAAAGGCCCCGCGATCACCCAAGACGCGAAATATTAAACAAGGCACAGTGTTTGAAAAGCAGTAAAGCAAGTGCTCACCAGATGCTGTTGATTGACTTATGATGCAAACATTCCGCAGTTGATTCGCAGAAGAATCATCATTGATAAATATTCCTATGCCAATCAACAACATCAAACTAAAAACGACACTCAAGTCGGTCGTTACTTATCAAATATTTTTTAATGTTCGATCTTCATTCAGTACGGAACTATTGCTATGACAGTTTTATTTTGTAGTGTTGTGCATCATTATCATACGCGTTTCTACAGTTTACCGCGCCTCTTAGAATCAGAGGTATTAAATGCTTGAAAGACCCGTTAAAATTCATCGGTTTTTCTATTTTATTATTCTAATGAATCTTAATTCTTAATGACGGAATAAGCTCAAGGCGAGTTCTGCACCTATAACACATCCGTAGAAATTTCCCTATCACATCGATACATATTTGAGATTAACAACTTTAGAAAATGTTGCAATAACTTTGAATAAATATACATATGAATGTTGTTCGTTATTTTAAGAAATGAGTCTGCACTAATGAAAAGATTCTAAATTGCCAACTTTTCCATTTTAATGATACAGACGTTAAACACTTTGTTTTGTTGTATGTAAATGAGACACTGCTATAATGACAGTACCCCACACCAAATGCTAGTCAAGCTACAATCTTTCGATCTGACAAAGTCTATTTCGGAGGGTACTCTACTTCATTACAATATGGCGCCTCCGATAGTATCCCTAACGGCGTTGGATGAACAGGCGCAGGTAGGAACGTGGACTAGATGTTTAGCAGCGTTGGCTAGGGAAAAGGAACTGAAACAAGAAAAAAAAAAAACTCTGGAGGGGAAAATGAAATTACTGATTTATTTTGGCATCGGTAGGATGTGAATCCATAAAGAAAATATCCGTTATGTTGTACCCCAAAATACTGGAAGACTTAACATATGAGAAAATTTCAACCATTATAAAAAGAAACATGCGACAAAAAAAGTGTTAGCTATTGCAGAAAGAGTAAAGTTTCTGGAAAATTGACAGAATACAAATAAAACCGTAATGCAATATTTGCACAGATTGAAAAAAATCATCAAGATATTGCGAATTTGAAAAATTGAGTTCGAACTATATATCTATGGGAGACGAATGGATCCTTCGGAGACAAATTGAAGGCATATATTACGTTACAAACAAACATAAGATCATAGAAGAGCTACAAGCGAATGATATGAATTTAACTGTATTTAAGAATTTAAGAAGCAAGTGTAGAATTCATGCAGCAATTAGAATTAATTAATGAATTTAAAAATTCTAAAATTAATGTGGAAGCATACAACACAACTAAAATCCTAAATAGGTGCAAATATTGCGACAAAGGACACAAAAGAAACAAAAAAGAATATCAAACCATAGGAAATCTATGATTAAACTGTAAAAGAAAATTTTCAATCTGCGTATATATTCAAAAAGTGAATAAAAAGGGTAATAAATATAAACCCTCATCCTGAAAATACAGGTACATATTCGATAAGATCACCTGCAATAAGTAGAGAGACAGTGAAAAATGAGTGTCATAACTTTTCCCATGCAGGTTGACAGGGTGGGCTCAATGTTACATTGATCCCAAGGAATTTCTGGGGAAAAATGGATAAAACCAAATTAAGAAAAATAATCTCAATTTAAAACAATTTGATGGATCTGTAATCAAAACTCTGTGACCTTTTGAAGGAACTTTCAAGACAAAACCGTTTTGAGTTTATTCCAATCACTGTTGCAGAATATAGAGAAATCATGGACTCCTTGAAATGGACGTTTTAAAGGTGGATACGGCAAAGTTAATAAACCGAATAAATTCGGAAGAATCCGACATAGGACCATTGAAAGGATATAAAGCTAGTATTTGTCTAAAAGAAAATAATCACCTGATCTATTTTGAATCTTGAAAAAAATATGTCTTCAAATTCTACCTATAGTATTTGCAAAACTAAAGAAAATGATAAAACAAGCCGTATAGGAGAAAGTTGCCCAAGGTTGGTTTTGCGATAGTAAAATCCCAATGGCGATTGATATACGATCATGTTAGTTAACTAATGGAGGGATAAGTAGAATTATAATATGGTTATTATAAGTAGTTGATGAGATACAATTAATAATAGTTATTTTTCTTTCATCAACGTGATTTTCCTACCAATGTTGACATACAAGTGCCAGACATGGCCCCTAACAAAAACCCTTGAGAGGAAACGGATCACTTGTGAGATGAAATGCCCGAGGAAAGCAGTGAACAGTACCAGCCGAGACAAGATTTGGAATGAGGTAATAAGAGTTATGGTAGGAGCAATACTGATCATACAACACACCGAACAACAGAGGATCAAGTGTTTCGGACACCTCATTCGTATGCTTATCAAACAACAATCCTTACATCATGTACTCTGGTTGGAGAGCGAGAGGCAAACCAAGAAGACGCTGGAACAACCCAGTGAAAAAAAACTCTGAGCCCATGAGATACCTCTCCTCCCGTCCACTCGCCTTGCCACTGACACACGACTACGTTTCCCCGCGCCGCGTAACCGCCGTAGAAAACAAACTAAAACTAAACTATTATTATTCGTAGTAATACTAGCAGCAAAGCTTGAATCAATTACATGTAAATTGTAAATTTCGAACATGTAATTTATAAATCTCGTACTCTAATTATTAGGTTGTTCTGAATATAATTTCCTATTTAGAATAAAACGTTTGTCTTCTAATATATTATTTTAATAGTTGAACAAAATATATATTACTCATGCTTAATGAGTAAATCTTCCTCTTTGTTAATTAATATTATATTAAAATCTTTAAGAATTTAAATAAAATCATTATATAACCCTGATCTTGAATATGACAAATGATGGTTTTGCATTTTATAGAAGTTCAAGCTTGATGATAATGCTTCTTGATTTTCTGCCAGCATTGAAGTGAATGGTTCACTTGTGGTCGGACAGGTTAGGCGCCGATTTCTGAAGTCTGCAGTAGTTTAGAGTTTAGAAGATGAAAGTGGTAGAAAATTTTCTAACTGACAATCTGAATACACTAGTCGAACAAAATCCATGTGAAGACCCGGAGAAATACTCCCGATAAAGGTTAACAGAATTTCGGCAATATTGGACCATCTCAAGAACATTGGCAAAGGCGAAGAAACTCGATAAATAGTTTTCGCATGAACTTAGCGTAGAGTTTGATGGCTAGAAGCGTCTTCGACTATACATCAGATACAATTCGAATGATCCATCTCTTGCTCGAAGATTGACTTGTGAAAAAGAGTTGGATCGTTTATGACAGACGTAAATAATTGGCTCAATGCCATTATCATGACGTAGGACACAAGCACATCTCAAAACCGAAATTAAACAAACAGAAGATTATGGTGACTATTTGGTGGTCCGCTATTGGCGTTAATACTTACAGCTTTTGGCATTCAAACCGGAGCATCACTTTCCTCAAATCGATGAAATAAGCATTCAGTCCTGCAAAATGCGACTGGCGACTGGTTAAATGATGAGCAATTGTTCTTCATGACGATGCCATGTCATATACAGCCATAATGACGCTGCAGAGCCTCATCGATATAAGATACGGATATTTGCCACATCAAACATATTTCCCTGATCTCTCACCCAATAACTACAAACATTTAATGCATCTTGGCAATTTTTAATCCAAAAGTTGTCCAATTTCAAAGATGATGTCGACATATTATTCAAAGATTTATTTCTGTTTATATCTCTGAGATGAGGTATATTGATTACTTGCATTATTTACATTAATCGGACTGTTATCCTCATCATCATTGCCATATTCACAACGTTTCAACCTTTGTACGCTCCGGATTTCTTCAGGTGATTGGATAGTTAAGTTAAAGGGAAACTAACTGAGCAATTTGGAAGAGCCATGATATTGAATACTAGAACAATCTACACCGGATGCAATGAAGATGATGCGATTATTAAGAGTTTATATTTATGAGATGAGGCATTATGTACACTATTTACATTATTCGGACTATTTTCCTCATCTTTGTCGCCATATTTATTACAACGTTTCGGTCGTTGTACGCTCCGCCATTCTTCAAGTGGTTAGAATGTCTAACTGAACCCTTTATATCACTCACTGACGTAGACTGTTCTAGTTCCACGTGACATGTTTAATGGATGTCAGTTAACTGATAACTGTCACCCATTATATGCAAATAATGGTATTTTTGCCTCCAAAACTTTACCGTTTTATTAAAAATGAATAAATAAAGTTGTAGTTCGATGAAAAGAATGTATAGATGTTCGGGGTATGTTTTTTTTCTTCATTTTATTAATATATATATATATACAGGTATAAAGTTGATATTTAAAATCGGACTATTTCCCAAATGATTAATGTAAGAGCCGGCCGCGAAGAAGCAGTACCCACCTATTACACAGATTTTCCTATTTCCAAGAAAGACAATAAGAACACTGTCTCCCGTTGATTTGGAATTGTACCGTCTTTTGACCTTTCACAAAAGAAGTCGTAGGGATGTCATGAGAAACTTGACTGTCAGGAACAAACACCAAACTTCCTCATGGGATTACAATGAGAAACAACGTTCTGTAAGATTTGGTGTACAGTATTTCGTTAAATACCATCAGAAATAAAACAGCGCCAAAGGTCCATCATCATATTTTATAGGATATAAGGCAGTGCTCAGACTAAGTTAAACACGGAGGGTACGCGATTCCGACTTAGGCCCAATTGTGTGAGAGTGAGAGAAATATTTTCAGACTTAATTCATCGAAACTAAATCTATAATTGATAATTGTTTCCTCAAGGTCGCACCTCATTACGCTTTCAAGGATTTTCCTGCTAAATAATCACTCTTTCAATCTTTGTCTGAAGAAAGAGATTCAAACATTCATTTTGCTTATTCGCATAATATTAGACCAGAGAGCCATTAACTATTTCCTATCTCAGACTTTATAAAGCACTGTTAAACATAGGCACACACACACACACACGCGAGCGCAAATATACACAGAGAATATATATATATATATATATATATATATATATATATATATATATATATATATATATATATATATATGTATAAATTAATGCAGTTTAAATATCTAATAATTCTAGAAACGAAAATGACATAGGGAATCACAGAAATTTACAAGTTTCATGCTAACGAAGACATTAATAATTATCGATGTGATGAGACGGCCCATCCAAAATTTTTAACACGTATAGAATTATGAAGTGTTAAATTAGCGGCTTCCTGCGAATGTTTGAAAGTTTGTTTTGCCAATTATTAAACAATAGACTTTAGGAAAACTGAGGAACACTCGAGTTGAAAAGAATTTCTCAGGAAATTGGGAGAATTTGTGGCCACGGTTTAAAGCAAATAACTTTGGCACAAATGAATCTATATATATATATATATATATATATATATATATATATATATATATATATATATATATATAATATATATATATATATAAATATATATATAAATATATATATAAATATATATATATATATATATATATATATATAAATATATATATATATATGTATATATATATATGCATATATAAATATATATATATATAAATATATATATATATAAATATATTTATAAATATATATATATATATATATAGATATATATATAAATATATTTATAAATATATATATATATATATATATATATAAATATATTTATAATATATATATATATATATATATATATATATAAATATATTTATAAATATATATATATATATATAGATAGATATATATATATAAATATATTTATAAATATATATATATATATATATATATATATATATATATATATATATATATATATATATATACAAATATAGAATTGGTTTATAGGGATTAAATTCCGATAAACAAAACATACTATTCTTAAAAGTGTTCTCAATACAGAGTAGAGCAAATATAATTATTTATTCGAAAATATAATATACGTATGTTGTAAAATCACTACAAAAATAGTCATTTTCTTTCAACACTTCTGGTGTCTTATCAAGTGGTGGTGTTGAATGTAGAATAAAGGGTTTTAAAAGGTTCAAATCAATCAAACATCATTCGCAAAGAGAAACGCTGTTACATAAGCAGGAATGACCAAACAAAATACAAGTATATGAGAAGTCAAAAAACTTGATAACGGACATAGGTTATAATAATTATTTAATACTTTAATGTTACGGTTAGACTAAAACAGAATTCATTCTAACTAATAAATATTAAATTATACTATAAAATTCAAAATTATAAATTTTAAATTTACAAGTTTAAAATTATAAAATTAGTTAAAGAAGGCACATTCAAACTTGAATATTCCTTGGTGGGTGTATCTGCGTGTCTTTGTCAATGTATGTGTGTGTATGCGCGTGACTTTGTCGGTGTCTGCGTGTATGGTCGTTTGTGTGTACATTTCATTTTGTGGAAATATTTAATTTCTCGTCGCATTTTTAAGTGATAATATATCTAAATATGTCTGTGTGTTTGCGTATTATAATCTGATTGTGTATGTATTGTCTTTTGCAAGGTTTCGCCCTACACTGCCTATGTCTTTCCTTCAAATGTATATAAGTTGTAACGGAGCTCAGATCAGCATTATATCGTAAAGTTTATTGCAAGTTAATTTCAGTAAAAACAAAATAAATAAAAGAACATGCATTTTCTCAACACAATTTCTTTAACTACATGACGGCAGTGGGAAAGTGACTGATGTCGAGATGCCAGGCCAGGACCAAAATAATTGCTGACAGTAACGGCACAGGGAAACTATATGACGGTGGTGAGAAATTGACAGATGTCGAGATGCAAGGCCAGGACCAAAAGTATTGCTGACAGTAACGTCACAGGGAAACTATATGACGGTGGTGAGAAATTGACAGATGTCGAGATGCAAGGCCAGGACCAAAAGTATTGCTGACAGTAACGTCACAGGGAAACTATATGACGGTGGTGAGAAATTGACAGATGTCGAGATGCAAGGCCAGGACCAAAAGTATTGCTGACAGTAACGTCACAGGGAAACTATATGACGGTGGTGAGAAATTGACAGATGTCGAGATGCCAGGCCAGGACCAAAATTATTGCTGACAGTAACGGCATAGGGAAAATACATGACGGCGGTGAGAAATTGACGGATGTCGAGATGCCAGGCCAGGATCAAAATTATTTCTGTGAGTAACGGCACAGGGAAACTACATGACGGCGGTGATAAAATTGACTGATGTCGAGATGCCAGGCCAGGACCAAAATTATTACTGACAGCAAAAGCACAGGGAAACTACATCACGGTGGTGCGAAATTGACTGATGTCGAGATGCCAGGCTAGAACCAAAATTATTGCTGACAGTAAAGGCACTGGGAAACTAAATGACGGCGGCGAGAAATTGACTGATGTCGACATGCCAGGCTAGGACCAAAATTATTTCTGAGAGAAACAGCACTGGGAAACTACATGACGGTGGTGAGAAATTGAGTGATCTCGAGATGCTAGACCAGGACAAAAATTATTGCTGATAGTAACGGCAGAGGGAGACTACATGACGACTGTGAGTAATTAACGGATGTCGAGATGCGAGGCCAGGATCAAAATTATTCCTGAGAGTAACGGCACAGGGAAACTACATGACACCGGTGAGAAATTGACTGATGTCGAGATGCCAGGCCAATACAAAAATTATTGCTGACAATAACGGCACTAGGAGACTACATGACGACTGTGTGTAATTGGCGGATGTAGAGATGACAGACCAGGACCAAAATTACTGCTGACATTAACGGCACAGGGAAACTACCCGACGGCAGTGAGAAATTGACTGATGTCGAGATGCCAGGCCAGAACCAAAATTTTTGCTGACAGTAACGGCACAGGGAGACTACATGACGGCGGTGAGTAATTTACTGATATCGAGATGCCAGGCTAGGGCCAATATTATTGATGATTCTTTATTTGGTGGGGATTTTAGCAAGAATTTCTAAATATACAGCAGGGGCAGCGGATAATATGTCACAGCAATATTCAAAGTATGAACTTAATGTATTGCAGCCATAGCAGCAGCAGTATCGTGTACACTGCAAGGAGTACAGATGGATCTTATGAAAATTCAGTCTGGTTTTGATGTTTTCTTCTGTGCTGGTTGCCTAAAATCAAGTGAGACAATGTTGCTCTCCCTATTAATCCATAATTAGAGGGAAAGCGATTCGTGACTTTGCATTAGTAAGAGCTAATTAAAACAAATAAAATTGTGTGGGAATCGAATTCAAGTCGCCGGATTATTGGCGGAAATACTCATTTCCCTATCCGCTTTTCGGTTATGGCAAATATGATTGATAGAGAGAAAGCGTCACCCTTATCATACATTAGCTTTTATTACAATATAATGAAGCTACTTGTCAAATATCGTTACTATTCACTGATTGCGTTTAGTCGAAATCTCAGATGCGTACAAATAGTGAGTTACCTTAGTCGATAAGTTTGGGGAGAAATACGTAACATCATTTCATATTTTGTTATAAGCGCAAAGGACTGATTCACTGATGAAATGAAATGTCAATGCCGCGACAACAAAGCCTCATGATCGGAGTAGAGAAGAGATGACGAGAAATCCTCTCGGTCCCGTTTGAATAGATATGGCCGCAAAACAAATCTGAAGTCGTATAGATGGATATGATATGATGCGCGGTCAGAATTTTTCATAGCATTAGCTATTACTGAAATTGACAGATAGACAGAGTTCAGCTTAGCGATGACCGGAGGCGCGTGTTTTCACTGCATCAGATTTATATACTGAAGGGTGAGGTGGCATAAAAATGAATTTCTTTTGCTCTTCATGCAAGTCATTCAAGATGGAATCGCAAGAAAAACTAAATATATTGATATGACAAAAACCTTACATTTTGCTTATGGATGTTTTAGACAGCCCTTCCGGAGACCATTAGATACAGTACAAAGATCACTGTTCCCATCTGGGGTGATTTAACATACCATATTCCTCCAAATATAAGAATACGAATATATGTATATATCTATGAACACATGGATATCTACCTTCTTCAGCACACTTTTGTTTTTATCCGTAAATTTTATATAAAATACTGTAGATTTATGGATGTTTTAGATCTAATACTGTAGATTTAAGAATGTTTTAGACAGCCATTCCGGAGACCATTAGATACAGCACAAAGATCACTGTTCCCTTCTGGGATGACTTCACATACCATATTCCTCCAAATATAAGAATACTAATATATGTGCATATCTATGAACACATGGATATCAACCTTCTTCAGCACACTTTTTGTTTTTATCTGTAAATTTTATATCTAATACTGTAGATTTATGGATGTTTTAGATCTAATACTGTAGATTTAAGGATGTTTTAGACAGCCCTTCCGGAGACCATTAGATAGAGCACAAAGACCACTGTTCCCATCTGGGGTGATTTCACATACCATATTCCTCCAAATATAAGAATACGAATATATGTACATATCTATGAACACATGGATATCTACCTTCTTCAGCACACTTTTTGTTTTTATCTGTAAATTTTATATCTAATACTGTAGATGTTCTATCGAATTCTGTATATTATCTAACGAGCTGTCTCATTATGAATTCGGCACCACATCCCAAATCAATCTACTCATAAAATGAGCGTCCTTGCTTTCACTCACGAGGTCAATGTTTTGATGATGAGGAGAGCTTTGCGGATGACATAGGAATTCGTATTTAGGACGATAATTGTCTTGAATAAAAAGTCAGCATCTTCTACGTAGTGTTTCAAGAAATAGTAATCACGTAAAACATTCCAAAACAAAAACTTGGAAGTGAAAAAAACAAAAACGAAAAAACAAACAATGATGTCACCTACTGCGGATACATCATATAAATACAATAACTGGAATTATTAAATGCTAAACACTACAAACACACCTATGAATATAATATTACTAACAATTTTAATATCGAAAAATAAAGATATTTTACATAGAATAGGCTGCACTGGTGGTGGTTTCCCTAAAAAAACTAAAGCATAGATCAAGATTGTAAATAACCTCGTCAGATCGAAACTTTCATAAGCATATCATGCAAGGAGGACAAAATCTTCGAGAAATATTTAATCTGCCATATGTACAGGAAGAACCACATTCTCAGATTAATGATCAAAAAGGGTTTTTCACGAATGAAACCATTAGGACCCAGAGAGGAACACCTGTCTTCGAACCCTATGGACTACATAATCACAAGCAAGGAACTGTAGCAAGTGAGACGAACATCACTTGATACATTTCAAAAGTAGAAACAACAAAAATTGGGACACATATAACTCGAAGAGAAAATACCATAATCAAGTTGTTGAAGTTACATAGTAATTACAACAAAAGGTTAGGAAAGACCCCTACCACGAATAAATGAAAGATGGATAATAGTTACAGTATGCGAAAAAAATTTTTCGCTTGAAGATGGAACAGAGCTTACTTTAACTCAATTTAATTCAAATAATTATACTGAAGTCTTCGGCTCTTGTTTTGAAACATGAGACCTCTTATGTAGCGTGTTGGAATCATATTTTTAAATAAATAATTATATATATATATATATACTGATGTAAAGAAAATATTAACGAGCCACAATAAATTATCGCGTATTAAAAGCTGATATCTCCTTTAACCATGCAAATAAATGTTTCAGGATTTTGGTATACACGATATAATTGTTGTAAATTTATCAACCCCACCACCAACAAGGATATATGCCAGCATAAGTAGTAACGTAATCGCCTGGCCTAATATTGACTTCGCGCCACATCTATGTTGTATCGATATCCTGCAAATAAGTCTGCTCCCAGGTTTTCTTTGTGTGCGTTGGACTAGTTTTACATCGGAGTGACCAGTGGTCAGGTCATATACACGATAAAAAAAAATAGTGCTAGAAATCTTAGTTCTCTGACAAAATATATCATTTAAGAAATTGATGCTAAATGTGAAAAATATAAAACTCACTACAGAAGGTATTTATTCCACCTACGTCAGAGGCGAGTTTTGAGGAACAGGTTGAAAATCGGGAACTACCTAACTACCGATATATATATATATATATATATATATATATATATATATATATATATATATAATAAAAAGTCATAAACACTAATATTCCATGGTCATAATTTATTCCATTGGAATCGTAAATACGATCCAATTCATCAGACCTACAAATTCAAAAAATTTTTTGAATTTGTAGGTCTGATGAATATTAGTGTTTAAGCCTTTTTATTATATCCTTACTCTGTCCTGGACATTGAGTTCTACCTGGATTCTATCCTATCGGAATTTTTTATTCTAAAATATACATGTGTATATATGCACCTGTGGATTTTGCATATATATGTATATTTACCACTAATATTATCTCGTTCTCTCTCTCTCTCTCTCTCTCTCTCTCTCTATATATATATATATATATATATATATATATATATATAATATTGGAATTATCTCTGTTCACTTTTTGTTAATGCAGTTTGGAAAGGCATGAATCTTATTATTAATCCCAAATTGTAGAGTAGTTAGAAGACCCAGTGAAACATTCAAATTTAGCATCGATATAACATACCGTCTCTGTAAAATTTCTGTTACTTGTGGAACACTGCTAACGCCATGAGTTTATACGGCCATAAATTGCAAGGATTCTGTTGAAATAAATGCAGAACAACCATATTGTATATTATTATATGAAATTATATTATACTGAAATATATAACATTTTCTTCCTTTGGACAAGAGACAATATTTTAAATACTAATTACTGTGGATTTTATCTCTGTCGTGCATTCTAAATCATTACACGTTTTTATACTGCCATATTTCTTGATTGGTGAGTCAAGACACGGAATTTCTAGTTGCCAAGGCTATTGTATATGGCGTCGTTGCAAGAGAAACAGTATTAGATAATTCTCCTAATTGATCTATCTCGAAATAAAAACATTATGAGGCACACACACACTCACACACATATATATATATATATATATATATATATATATATATATATATATATATATATATATATATATATCAAAAGAGGAGTGCTTAGAAATCCATTGGTAATAAATTATTTCCCGGGATCAGACGCCTAGCTCTTCAGACACAAAAATTTTACAACAATAAATGTATTTTAAATTTATGCAGTCAGACGCAAAAGAAAAGAGAAGAGAAGAGAAAAACGATAAAAGAAAATAAATAGAAAGTGAAAAGAAAAGAAAAAGATAAAGAAAAATGAAGGCAAAGGAAAACGATTAGAGAAAAAAGAAAATACTTTCGAAAATAAGAGGGTGAGATAAGATAAGAGGGTAGATTTTAAAATAAGGTTACTTTTATGGGGGAAAGGAAAATTATAAGGGGAGGCAAGAGAGAGAGAGAGTAATAGAGGGAAAGAAGGGAAAGACAAGTGTTAAGCAGTCAGCCGACGGTATAACCTAAAATACTCTTCTTATTCCAGGGACAAGACAAGTAACGAGAGTGAATATGTTATTCGGTTGGTGCAAAAATAATGCCGTTTTCTCACATAGTAACATATGGGAGAAAACGACAATGTTTTTGCACCAACCTAATAAAAAAAAGAAAACGTGGTAGAAGATAGGGAAGAAAGAAAAGACTTTCAAGAATGAGAGGGGGAAGTTAGAGATTTTTAGAATAAGGTTTTTCATGGGGAAGGGAAAGACAATATATAGGCTTAGGGTGGGGAAGAGAGAAAGAGAGTGAAAGAAAAGTGTTAAGCATTCAGCCGATTGGTTCAATTCGAATATTCATCTGTTTCCCCGGAAATGACAAATAAAAGAGAGTGAATATATACAAAAAGGAACACCTTCAAAAAGTATGCATTAAGATGTCTATTCAATTCATGCAGTGGAACAAGGTCATCGACCATAACGATTATCATTTCAAAAAATGTTGAGTATTATGTAAATAATAAAATTATTGATATTTTTTAAAAATATATAAAAAAAATTGATAATAAATAAATATAGTGATCAGCATAGGACCATTTTAAGTGACTTAAATCATACATTTACGAATATATATATATATATATATATATATATATATATATATATATATATATATATATAAACATAAATAAAAATACATATGGGCAAGAAAGCAAAAATATACATCTAGCAATATACAAATACAGACATACTCACCCCCATATATTTACAGATATATTCCCATGTGCACATAGATAAACACACACACAGGTATACATATATAGCTATACATGCACGCACATATACATACAAGTACATATAAGAATAAACACGTCAGAATACACACACACACACATATATATATATATATATATATATATATATATATATATATTCACTAGCTCAATCACTAAATCTACTTTCAAAACCTACCACGAATCTAACTCTAGAAGTCATAACATAATTTACCTCCTAGAATGCACACTATGCCAGAAACAATATGTAGGAAAATCTGAATGGCCCTTTCACTACAGAATTAATAATTATCGTAATCGAATTAAGTCGACTCCCCATGAAAACTTATTACCTGTAGAACAACATTTCCGCCTGGAAAAACACGATTTCAAAACCCATGCCAAATTCACTATAATTGAGAGAATAGAAAAGTTCAGAGCAGATAACATTAGAAAGATTTTAGAGTTCCATAAAAATAAGTGGATACAACGTCTAAAATCACAATATCCAGCCGGGTTAAACCACAAATTTAACAATACTGATAGTACCAATATATAACTCAACAAATCAAAACCTACCCACATTTTTCACCCACACAAGACAGACATGCTTACGGAGTTGTGGAGGCCTCACACTTATACACACACCCACACGAATATACACACTTACACACATCATACTCATTCACTCCTTAATGAGCCAAATGATAACACACACCCACAGTAATACAGACGCTTACACATATCATACTCACTCACTCCCTAAGAACCAAATAACACACATACAAACACTAAACAGAGACACATCCACTCACCAGGTCCAATAAAACTGTCAAACTGACCAAGGAATTCAGTGTAGCATGTATTTATCCAGGTCTTATCTCAAATAACAACTTAAAAGAGACTGTTTAAGCAACACAAGGATTGTTAAAAGATTCATGTTAAAAAGATAAAAAAAAACAAAAAACAAAACAAAAAACAAATGAAAACTACAGACAAAAGTTCATTTTCTCCAGCGAAACATTAATTTCTGTAGTTTACTGCTACCAGCAAGCATAAATATTTCTCCTCCCGATGCTGGCCATTTTGGTCGAAACTAGTCGAGGAATCTAAATGAAATAATAATAAAAAAAAAAAAAAAACGAAAAAGTATTAATCTACAACCCAGTGTGTCTAAAGATGTTAATTTTGTAATACTTTTTTTTATTGTTCCATATATATATATATATATATATATATATATATATATATATATATATATACATGAGTATATGTTGATAATAATTCTAGTAGTAAATTGCAAAAAGTATATGTAAATATAAAATAACAAAATATAACATTATAGAAAAAGAAAATGAAATTATTCCATAATTTAAAATTATACATGGTGTAGGGAAAATAAACACATAAAGAATCATATATATATATATATATATATATATATATATATATATATATATATATATATATATATATATATATATATATACACACACTGATAGCACGTATGCATATATGTTAGTATCATACTTAATTATGTTATTCGGGAATTTTGAAAAATTACCTATATCTACATTTGAAGACAAATTCACTTGGTTGCTTTAATAATTCATTCGTTTTTCCATATTTAATTTTTATAATTAGTTCTTAAATTGTTGGGAGTCCGAGATTTTCAGATGATAGTCCATTTTATTAGTGGGGTGAAGGCTCCATCTTTGAGATTAGAGTAATGTTTAGACAGAGATGCATTGGTGAAGGATTGTAAAAACGTTGCTTCTAACATCCAGCAGAAATTCATATGTAAAATTTTCTGTAATTGCTTTATCTCCCGATTCCACCATGTTTCACATTTACGTCTTGACACACCATGCCATTTACATATTAACAAATCAAATTCATTCCCTCCGTGTTCCATCGACGTAGAAGTAAGCTCCACTCAAACAGCTTTTTCGGACTCTTCATTAGAATCCCAAGGGGATCTTTCACCGAACACTACAATATTAACAATCTTAGTCTAGAGAGAGACAACCGTTATCTTTCCCTCCATAGAAACTACCCCCTAATTCAGCACTCTAAGTCGAGTGACCTCCGGACCTTGTACATATTGAAACTTTCTCTCTCTCTCTCTCTCTCTCTCTCTATATATATATATATATATATATATATATATATGCACACACAAATAAATAAATAAATATATATATATATATATATATATATATATATATATATATATATATATATAAGTTTTAACTTTAAAAGAAAAAAAAATACAACCTGATGAAGGAGACATTGATCTTTGAAAGTACTTGCTTAACTTTAAAATGGATTAACAGTATTTTCATGCATATATTATGTTCTACTAGCGAATCGATTTCGCTATTAATCGCATTAATATTGCTGATTGATTCTATATATGATTATTTCTTTATATATATATATATATATATATATATATATATATATATATATATATATGTTGTGGATTCCGCGTGAAAAATCGGTCTCCAATAAATGACAAATGCAAGTATTTAAGCTAAGAAATTAAATGTATTTACACAAAATACAAAAGGTAATGCTGTTAGTAAAATCCAGGAACGTCGGTTAGTATTAATCAAAGATCACTATATACAGTCTCGAAGTAAACTTCCTTAGAGACGGGCGTCCTTGTAACTGGCTTCTAACGTCAACTCAGTTACAGTGTCTATGTACTTTCCACTTGGTTTCTCCACCCTGTTCCTCTACTCTCATCTCTGATTGACTGTGGCTATTTCATGGCATCAGGACGAGTCCATTTATATCAGAAATCGGTGGACCCCATAATATATATATATATATATATATATATATATATATATATATATATATTATAGCCATTAAATCTTTTTCATTCTATATCAAATTTGACTCTTCTTTTCTTGCAGTGGTCATGCGATTAAGACAGCCTATGGTAAACTAATTTCTGACCACACACAACTGAAGAAATCCATTGTTGATTTAATAGCGTGCGTCTATGAGTAAACCTGCCATTAGTCAATTGATATATCACTGATATTTCCATATCATTTCAACATCTCTCATCCAGATCGGCTTCCATTAAGACTTCTGTGTTCAATACTAAGAATGCAAAATTATTGCCTAGATTATTTTTCCTTTCTTTATTTAATCTAAGACAGATAATCTAAGAAAATAATCGGTCCTAATGCAGGATGTGAGGAAACACAAAATGGAACCAGATAATTGAACAAACATGATTTCTTATTAAGCAACGACTTAATTCATTTTTAGTTTAACACTGATGTCTAATTGTTAATTCTGCAAACAGCTAAAGGTTACACATGTATTCGTAAATACAATTTCTATATTTAAGAAAGTGGCCTTTACGATTGAATGCCATGATATGTATTAACATTGATGGCACATATTAAAAGTGAAAGTTTATTCTTAAAGTTTCTAAGACATTATCAGAATTCCAATACGTAATACGAATTTATTTCATCGATTATATTTTCCTATGTAGTAATCGTGATAAATTTATGATATGAACATGCATCTCTCTCTCTATGGCTGATAATACCTGACGAATGGGTCAAACTGCTGATAACACTACTGGAACATTCTAGAAGATTCCACTTGAATAATCTAAAGTATTAAAGCAATTTAAATGTTACAAATTTGAAATTTGCATTGTACGAATTCTTTTCCACACATTAAAAATGGATAGATGGGATTTATTTTTATTAAATCAAATGGGATTTATTTCTATTAAATCAACATCTTTCTGTTTTCTTTGCATATTTAATTATACATTGTACAGATAATTATATGGAAAAGGTGTTTATTTATTCGTCGGAAATATTAGGTTGGTGCAAAAATAATGACGTAATAATGTCGTTTTTTGACGTTAAAAATATGTCAAAAAACGACATTATTACGTCATTAGTTTTGCACCAACCTAATACAATAAATTATAAATGTGTCTGTTGCGAAATTTTGTTTCCCCTTATATATATATATATATATATATATATATATATATATATATATATATATATATATATATAGTCAAACCTACCAAGATAAACCTACCAAGGTTTCAGCTAAGCGTATCGTCAGGGAAGGCTGGCTTTTTCTTTCTTCCCTGACGATCCGCTTAAGGGAAACCTTGGTAGGTTTATCTGGCTCTCTAGGTTTAACTAGGTATTCTCTGCTTACCGTATTGAACACTTTATTCAGTTATTTTGCTTACTCGTATCGGTTTTGTTTTTTTTTACTCTGAACTTGCATGCTAGTCGATTATTTTCGGCTGACCTACATGATCTTTATTTTTTTTATACCTTTTTTCCCCTTTGCTGTTGGTTTGATTATTTGCAAATCAAGACACCGAAGGTTTTCCGGACGAGTATAATTTCTTATATTTATAAGATTACTACTACTACTACTACTCCTACTACTACTACTACTACTAATTAATATATATATATATATATATATATATATATAGAGAGAGAGAGAGAGAGAGAGAGAGAGAGAGAAAGAAAGAGAAAGAAAGAGAGAGAGAGTTTAAACAAATTTTTGGATTAACATGAATCAATATTTTCAGAAATAATTATCCTATAAAGCAAGGTTTATTTTAATAAACGTGTACACAAATAAACATTTTTTTCAAGCAATACACTCCAACCAATACGGTAATGCCTAAGACTCTAGGGCCTACCGGGAGTGAAAGAGAATGGGAATACATTAGAAGAAACCGGAAACCCAATGTTAAACAGGAAACAATGGGTAAACCTCTACTCCTTTTCAACGGATCGAGGAAGGTTTGAACTGGACGGGGAATTCCCGTGTGTTTCTGCAAAAAAGTATGAAATATTTATTGAGAAAAGACTGGTCATACATC
The DNA here is from genome assembly GCA_963932145.1 of Acanthosepion lycidas. Lineage (NCBI taxonomy): Eukaryota > Metazoa > Mollusca > Cephalopoda > Sepiida > Sepiidae > Acanthosepion > Acanthosepion lycidas. The sequence continues at coordinate 48,472,059 of OZ010574.1, read as the reverse complement.
TTAAACGTACACTTTATGCATTTATAAAAAAACTGCATATGTATTTTTTCTCTTGCATATGTATATAAAAGTGATGAGAATATTTAGATGCCTGTATATGTAAATGTTTATCTTTTGGCCATAGTACGTTCAAATAAAGACTCGTTCTCGTCTTATCATCGATGTTAAGCATCCTTCTGCCTTTATCAGCGAGAGCTTAGGAATACCCGGTAACCGCTTGGGAATACTAAGCGCTGTAAGCTTGGATATGCGTGTGGTTTGATGGTTAAGAAATCGGATAGACTGGTTCAAATTCCAGATGATTTCATTGCACCACCTTACGCGCAAATACCCCTGGGAAAATTAAGAATCTATACTCACCACAGCTATGGTTTAAATAGGACAGACTAGGCCCAAGAACATTAATATGCAACCATACTGTCACAGAAATTAAGAGCAGACTACAGCGAGAATGAAATCAGTAGAATCTTTTACATAACTACGAGACGAATTAAATTCTTCACAAAAGGATATAATAATTCGCAAAGCTGAAGAATGCGCTGCCTGAAATAAATAGGAAGCAAACTGATCTACCAGTCAACCTCAAACGAAGATTCTTTAGCGCCACTCTAGGGGTGGTTTTAATGTATGAATATTAACTAAAGCCCTAGCTTCTGAGCTTGATCGAACATGCACTCGGATGCTGAGAGCTAAAATTTATATCTATTGGTGACAACATCCAATTAAATCACAGCTCTATACACCTATCCCTGATATTTCTATAATCTTACGCGAACGCAAAAATATGGAACCTTCTACGAGATAAAAGAAGAACTTGTGATTGATCTACTGCTCTGGACACTAGGGTAGGTCGATTTTGACTGTTTTTTTTTAAATATCAAAAAAAATAATGTACCGTAATAATGTAGAGTTCACCTTACTTCTACAAATACCCACTCTATATTCATAAAGGAGTCTTTGGTCACAACTAAGAGTATCTGCATTTTCAATTTTAAAAATAGAATCCAGAGGACTGCCAACAGCTGAAAATGATATTTGGGGTAAATTATGGTAATCATTTGCACGTAATGTTCCAAGTGGACCATTGAATGTGGCAGGGTTTTTTTTGGTACCATCTACATGTTTAAAAAAAGCTCTAAACGGAAGTTTATTTTGGTGCAAGGAGCGACCAATAGTATGAAGATTTCTGTTAAGTTTTCTTTCTAGAGGTGCAGCAAATCCACCTTCACAGCCTGAATTGGCATTAGTGTTTGTCAACAAGGATAGTCTTGATAGTGCTCACACTGTTGAATTCATGCAAAACAGCCACTTGTTCGGCAAGAACCACACCAGTTGCACCAATATTAGGAAGAACCTTAGGTATCAGATATTCACTTTCATATGTAATCTTTGTAACAGTCAAGTGGGGTTATGGTCTCTTGGTCTTTTTTCAGTCTTCTCTCTATTTTTCTCCAATATTTCCTTGTACATTAGTGTGTCTTTGTCAGTTCTCCCATCAACTCCAATACAAAAATTTTCCACCTATTCATCATGCTGTTGATGGGCATTTGTTTTCACTTTAACCTTTGCTCTATTAATTTTACATTTGCCTATATAAATATCGTTTTATGTTAATATTGGGGATAAGAAAGCCCATAGCCCTCAAATCCAAGAGCAATGCATCGGCAAGGCCGGCCCCAAGATTGTAAGATACATCACCCCTGATCAACTCAACAGCATACCGTGGAATTTTGATAAGGCTAGCCGCTATATATCCTTATCAAAATTACACTGTATGCTAGGCCCTTTGAGATGTTTTTCCTACCATTTTTATTAAAATATCTGACAAATAAAATATATGTATTATCAGAAATTATAAAAAAATATTTTTCAAAATAAACTGGAAAAAAGTTTTATTTGCATTATTAAATTAAAAATAATGTTTATTTACAGAGTGGGATTAGCTTGCAAACAGGCTTTTTAATAAAACATTAATTTTAAAAATATAAAAAAATTACAATAATTATAAAAGTTTTATTTTTTTAAATAGTTAAGTATATTTTGATGAAAAATAAAATAGATATTTGCGCTAGTTAAAAGCGTAAACAAAAATAAAACGAACATACAAGAGGAGGTAATTACTACCGGTAAATACCGAAAAAATATCCAGTAAAAACGATGCCGTTTATGAGTAGTTATTTGTATTTTAAACTAAATATTTTAGTGTGTTTTATGTTTTATTTGTAGTAATTTCATTTAATTTATTAATAGAATAGATAATAAACTCAAAAATATCCATTATTAAGCGTTATTTTCTTTTTTTCTTTTCGTTAAGACTCGGTTTTAATTTAACATACACATGTCTCCCGTGACACCGTTATGATGATAAAATTCGCAATTTATTTTGTCTTTAAGTTCGATTGCTCAAATAAATACGAAGTTTTGAAGAAAAATATTTTTGTGGTAATTTTTGACAATATTTTGCAACTTTCTTCGAGTTATTCTTTTTACAGTTTCAAAATCGACCTACCCTACTGGACACCTAGCGATGGAGGAAGACAGGTTGGTCGACCAGCAGTCACCTACAGAATGACCTTCCGAACTTGATGCAAGACCCTGAGGGTTGTCGCGATAAAATCATAAATGCCGGAATTACCATAACCGAATAATAATAATAATAATAATAATAATAATAATAATAATAATAATAATAATAATAATAATAATAAAAACAACCAGAGGGAGTTACCCCAAATAACGATGTAACTATCCTCTGGGACTGCCAATTCAAACGGACAGGGAAATAAAATCAACACATGAAATATTATCATAAAAGACAGGAAGTGTATCCTTATTTAAATAGCAGTACAATCTGAGAGAAACACCGCAAGTGACAATTATCGGGAAATCAAATACAAGGACCTGGAGATATACATTAACAGGACGTGGGGAATGAAGACTGATACTGTACCAATAGTAATCGGAGCGCTGGGCCTCGTGAGAAAAGGAATGGAGAATTTTACCCAGGTGTCATAAAACATAAAGTTGCCCAGAAGATTGCTCTACTAGGATCATGTCATATACTAAGAAGCGTGTTATCAGTTAACTGGCAATTCTCCTGTAGGGTCTAATGACCATAGTTTGGATCCGGCTCTACAGGATATAAAGCAGGAAACATAAAATACACAAATAATAATAATAAAATTATCACGTAAGTATCGCTAATATAATAAATCATCTGCAGGGATTGGTGAAACATCAGTCTTACGTCAGCTAAAAAAAAAAAAAAAAAAGAAAAAAAAACAACTTTTTATTAATTCATTTAATGCCTTGAGAATCTATGATACCAAGCCAACAATAAGCGTTACCTGAACTTTGTACAAACAAAAGGAAATCTTATATTTCTCTTTCTAAATGTAATATTCCAGTGAGATGGAGCTGGAAAACCCAGGAAATAGTCTATCTAGGGGAAGCAAAGCGCTACTTTTAAACACCCGCGAAAGCAAAACATGGCTATGGAAGTAAATACAGAAAACTCAGAGCGGAGTCCCTAAAGCGGTTTGTTCTCAACACTGACAACTATCCAGTAACTCCTGAAACCTTGTCACTCCCTGCCAGTCTAATGCCCTGTTTCCTTTGGATCTTGTCGGCACAGGCAAGGGAGACGGACTTGTCGTCTGGGCAGTGCAGGGCCACCATATACCATCGCCAGTCTAGAAGAAGGAAAAAAAAATGATGCAAACCACCTGTGGCCTTTTTTAGGTCTTGCCTCTTTAAGTTCTGAGAGGAGGTACGACGTAACCTCAAGATTCTCGGTGCAAAAGGAACCGGAATGCCATTCCACTATTCTACATTGAATGCCACTATGAACATCAATTGTCAGAAGGAAAGGAGTGGGGCAACGATGCGTAAAATGTGCTAACTGAATAAATGAATGAATGAAATGTAATATAATCATATCTGCTTGTTTTCGTTGCTATTTTCTATATGAATGAAATAGAATGATTTCCATCTGTTCCTCTTTACATTTAAATTTCATTTCATCGTAGATTGTGATTTTTCTCTTAGCGAGAACAAATTTCATCTTGTGAGTACTACAGTGATATCCGTTGCAAAGAATATCATTTAGCTTGCGAATTATTAGAGTTTGTTTAAAATTATTTACGGAGTTTGATCAAAAACTAGCGGGATCAATGCTATAAAATGAAAACTACAACACTTATAAATTCGGCATTTTATTTCGTTCGAAATAGTCAAATTCTCAAGCCGCACACTTTATCCAACATCGTTTACTTTGATAGATGCATTCAAGAAATTATTTTTGGGATAGCGTGAAACTGACTCAACGCATTCTCTTGGATTTACTGGACGTCTTGAAAATGGGATTTTTTTAAATGCAAGACGGGATGCCACTAGTATGAAGCGGGTTACAGAATGGAGCGAGATTTGAAAGGGGTGATGGAGGAAATGATGAAGAGAAGTGCAGGGGGTAGTTCAAGGCATCTGGAGATGTCGATTGACATTACATTTGAATAGTTGGAGATTATTGCTATCAGAGAAACAAGTAATAGAAAGGGAATTCCACACACCGGAAGTGCGAGACATGAAGTTATTGGAGTAGAAGAGACGGCCACATTTAACCGTTTCGACAGTGAAAGGGTGGGAACGAAATAACAGCCCCCTAGCATGCTTAAATTCATGCTGGCAGGGAACTAGCGATAGTAGCTCGTCGGAACAGTTATCATGGAAGTATTTGTATAAAAGATATTGCTTATACGTCTATATTCAGAAAGAGGGGAAATTCTAAAACGGGGAGATCTGGGTAATATGCTGGTTGTCAGATTTGGGGAATGTTGTCCTACACAAAAAAAAAATAAAATAAAATAAAAAATAACTTGCATAATGCATGACCACTGATGGCCACCTTCAACGAAAGTGTGCGAGATCGTTATACCTTAGTACGCATGCACAACAGAGGTAAAGGTCAGTCGTTGGCAAACGGTTTCACTCTGCATAACTTTCCACAGTTACCATAGCAATATGATACTTATTGATCAGACCACGTACACCTTTAAAACATTTTAAAATCATGAGAATTTCGAATTTCGAACATTTGAAAAGCTCGGTTTCATTTACATTGGAAAAATACACAAGTGCGTAACATTTATCAAAACTCAATGAAAAACCTCTTGCAGAAAACATTCTTTTTCTGTCAACATATCCAGGCTTCTTCTATTTATCCTTTTTATCATAGATTCCTTTCTATTTAATTTATTGAAACATTTGAGAGATGCTTAAATTATTAGGAACGCTTACTATTTTGAGAAAACTTTGTAGAACCATATTACCGGTAGATAGAAGAAAAATAGTTTAAATGTGTCATTCCATCTCAAACCGCCAAACGACCACCGGTGACCCTCTCAGAAAATACTGCGAAAACTTACATGTGTTCCTTGATCAAATATATTTATAAGTATCACGTATAATGTTTGTAACTTTGAATAGCTTTAAAATCAGAGCATCTTAAATCTTTACAGCATTTTAACTAAACAATGTTCATAAGACACCCCTAAGCCATTAATGTTTCTAATCTACATTAAACATTAAATACAGTCACCAGATTTCAGATATGCACATGCAATCTACTTGGGGCTATGAATATAAGTAATTCCTTGAAAGCGTAATTTAACAAAACGGAAAAAATACAGGGACATTTAAAGATGCTTCGATTTTAAAACTAATACAGATACAAATATAATATTAGGGATTTATCAATAAATTTGATCTAAGGAACACCTGTAAATTTCCAAACTTTCTCAGAAACGGCCATTTGAAGCCGTTGGTTGATTAGATGTTGAATGACCGACATGAACTATCTTAAATACAGGGGCGTACAGAGCGTAACCAATATATTATAATAAAATGAAAAGAAAAGTGGGAAAAAATAAATATAGCGGGGAGTAGTTTTACAAAAAGAAAATGTAGAAAATTCAATTTATTTATAAAAGGAAAATAGAAAAATAAATTATTTGTTAAAAATAAGCAAAATTTTATTATATTGTGATCCACAGACAGACTGTGTTCTGCCGCATAACAGCACATAAGTGTTGCTACAAAAAGACATTGCTTCAAGAGAGGGATCGAAACCCGACTGATTGGGAACTAGCCGGAGACTCTCCACCAAGCCATCGGCACACAGTTAAAAAGTCACCGGTAGCACAACTGAATTTCATGTACCACGAAATCTTCATGTGCTGAGTGAGAACTGTGACACAATTTAATTTTTGATATATATATATCCCAGACTATAGCAATAAACTGTTACTATTAGTTTGGTGCAAAAATAATGACGTAATATGTCGTTTTTTGACCTATTTTTAACGTCAAAAAACGACAGTATTACGTCATCATTTTTGCACCAACATAATATTACTGTAGAAAAGTGATGTAATCTAGTTTTTAAACCTGTGATTATAGTTGGTAGTATTGCTATAAATATGTTTTTAAAAAAACTATATTATATCACCATTTTTCTACAGATACATTATTCATGAATCTAACTTATCTCTTTCTAATACATAAAAAAAAATCAATGATGATATATGGAAAATACGCACAAGATATGATTTATAAAAAATCAAGCCAAAACAATTTTTTTCAAAGCAACTTGCTACATCTTAGTTTTACACACTTTAGCGTCCAGAACGTTTCACACACATATTTGAATACTATGTGCTATGGCATTACATTTCACACGTATGTAACCAATAAGAAATAACCAAACACACAATTAATCTGCGTCTATTTGCTTTTTTATCATTTTTTCTCCTTTCTTTTCGATATCTGAGCTTTAATAAAGTGAAAAATGTTAGATTAAGATCTGTTTCCTACTTGTTTATTTTGTTATTCTGTCTGATTCCTAACCATACTCAATCTAGATTTAACCCTTTATTCACACACACACACACACACACATATATATATATATATATATATATAGGTATTAGTAGTAGTAGCAATAATCTTATAAGTATAAGAAATTATACTCCTCCGGAAAAACTTAGGTTCTTGATTTGCCAATAATCAAACCAATACGAAAGGGGAAAAAAAGGTATAAATAGAAATAACCAAGAACACGTACGTTAGCCGAAAGTAATCGCCCAACAGGCATGTCCAAAGTCCAAAGAAAAAAAAACCGATACTAGTAAAAAAAAATACTTAATTAAAGTGCTGAATATAATAAGTAGAGCAGACCTCGTTAAACCTAGAGAGCCAGACAAACCTACCAAGGTTTCACCTAAGCGGATCGTCAGGGAAGGCTGGCACCAGCCAGCCCTCCCTGACGATCCGCTTGGGTGAAGTGGATATTAATTTCCAAATTAAGTTCAAGTATGAAACAAACAGTCGCCGCTCGGTGTTGACCTCAAACTGCACTTATGTAGTATATCTAGCTCGCAGTATATATATTGATAAGTGAATACACACACACACACATATATATATATATATATTTCCCAGTTCACTGAAGAGACTTAGCGGTCGAAACCACGGAAGTGTGCGGTAATTTCTGGTGTTTGTACCTGTTTCTGTTGTATTGGCTTGCTCTGTATGTCTGCTTTTTTCAAAGGGGTTGCATTGAGCGCTTTATTATACGTTTTTTTTTGCTACAGTAGCTATACCGCCTTTTTAACATATTGTGTTCTATATATGTGTGTATTTGTGTACCTGTGTACGCCAGAGAATACATTCTAGAATTGTGGTATAGCAATTGTCAAACTTTGCTAGCTAGCTAGATATGACAAAGATAGATACGAATATAATGATATGTGTAACGGCATAATATGAGTTCATGTAAATTAAACTTTCAAATATAAACCGAATGTTCAATGCCAAATTAAACAGGACTTAAAAAAGTATAATATAATTATTAATATATTAATATCAAAAGCTCATTAGATCGTTTGAAACACTGGGTAAAGTATTTTGATATCATCGAATTAATATTATAATATATTATTTTTGTATTTATATATCTAGAGACATAGAAATCATTGCTGAAATAATAATCTGGGGGTTTGAGTCGTGGCCAGGTGGTGGGCTAATCTGTCATAAGTGAACTTTCACCGTGTAGAGAGAGATGCATATAAATGAATTCAGAATGAAAGAGATTGAGCGATCTGAGATAGCTCGCTATATAGATATGAGTTTTCTAATACCGGGATAGTTTTGCTGAAGATAGATAAAAACAAGCTGTAGTAACAGAGAGCTAGACCACTACGAGAAAGGAAAGCAAAGAGGAGGTATAGATATATGCATTCAAATTGTCTCTGAAATTTGTCAGATACAAGAAACAAGGAAAACAAGAGTTATGTTAAACAGAAAAATAAATGTCTTCCATATTTGATTAATCTTGTTTTTATTATGTATTACGAAAAGTAAATTTTCTAGGTTTATTCGGATCTATGGCGTCTTAAATACTTCATTATGCGTATGTTATCTTTCCTCGAGAATCTTGCACCTTTCAGCGATTGAGTTACTCAGTAACAGTAACTGAATGCATCTTTCACTGAAATATATATTTGCGTCATTTTGTTTTTCTGAGTCTCTCTTTCTTCTTCAGTGAATTTTCTACGATTCTTTTCTCCCAGAAAACACTTACTGCCGTTTAATTTATAGGATCTGCAGCGCGCTTATAAAAACAAGATAAAGGTAACTTATTCAAAATATGCCACATCTTATATTCATGTTTACATGGAACGTGTTTAAAAAGGATATATTATTATTCAGACAATGCAGAGAGCTTTAGGGCGTTGAAATATAAGGAGCTTACCGCTCTTCATCTTTTCAACTGCTGCTCACTTCAAATTTAATTACATAATATGCACTTATATGAAATTATATATATGTGTGTGTGTGTTTGTGTGTGGTAAATGTGTATGCATATTATATATGTGTGGCGGGGATATGTGTATGTATATTATATATATATATATATATATATATATATATATATATATATATATATATATATATTGTATATGTGCGGTACTTATTGGAAAGTGCTCAATATCAGCGATAGAGCTAACATATTTAGTTGGATTGATGTGAAATTGTGACAAACTCACATCAATCCAACTCCCTCTATATATATATATCTATATATATATATATATGTGTGTGTGTGTGTGTGTGTGTATGTATATATATATATATATATATTAAGAAATGGAAAATTCCGACAATATATTAAATACATTTTTTATAAAAAGAACGTTAAACATAAAAAATGACTTTATATATATATATATATATATATATATATATATATATATATATATATATATATATATATATATATATGTGTGTGTGTGTGTGTGTGTGTATATATATATATATACGATTGTGTATATATATACATATATATATATATATATATGTGTATATGTGTGTTATATATATATATATGATTAGCATATTCTTTCTCTGTGACTGACATGTTTTAAAAACTTTTCAAATAGATTTGTAAGACACATTAAAATATTTTTTTTTATTATTAACTTATTAAGTTAATGTTTCACGCATTTCAGGGTGAGTTTCAAAATGGGCCTTTGAAGTCAATGGGTGCCCCCGAAACTATCGATCTTTTTCCCCCTGTCAAAAGGAGTGCGCCAGTTCGAAAAAGATTAATTACTTTTGTTTATTAATCCTATCCCGTTCTTGAATTGAATTATTTTCATATTCTCCTCCATTCAGAGATTGCAATTTCTTCCTTTGTTATATTCTATTCTACTATTGATGTTTTCGATTTAAATTATATTTAACACAATATCGAGGAAATAGATATCATGGCGTGTAACTGTATTTTTACTCGTTTATTTTTCGGAAATTAACGTCTTTATACAGGACATGTAATGTAACTGCAGACACACACGAACCGGTTGCAGATTGTATCAAAATGCTATGCGGATGAAGAAGTTTCATCATTTAAATGTTGGTGTTTACTGATTCACGATTAGCTTGTGTCTATGAGCATTTTAACACAGCATCAGTATAGACACACATATTATGTATATGTATAGTGTGTGTGCAAATAAAATACATATAGTGTTTCTGTACACAAAATATATATACTGTTTATATAACAATTTGGACGTAGGAATGAACACCGCATTCTGACTGTTTCATAGGAGAAGCAGACTTGAACGACAGCCGTTCACAATATGTATCAGACCAACTGAGAATATATATATATATATATATATATATATATATATATATATATATATATATATATATATATATATATAAGGTTCTAGTTGTATTGAGCACTTCTTTAAAAAAGTAAATGAACTCCGGATTCTAAATCTGTTCCTTCGCTTCATTTGTGTATAGGCTTTCCTACCGCCCGGTCAACACTCCTCCCCCTTCACTTGGACATGAGTAGAGGCTTACATATGAAGTCTGTGGCATCACCTCTTCATTCGGAGGGTATACGGTTGACAGTTCTCTGGTTGCTGTTTCCGACTGATAGTTAGGAACCCTAACTCTTCCGTAGCGTCTTGAGCGGCCGCTCTGATCAACAGTTGTAAAATACCGGGGTGTTTGTAGTGCCATGTCGGGCATGGACAGATATCTCTGTAGTCACCTCCGGTGTGCAAACCTGAGGCCACATTATGATGCAGGTTGTGCCAACTCTCTGCCCACGTCACGGTCGATAACTGTCTGTTTCTTTTACTTCGGGCCTTCTCATCTTCCAACCAAAATTCCACATGACTTACAATGACCGAAATAGTAATCCTAAACCAGCCACTCAAAAATCACCTAAACCCCTCAACATTTCGTTCTCCAACATCCGTGGCATCAGAACAAGCTTCTGCAGTATGGAATCTTTGCTCACTGCACACTGCCTGGATATACTATCTCTCTGTGAGACCAACCCTGACTCGTCTATCCCCTCCTCTGATCTCTCGATCCCAGGCTACCTCCCTTTCCTCAGAAAAGACTCTAACCCACATGCACGGCCTTGGTGTCTACGTCAAGGACCATCTCCCTCTGGCCAGAGAGTTGTCTCTCGAATTGCCAGACCAGTCGTATATGTGTCTCCGACTATCTCTTCTCAATGCGGTAAGCTATCTCTTCTTCCTTTAACGCTCTCCATCCTCTCAAGACTGTGGGATACTCGATAGCATTTCTGACAGCATAGACAAGGCTCTCTCCGTTTGCTCACATATTTGTGTTTGGAGACTTTAATGCCTATCATACGAAGTGGCTTAAGAATGCTACTACTGACCACGCAGGCATTCAAACACTAAATTTTTCAGTCTCTCAATCCCTCACGCAGATAGTTAACTTCCCCACTCGTTTAGCCTTCAACAGTGAAGGTAAAGCCTCTCTTCTCGATCTGTGTTTTACCACCATCCCCGAGTCCTGTAGCGCCACACAACTCTGCCCTCTTGGTAACTCTAATCATGTGGTAGTATCGGTTAACATCTCCATCAACTCCACCCCCTGCAAAGAAACTCCTACCACTTGAACTTCGTTCTACTATCAACGAGCTGACTGGGACGCGTTCCGTGATTTCCTCTGCGATGTCCCCTGGGATGTTGTCTTTACGCTCCCCGTCCAAGAATGTACTCCTGAGGTCTCATCCTGGGTTAAAGATGGAATCGCCGCTTTCATATCCTCAAGGAAATATAGGGTCAAGTTGCGCTCCTCCCCCTGGTTCTCCGCTGCTTGCTCAGACGCCATCTCCCATAGGAACCACTTCTTTCACCTATTTCATAGCGACATGTCTGACTGCAATAGACGTCCGTTTGCCTCCGCCTGTAACGAGTGTAAGCGTGTCCTCAACAATGCTAAGTCACTATTTGCTGCTCGGATGAATGAGCGTATGTCATCTCGCAAATTTGGCTCCAAAGATTATTGGCGTCTCTGCAAGAGCCTACTAAACAATTGCAAACCCTCTATACCTCCTTTGTTTAACCAGTTCGAAGTCCTGACCTCCTCTGCCGAAAAGGCTAAATGCTTTGCTCGGAAGTTTTCATTCAACTCAACGCTCGACTCCTCCGGTGTAGCCATACCCGACTTCCCTCTTAGAACTGAGGCCCTATTGAGTGGGTTACACATAACCCCGTCTTTGGTATTGGACATTATCTCCAATTTACACCCCAACAAGGCTAGTGGTGGAGATTGGATACCAGCCATTGTCTTGAAGAAATGCGCGCCTGAACTGGCGCCCGCCCTCTCTAAACTATATAATTACTGCGACAAGGAATCTTGTTTTCCTGACTGCTAGAAGTCCTATTCGATTGTTCCTGTCTTCAAGAACGCTGGCGACCCCTCTGACCCTTCTAACTACCGTCCTATCAGTCTCCTGTCCCTCTTCGGCAAAGTCTTCGAAGCCCTAATCAATACCGAAGTGGTTAACCACGTCACATCTCATGATCTGCTCTCAGACAAGCAATATGGCTTCCGCTTTGCCCGATATACAGCTGATGGGCTTACGGCCATCACTGAAACTGTCTACCAAGCTCTTCAAAATAACGGGGAAGCTCGGGACGTGGCCCTAGACATCTCCAAAACGTTTGATAGGGTTTGGCATGCCGGCCTTCTTCGGAAGCTCCAGGGTTATGGAATTACCGGTCGATTGTTTGACCTAATACAATCTTTCCAGTCAAACCGTGAATAGAAGATCGTTCTCAACGGATTCTCCTCCAGTTCCTATACCACGAACGCAGGTGTTCCTCAAGGCTCTATCCTAGGCCTCACTCTATTCCTTATCTACATAAATGACCTTCTTGGCGCCATAAATTCCCAAGCTGACATCTACGCGGTGACACCACAATTTATTCCTGCCTCAAAAACAAATCTAGCATCACTGACAAAACTAACCTGGCCGTGTCTCTCGAAAAGAACCTCCAATCGGTTGTGAACTGGGGCAGGAATTTTCTAGTCAAATTTAATTCTTCAAAAAACAAACTGCTCTCTATTAATCACCACAGAGATCCTCCCTGCCCTACATTAGAATGTCTGACGCTCAACTTCTTGAGAGCACCTCTCTACGGCTGCTCGTTATCACGTTGACTGCTGACCTGCGATAGAACAAATGCATTGAGTCAATTGCTTCGTCCACCGCAAGGAGAGTTGGCTCCCTTTGCCGCGTCAGGAATCGATCCTCCAGATCTACAAATCAATAATTCGTCCTTGCATGGAGTATTGCTGCCATATATGGTCTGGAGCCCCTTCTGTTTGTCTCGGGGTTCTTGATAGGCTCCAGAGGCTGATATGCATTATAATTGGCCCTGCTCTGTCATCTCGTCTACAGTCACATTCTCACAGACGCGCCATAGCCTCTCTCTGTCTGTTTTACAAATACTTTCATGGAAATTGCTCCGGGACTTCATGAGTTAAAGCGCCCTCCGAGGCTGGCATCCCGCTCTCACACTTTCTCTGTCGAAACTCCTAAATGTAGCCGTGTCTTCTACTCCAATAGATTCATGTCTCGCATCTCTCGCCTGTGGAACTATCTTCCCTATTCCAGTTTCCCTGAGAGCTATAATCTCCAGCTATTCAAGTGTAATGTCAATCGACATCTCCAGTTGCGTGATCTATCCACTACCCTATTCTTCGTCCTTTCTTCTATTACTCCTATCTGATCTTGCTCCAAATTGTCTGTAATCCCTTGCGTCTTAGTGGCTTCTCGCCTTGTTTGCGGTGAAACGCTTAATATATATATATATATATATATATATATATATATATATATATATATATATGTAAGCAAATATATGGATATAGATCCGACAGTATGAAGAAAAATATACGGAAAAAACAAACAAAAATCCTTATATGCAATTATGCTGTTTTAATGTTAATATAATGTCAACGTCGGAAATGCTGTTCTCCTTATTATTAAATTATACTATTTCAGAATGTCTGTGTCAATATGAGAACAGTACAGAGGATGCTGTTCCCCCAAAATATGCACCGAGAGGAATGAAAACCAAATACTTAAATATCATGGAGTTTGGATTGATCCCTGGTGATGGCGGTTATGCCTCCATTCACTCTCCCGGATAATCTCACATTCAACAAGAAAGCCTACACCCTGTACTTGTAGGAGGTGGCTGCCCTGAGCCAAGAGGGTGGAAGGACCTATAACTGGTAAAATTACTCTGCGCACAAGCAGGCGACCATAGTCACGGCTGTGAGACTATTTCTTCGACCACATCACCCCTTACATCTGGCCACCAAACTCTCCATACAGCGACACTATTGACTATTATATGCACGGAACAGTTGTGCGAGAAATCAACAAAATTCCTTGTAACACCAAAGACCAACTGAAGGCAAGGATTATGGCAGCACTCACCAAATAAACAAGAAAATAACTCAGAAGAGCAGCAGGAGATTCTGAAATCGTGATTGGAATCAATGGCGATTTCATTTTAAATTTAATCTTTCGTATTTCAAGATATTTTTTGTAGTTTTGGTTAATATATGCGTTAGAATAAGATGTCAGTGTCATTTTAGCTTTTGGGTAATATAGACGACAATTGATCCATCGCACATCATATATATATATATATATATATATATATATATATATATATATATATATATATATATATATATATGCAGCATATGTTCATTAAAACATGATTCATTGAATACTATAGACATGTGACATTTTTTTTTATACTGATCCTTTCATGGAAGACGCTCTAGTTTTTTTTAACACAAGTGATTTCGAACATTTACAAAATCATCATTATGATAAATAATTAGCAAATACTTCAAAAATCCTATTAGCACTCTATATCAAAATCAACTAACGAACAGACAACAAAATTTATTACGAATATAGCAACGACATGTTAAATTTCATAAAACAAAAAATTAATGTAATTTTATATTTTCACCAATTTTCGGTCAGCTCACTTTTATTGAAACGTTTATTTTTTTTTATTTTTTCAAAATCATCCATAACTACAATGGATAAAAGAGAAATTTTAAAAGAACTACAATAGAGCGCGTTCGAACGTGTTTTAAAAAAAAAATCACCATCACAACGGAATGCTGATTTTATCGCAGTCACAGTTTGATTTTGTAATTTAACCCTGAGGGTGATCTTGGAGAAGACTGAATGTACTTGGGTTAGGAAAATACTACGGCGTTTACTTGTTGAATTTCCTCTTGACATAAAGACACTCATGAGACAACCCGAAAGAATAAGTATGAAAATAAAAAGACACAATATATCTATAGTATTCAAAGACATAGTTATTTTCTAAGCGTAGCTTAGATGTAGCACAAGGCCGAAAGTATGGGACACCTAGTGAGGATCGAACTCACTTGTCAGTCGTAACTGATCTAGCGAGACAAACTTGCTAACCATTACGCCACGCCGAGGTGCCAGGATTCAACGACATATATATGTTTTTGTGTCATTCTATAGTGTATCTGATAGCAGTTCCTCCAATATCAATGGAATTTAATATTCTATATTTTCTTTATATTAATACCATGTCTATAATATCCACTATTTCTAAAGATATTATTATTATTATTATTATTATTATTATTATTATTATTATTATTATTATTCATGTGCATTTAGTAGAGTTTACTATGTTTAAATGTGTTACCAACATTTAACGGTTGACAGCATTAGAAGACAATACCATCTCCAACAACAAAGTACTCGATTATATATGATAACTAGTATATATAAACATTAGGAAGTAAACGCGATTATTCGAGACACCTGGTCGACAAATTAAAAAAAAATGCTTCCTCTTTCTATCTATCAGTAATATTCGTTTCACTATATACTTATCCATCCTAATTTCTCTTCTGTCTTCTGTTGACACAAGCTCGATATGCAGGGTTTGCCTAACTAGAAATTGCCAATTACTGACGTTTAGCTGAAGGTGCAGTAATTAACTATATAGTATATAGTAATCGTAATATCTGAAGATTTCAGCAGAATTCTGGACATTGGTTTTGTAAAGGAATGTAAGTATTGCATTGAATCAAAAGTTTTTAGCATACATTTCATGTCTTTAAATATATTTTAAAACGCGAGACAGACTTAGAATGAATTTCGCACAGAGCACTTAAAGAAATCATGTAATATTTGAAAAATATTACTTGGCCGGACGAAACTAAAATTGACATTTTTCGTGATAACTCAACTCTTCATACATGGCCGGAAAATGATTGTCCGTCAACTCCAAGAAACACTAAACAACATACTGAACGACAGATGTCGAAATAAAAGTGTTTTTTACTTTGACTTTTATTTTCAAATTACTATAGAGCACTTCACCTGATTGAAATAACGACGAACTAGGTTGCGTTTTGACGGACGTAGCTTCGACACTTAAATTCATTGCGGCAGCTTTTCAGGACTAACGCAGTTGACAACGATATACCGAAGACTCCATCATGTTTGTTAAATTCACAAAGTTTCGATCATTTTATCACTCAGACTTCATCAGGTATCTGTCATATTCCGTAACTTTGGAGAAAATCTTGAATTAGTTTTCATTCGATTTACATTCCTTCAGCATAAGTGTAATTATGATCTCCCACAACATCTGATACGCTGTAATAAGTAATGTTTATCCCACTCCCAATCCCTCTAAATTTCTCGTCTGTCTTCCGTTTATACAAGCCTATCAGACAATTAATCGACATTTTTTCTCTACCATTCTGGCATTAACCATGTCCAGTGAGTGTCAAATTCTCCATGTCTCTCTTCTCATTATGCATCGCAAAAATGGCAACATTCTCCTGATTTCAAGGAAAAGTGTTCTTTACATTCACGTCTCCCGTAAGACGTACTCGTTGGTCACGTTTCGTCCATATTTTCAGCGACATTCTGATGAACAGCATGACTGTTGGTTTAAGATCAATTTTCATTAGTGGGGATAATATCTAGCATTAACTGTTATGTAGCATGATTGACATTGCATCACAATTCAGAACCTGTTTTTTTTGTTTCTAATGGTATTTTAATTTTTCTTTATACATTCTTTGATTTTTTAAATACATCTTTCATTATTATAATTCTACTTCGATCTTCTCTGTGATAATTTCAATTATGTACGTATAGCTTAATCCAATACCCAGTTAAGTAGATTATTCTAATTACGGAGTTCAAACGGTTAGATATCTTACAGTGTAACCTGGATATAAGAGAAACCCGGATATAAGAGAGATTGTCTCTGGTCCCAAATTATTCCCATACTTACCTAAACAAAATAGACCAAACCCGGATGTAAGAGAAACCCGGATATAAGATACTTATTCTCCCGACAACTCTCTTATATCCGGGTTACACTGTATTTGTTAATTTTCCTTATAATGCGGCTATAGATTGGAAAGGTAGAATGACTTTTATTGTATCTGAAATTGAAATCGGTGAACAGATTCAAATTCCGGTCTGGTCTGTTGCGTTTATTTTAGCACAAAACTATCGTTGTTTTTTTTTTTAATTTTTTTTATCCTACTTTAAGAGGAATTCGAACAGTTCCTCCAACATCGCCTCATACAGAGCTACGGCTTCCAGTAGGCTCGTCCCTCCCTTACTTGCCAATAATCACTTTTAATAGGCTTTCAAAATGGTGGACAATGTACGTTGCAACAATTTCTCTCTCTAAAAGTCGTCTATGCCTTTTTGGGTAAAACCTTACGATTATCTCTTCTTCCACAAATTATAGCTTAAATAGGAATTTATAACACACTCTCTAGCCTTAGGTAATAAACAGTTTAAAGTATACTATCAATTCAATACTGTGGAGGAAAGGAAGAGAAACCATTCCACAATTATCTCCCAGAATTCATAGCAATTTAGAGAAAATTTAGAAAAAAAAAAAAACACTTTCGAGAAACATGATCGTCTATTTACTTACACGCAAGTACCCATGTGAAAGTTAGGAATCCAGATCTTCCCCTTCCATTTAAGGGTTATTTATTATAAAATGTATCAGTAAATCAGTATTATCTTAAAAAAAAATCATACGAATATTTTTTGGATTTAATAAACATGCAAAATTTTTATAAGTTGTAAAAAAATCAAAGCAAAAAAAATAAATGACGACTATTCTTCCATCATTGGTAGCGTATACAGTGTAACCCGAATATAAGAGAGTTGTCGGGACCGGAGAAGAAGTATCTTATATCTCGGTTTCTCTTATACCCGGGTTTGGTCTATTTTGTTTAGGTAAGTATGGGAATAATTTGGGACCAGAGAAACTCTCTCTTATATCCTGTTTTCTCTTATATCCGGGTCTCTTATATCCGGGTCACTTATATCCTGGTCTCTTATATCCGGGTTACACTGTAATCAGTAAACCTTTTTCTGTTAATTCTGTGTATTAAATTTTTTAATGCTTCATTCGTGTGCGACGGGTTTTTCTCCCGTTTGAAAATTAAAGCCGGGAATATTTATTTATTTTATATTGTAGGAATTAATTTGAGGTAATAAATGTTTACTGATACAACTTTTATTTCTTTACACTTAGCTGTGTTGGGATGAGGTGGATTCATGCCTTTACAAAGGCCATTAGCGCGTAAGTGAATGCAACGAATCTAACTGGAATTGGAACACTGTTCGACTATTAAAAATTCAGTAGCATTACACATTACTCCTTCCGCACATCCAGACTTACAGCACCTGTTATTCCAAAGCGTTCACCCACCGTTGCTTAACTTCGGTTGTCATACGGTAACATGTGTTTTAACGTGACATGACCGTAATATATGTATAAGGAAATAATCTTCGCGTTTACTTTTGCGACAATGTTCCACCAATATTTCCAATGCCTTCTGAACCAACTAACAAATATCTTCAATGAAACGATTCAATAGATATCGACTGGAAAATGTTTTTTTTTTAGAATCCACAGGAGGGGCTCACAACATTGAATCACAACCTTGCATGTGTATTTTTTAAAATTGAGATTTCCTGAAAACTAATAAACCCAGGAGGATATAAGACATGCATTCCCCATAGAAATTAATGGTTCTCAGTACAAGAAAAAAAAAAAAAAAAACGAAATGAAATTTTAATTGTATAGATTTTGATATTAATCCTTCGGGAAACAAAGCAGAGGGTCATGGTACAGTTTCTAAAGTTGGGAATTACGTTCTTATTCTAGATTAGCTGCCCCACACAGGGCAGAGAAGTCAGTCTACCTTGTACTTTATTCATATCCGGATGTAGAAAACAGAGAGTTACATTTCTGTGAGATATTTATACGGAAATGAATGCAACAGGTTTATATATATATATATATATATATATATATATATATATATATGTGTGTGTGTGTGTAATTATTTAATGAAAAACAGACCACTTTAAAGTACCATTACAATAATTTATTTCAGCAAAATCCTTTTTAAATGACTCCAGATCATCAGGTAACACTTCCAACAACGAAATGAGAGGAAAAAAGGAATTATAAATTGATGGGTAGTGTAATTTTTGTAATTAAACAGGGGGGTTGAGAGTGGTAGTTAAGTAGACAATATAGAGTATAGGGAGGGGTTAATTTTATATCTCTCTTAAGCACGCTTTATATTGGGGTAGGAGGAGTGACAGAACCTTGACCTATTTAGATGGTTAACTGAACGGAAGTAATATGTAGGAAAAGGGAGGAAAGAAAATAAAGGGAAAAAAAAACAGACGTGTCCAAATGAGTTTTATGGCAAAGAGAGAGTGGGAGAGGGGAGTGACGAAAGAGGCTGTGATTTTAATTTTATATATATATATATATATATATATATATATATAGTCACACAATACAAGGCCCAGTTAGTAATGGACAAGAAAGTGAAGCGGCAATACAAGAAATGTTACGGATAACACGAGAATTGAACAGGTCAAGATTGTAGTGATTGGGAAAACATCCTGCCGGGAGTCTGTCCTACAAAACAGCTATTCTTGGGAAGAATTTCCAACAATGGAATTTGTTTCTTGCAATAGGAACACGAAAAGAAAAGAGTGGGGTGATTCAACCTTGTGTACGGGTCATGCCTGGTCCTAGATATAAAGTTTAGTGGGGTGGGATATAAATGTATCTCGTCAGAACATTTGAAAGAAATTGAAGGATTTCTCATTTCACGCCGATAACCATTGAGCTACGACCACGTTTCGCAGAATTATTTATTTTTACAAGCTGCATCAATTTTGCTAGGTGTAACTACCTGGATGTGTGCGGAAATTAAAATAAGAATATTAAGAGAGGATGTAGAGTGTCACGATATTAAATGCCAATGAAAAACAAACGGTGAATTCTTCGTACATTTTATGATTCGTAGACACTCACCCAGTCATGGCTAGAGCTTTGCTCTAAAGACAAGTAATAAAAAATAAAATAAGGAAGAAAAAATATGTTGTCAAGTGAAAACAGATAACAAGTACAGTAGAAGGAAATAAAATATATTGCGTGGTTAGAAATG
>OZ010574.1:48369108-48449108 GCA_963932145.1 Acanthosepion lycidas | reverse complement strand
TTTGACGGAAACATTTCCCAAATTATAGCCAAATATTATATTTTTCATGGCATCTCGATTTAGATGAGAATTGTTCATAACGGTTGACTTCTTTCCTAAACATCATTTTAAAACACTCATTTTGGGTCTCGAATGTCTACATGCGTCCTATTAGAAAATACATAAAACTTTCAACACCGTGTTATGTGTATCTTCCAGACCAAAATAATATGATCGATTACAGGTCTTGACAATTTGTATTAAGCATTTTCATCATTTTCACAGGCGAAATCTTACAAACCCAGGTTATTGCAATGTATGTATTAATAGTGAATTTGTTTTATGTACCAACTGGTGAGGATTTGATTAAGCGTAAATGATTATCAAGCGTGGCTTTCTGCCCTTGCTATATTGTCGGTTACTTATTTTCTTTCTGATTGTTATTTTCCCAGCATCCTCTTTACAGATGTTAATCAATTTACCCCAAGCCAGGCGATAATAGCAGCAAGAAAAAAATGAGCTACTTGGAGTGAAAGATAATGAAAATACTTTACAAGCAACCGGTAAACGAATCTTATACAAGGGATAAACCTTTTCTCCTGCTCATAGGACTGGGAAGAGTGTGAATCGGATGATAAGGGAACTTATTTACTGCTATTGACTAAAATTAAATGTAAAAAAAAATAGTAAATAATATCTCCGAGACACTAGAAGTTTTTGAATTGAAGTAGTCCTTAGATTGAACCGGAAACTGAGTCCTAAACAATAAACCAGAGAGCGAATCTAATGACAGTCAAACCTATATGCACCTGTATGCGTATAATGTAATCTTATTATATTTCGGTATTGATACTGATAAAATTTATTGCATTTAACACATGGCCTAATGATCGGTAGGAAAACATTACTATGACAATGTCTGCTGGATTAAGAAGTAGTATTTAAAGTCTTTGCTTTCTCACCAATAAAAGTACGGTATCTCTTCAGTAAGTGGGCAATCATTGTTTTCCACATCTCTTTGTCTTTTGTTGGTAGAACAATTTTTATCCCTTTAATATCACTCATTGACCCTGCCCTGCGGAAAATTCATATAAAATCATTAGGTAAGTGACTCGCTATTTACCTTCGTCCATCTTGCCTTCAATATATCGTTTGAGTGTTAAGTTCTGCAAGGTAACTTCCCCATTATATGTTTGAATTCATACAACTGTCTCTGATTTTATACATTATTTTTGCTCCGTAAAATTTAAGAAAAACATTCGTTTAAACTTCTTCGTTGATTAAATGCTATGTAAATTTTATTTTTATCATCCTTCAGTAGATCAATAGCTCTATTCCTTGAAGTGAGAAAATCAATCTAGGATTCACTGTCATGATTGCAGTTTATTGACGTCAAAAACCGAACTATTTTTACAAGCCCAACAGAATGGTCCGTATTACGTAGTATATCATTACTTTTTTCCTTGTGTCTTACGAAATGGTAATGATTCTTAATACATTGTAATTCTTTGGAATACTTATTTGTTATTTTTCCAATACACCTTCGAATACTTGGGCCACATATTTTTTCGTCTTTTACGATACTATAGAGTAAAATTCCCGGACATGCTTGATTCTTAAGATTATAGATTTTTTGCTTACGCCATGAGAAAACTCAAACTTTGTGGGCTAGAAGACATATGTAGGCATGGTTTTCTTTACATATACAGAAATGAACTAAATGCTAGTTTACAAGCAAGATCAGACTGCATCAAACATTTGTGCATGTCACTCTTGGTTCATTATCAATCTTGTTCGCTGACAGAATGAAGCAGCATATAGCCTCAAACCAGTCTGTTGAATAAGGGTAAGTTTTCTATCCATCTTAACTTAATTTTAAATATTATCTTTTGCTGATGAATTAGAATGCTTTTCCCGTAAATCTCCTTCGAATTCTACACTTGACTCATCTGGAGTAATTTTTCCTGAAGTTCCACTTAAAATTGAGTCTCGAGTGTCGGATATCTTATAAATATAAAAGCATCTATGGTATAGGCTGTCATCTCTGAACTAGATCCACAAAAGTCTTGCGGACTTGATAGTGTCCTTGCACCAATTCTAAAGTAATGTGCTCTCAAAATGGCTCGTATTGCCTCTAAAATCAATAATAAATATCTTGCTGGCATTTATTTTCTTGCTGTTTGGAAAATCATATTCTTTAACTTGTTTTTAATAACTCAGCCAAGCAGTCTGACACTACTATCGATCTTTTAGTCATTGACATTTTTTGGCAATGTCCTAGAGGCTTTGATCAACTCTGAATTGTTTACGTATCTCACCACGCAAGGTCGTCATTCAGACAAACTATAAGGCTTTCGCTTCTCTAGGTCATGTCAGGTCAGGTGTGTTAACGGTTATTGGTCAAAGAAAACCTCAAGCATTAGATTATAATGGTGAAGTTCGAGCCATTGCGTTAGATATATTGAAGGCGTTTTGACCGGTTTTGATCTGCTGGTATTCCGAAGTCGAAAGGTTATTTTAATTTTGAACGAGTTTCTGATTTGATCCAATCTTTATTATCTAATCGTGAAATGAAAATTGTTTGAACAGCCACTCTACGATCTATTTTATATCAATGCGGGTGTCACCCAGGACTCTATTCTTGAACCTAATTTGTTCCTAATTTTCATCAACGACTTTACTGATATCATCATTTCTCGAATCGCTATCTTTTCTACTGGCAGTTCATCTCAGAAATGATATACAATCTGTTGTTAACTGGGGAAAGTAATGGCTTGTTAATTTTAACGCCTCAAAATATAAACTGGTCTCTTTTAATCGTCTGAGAGAATCTTGCCCTCCATCAGCGTGGCTGACGTTTACTACCAGGAGAGTAATTCGGTACATCTTCTCAGGCTAACGTTCACCACTCACATGAAGAGGAGCGATTATATTGCTGGATTTGTTGCTACGAAAGATGGCGTGGTAGACATATGATGAACGCGTTCGTATGGAAGATATCAGTATCTTCTTTACATCAGAGAACTTCTTATTTTAAAAGGTGCTAATGTTTATTTAATCCCATAATGAATATTATATGAGAACGCACCTATTTATCTTGGAAGAATTAAGAAATTATCTAGCATTTTTAATTCTATCTCAAAACATTTGGTATTAAGTAAAGGAAGTTAGTAAATTTATCAGGATGTACTTATAATTACGCGAAAAACTATAATTAAAATTATATTATCTGTGGTTATTAAAAATATTAATAATACACTGCTTTCAACATCAGCTTTTATTATACAATAAAATATAAAGCTTTATTTAAAGAATGGTCAGAAATTATATATATATATATATATATATATATATATATATATATATATATATATATATATATATATATATATATATACATACACACATAAGATAAAATTATTAGGGCGATTTGAATAATCATACGTAATTCATCGAGTGTAGAATAATCCTCCAGAGAATGTAAAAAGTCGATGCGCACTGTTGATGAGTTCTCAAAATAGGATGAAACGGCCGTCCTGTCCTTTTTACATTCTGTTGTGCATTCTTTCATACTCGATGAATTATTTAATTATGATATATATATATATTTCGTCAGCATGTTTTCATTCAGACAGATTTCGTTAAATAATCTAGACGCGTTCTGTCTAATTATTTTCAATAAGATTCTTTGATATTTTGTGTCAATGCTGATTGGCAGATGCCGTTTAAGTGGAACTAACAATACCTTGATGATAGCATTATACTCTGTCGAAAGTACTCCTAATAAATTAAAATATGAGCAAACATGATGTTTTCCTGTCGTCTCTTAATAACCGCACAAAAAATCTTATTCCCGAATATGAATGGATCTTATTGAAAATAAGTAGACAAAACGTGACTAAATTATTTAGCTGAATATATATATATATATATATATATATTATATATATATATAGGTGTGTGTGGGTAAAGATATTTTATTAATGCCATATACAAAGTATATTTTTTTTATTATATTAGGCTTTACTTTCGCATTTGTCATTCTATGTCCTTCACCAGACTTTCTCTTAGATCACAAATGTTTAGAATTTACCAATTCTTACAAATCTTCACATTGCTTCTCAACCAACTCTCAGACTTCAATATTCCTTTCTATATCGAAATAAATATCGTAATGAAAGACCTGAAATATACTGTTTTATTCTCTTCGTAAGTCTGACATTAAACAATTTTCAGATGTGGACAGAGATATGTCTGTCATTCTTATAGTTTTAAACTAATGCTTCTCGTATCTCTTAAAACAAAAGCATCTTAGCCAAATGTTAAAGAATTCTTAGTATTTATTTTAGTTTCAATATTGAAGGAACATGTAATTTTTATTGCCTATAATTGTAAATGTAATATTAACCCTTCACCCCACTGCCCCCTTAAAAGGTGTGTTGATTCAGTATTTCCCGAAAGGCCCAAACTCGATCTATCAAATCCATCCAATGTAGCTGTCCATTCATCACTAAAAATGACATAACTTTTTTTGTAGTTGTGACGTTTGATTAAATGTCTTAGCTTGGTTGATTTCATGTCTACCCAATTTACTTAATATTCTTCTCTATTTCCATTTGAAACATAAGCTTCTTAAAATATTTTCTTGCTGATAAATCTACTTTTCTAGATTAATACAATGTCATTTTTCTCAACTCTTTTTTGTGAGATTTATAAATTGCTTTTCCTGTTTTAGTCTGGACAATATTTTCAGTTTTCTTTTTTCGATTTGTGTTCAAAATTTTCTCTATATTCAGTATTGTTTACCATTCCTTAATAATTCAAAAAAATCTTGTTTCCCTTTTGAGGTTATGCTTTTCTATCATCCATGGTTTTATATTTTTAAAAATTAAAACACTCTCTCACTCTCTCTCTCTCTCTCTATATATATATATATATATATATATATATATATGTATGAGAGAGAGAGAGGGACAGAGAGTTTTAATGAAAAAAACAAAATCATGGATGATAGAAAAACATATATATATATATATATATATATATATATATATATATATATATATATATATATTGTCCCCAATTGCAGCAATACAGGCAGAAAATAGAACTAACAGCAATAAAATATCGTCAAGGGTGGGGTAATAGTTAAAACAAGTGGTACCCGGGATTTGTGATCTTTTATTATGTTTTAATACACCATTAAATTGAATTAAAGCCTTGTTGATTCGTGAATTCGGGGGGACACAGTTGTTGTGAATTCAAATCTAGAGGCATGGAATCAGGACAGACTAAGCGTGTAGATTAAATAAAGGTTTTAGTTCAGAATTTTCAGTGTGCGTTACCCGGATCAATATACACTTGAAGAAGACTGGCGGGCATAACGACCAGATTACTGTGATGATAATAAGAAAGAAGAGGACAATAACCTAAATATAAATAGTGTAAATAATAACTCCTCATCCCATAACTTTAATCAGAATCTACTTATTTTAAATATGTGAGGACATTTCCTTTCATAATCAAGACATTAACTTTTACTTGTGTCTTTTTATATATTTAAGTGATAAAATTTAAGTATATTGTGAATATTATATCAACATCGGTTGGTTAATAGCATTTTTAATGTAACAACATTGACTTGGATGAGAAACTCTGATTTAACTTGTATGCGTATCAGCATATAGTATCTTTAGTGTATCGTCTTATATTATTTTCCTTCCCCTGAAGTATACAGCAAAAATAACTTATTAAATTAATTATTAACATCATCGTTAGTAAGTTAATTATTGTGATAATTCCAAGTATCGTCTAATACATTTAGTTTAAATCAAGTTGAACAGCACAGAAAAGCTTCCTTCCTCTAGCCGTTTTTAAACTATCATATTCGTCTTAAATGTTCCAGCATGCGATGGAAATAATTTCAGTTAAAATAATACAATTAATAAAACATAAGGCCTTCTCATAGCGATTGCAGTGACCTCAGATAAAAATATATGTTCAAAATAATTGTTTAAAATAGAAAAATATATGACACCTATTATATACTTACATGTGTATACTAATCGGGGATATGGGTATTAAAAAAAAAAAAGAAGATAGACACACGAACATTAGCATATTCATTGACAAGATACTCAGTCTTGAACTGCTCACGTAAACAGGCGTGTAGTAGCATTGTAAGAAAAGTACAAACCCTGTAAATGTTATGTATCACTTAACACCAGAAATTATATAAGCATAGTCTATGTATTAGGTTGGTGCAAAAACAATGTCGTTTCTTGACGTTCAACTTTGTGAGAAAACGACATTATTTTTGTACCAACCTAATATTTGCTACCTTTTTTTACCCAATGACTAAGGTAATTACTCGGTAAAGGAATATATGAAGCAGAAAAGAAATAGCAAGAATAATAACTAGCATTACCCTTGTAGATTAGAGGGATTTACTAATATTCGTTTAATACTGCACACTGTACATTTTCAGCCCATGGTCATTCTTAGATAATGATAAGAAAAAGTATAGACTCTTAATAATAATGAAATTTTCTTAATGGATCGTTAGGTCACAGAGTATAGTTGGCCCATATTTCTTTACAACTCCAACGGTGACAGCAAATACTTACTTACAAATGTTGCAAGAGTTTGACATTGATAGCATACCACTAGACCGGCAGGGTATTTCTAACAGGGTGGTACGTCGCCTCATTTTGCCCGTACTGTTCGCGCTTGTCTCGATCAAATTTTCCCAAATCGTTGGTTAAGTCGCGGCGGACCGTTGGCATAAACAGAACACATCCCTTATCTGGCACCATGTGATTTCTGGCTAAGGGGATCGTGTGTATAGCAAAAAAAAAGTTAGAGACATCGTTGAACTCAAGGACAGAATAAAAAGTGTAATATCAAACATTCCCCGTGAAATGTGCCAAAGCACTAAATTGTACTGTTGATCTATGGTTTTTATGCATAAACCGATCTGGTGAACAGATAGAGACTGTTTAGTAAACTCTGAATAAATTATTCCTCTTATACATAACTTTGATTCACTCTGTATAATAATAATAATAATAATAATAATAATAATAATAATAATAATAATAATAATAATAATTTGAAATATAAGATTAACTTGCATACATATACTCGGATCTAAATACCCAGTAGAATCATTAATCCTGTATATAACTTAATTTCGCGTTAAAGACGTGTAAGATACCGCTGCACACTTGTCAGCGTAAAAGTGGGACTTCTGTGCCATTAAAGACGGTAATAAGAATAGTTTCGTAGGAAATAAATAAAAGAAGTGTCATTACAATAATGTCATTGGTACTGAAGAAACTTTAACTATTGCATCGAGGCTCCGTAAGCATGTTTCGCCAGTATTCGGATAATAATGAGTTCAAATCAAATGCTATCGATCCAAAGACTCCATACAAATACCGCCAAATCCTTATTCATTTTAGTTTAAAAAATCTAACATAAAAAAAACCTGAGCCTAGAAATCTTTATCATTTCTGCAATATTTCGTTTCTTTACTTTAGAGCCAATAATACTTATAATTAAATCCCAAGTCTGAACTGAATTGAGGATAATGCTGAAAAATATAATCACGCCTCCATAGTAGGGTATCATCTTCTAGGCTCTCATGACAATGATTATCAAAGCATCTCTTGTATTTGCATTTAGCCACCATATGTCAAAAAGTTTATTTATGGACAAATATTTACTTATGGACAAATACAAAAAAAACCTGAATGCTCTTTTTGTTTGAGTTTAGATTTCAGCTAAATATTCAGTAAAATAACAACTTCAGATATATTTTGTTTGAATTTCTATGATGGCGATTTATCACTGTTTACATTAATTATATTCGGAGTATTATCCTCACCTTTGTTGTTGTTGTTACTGCAACGTTTCGGTCGTCCTTCCTCAGATGTATATCAATCTGGGTAAAGAACATGAACAGTGGAACGCGTACAGTCTACCCCAGTAGATTAAAAAAAGGGTCCAGTTAAAGATTTTCCTTTAGGTCACTCAGATCTATATACACATGTGGATGGCTGGAAAGCACAGCTGATTAAACGCGATGGCAACAAGAGAAATGAGGACAATAATCCGAATATAAATAGTGTAAATAGCTTCAGCTCTGTCTAGAGAAAGTTTTTCTAGTTAGTATGTATTAATATGTTAATAAAATATAGGTGATATTTCTCTGGATTTCATTAGCAAATCTGTCATACATCTATACTGCTATTTATCCCATAGCTTGTTGGACAAGGAAAATAATGTAAAATGGACAAAAACTACCCAAAGACTTGTTACGCTTTTTACCAACCCTACTGGAACTAATGAAATATTTCTAAGCTTTTAATAAAATACGCCCCAGGGTCGAAGTTATAACGATATCGGCAATACACTGATTTTCGTATTTTTTTCTATTAAATTTCTTTTGATATTTTTTACTTTTAGTAAATTAAAAAACAGTTTAATTTTGGAAAATTTGCGGAAGTAGCTTTCCTTATATCCATGTTTGCAATCTCAGTACGCGTTTTTAAAAATTGGAAATGTGCATTATCTTTCCGTGACGAGATTATCTCAGTTTTGAACTATCATTTAAAAGTTAAACGAGGATTGGTTTCATATGTTTTCGAAATATGAAATGATTGCCGAGTCTTATCATTCTAACATGTAAACAGTTTAAACAAAATAGCCATTATCAAAACAAAAGAAATAATCAAGAGCTTACAGTAGAGGAATGTCTCTAGGTAATATGTTTATAAAGAAACCTCATTCAGTATCTCTCTAATCTGAGTCGCTCAGAGGTCTTATATTTGGTAAACAAAAGCGTAAAAATATCGTTTTCCAGGAGCTTTCAACATGTTCGCACACTCGGCATTTGAGGAAAAATAATATTCGATAAAATAGATAATTAATTACCTATAGATATTTATTATGCATTCGGCCATGTAGCTGAGGATAGAGATAAGGCAATCAGAATATTTTGAATTCGTTTGTAATAAACTGTAAAAATCTCTTAATATCTCTATGGCAAGTGTTCAAGTCTTTTGACCCGTATACGCTTATAGATGAGCGCTTATTATAGTCATTGGCTTTACACGGGCGGAATCACTTTTCGCATAGTGAAAAACGACTAACCACCGTCAACACGTCCGGGTTTGCATCAGTTATGAATGTGTCAGAGATTCACAGGTGTAAGATACCGAGGAACACCTGCCGGGAACTTATCCGGCTTCTATGCGGCATATTATTTAACCATGCGAGTGAAGGTAACTTCCTACAATTTATAGTTCTTTATAAAGTGTCCTTTTCCATATCACTACCAGTATTTGCTCTACTGTCCATTGGCACAGATTGGAAATTTTGCGATATTTCCACAACAGAGAACTGAGAAAAATAACTCAGTATTTGAAGCAGATATGAATTTCAGGGAACAATATCTAAAATTGGAAGCTGATCTAAACAACATTGCCTACATTCTGTTGTCAAATGGTTTAAAAAGTACCTTTTTAATTTGAACCCCTCCAAACTAAAACTGTTTTCTTTTGACCGTCTTAGATATCTATTGTGCCTTCCATTAGCATGGCGTGTTCTTATATCCAGGAGAGTGATTCATTGTGCCTTCTCGGATTTATCCTTTTCTGCTAACATTATGTGGTGGGATTATATTGAAGCAACTGTTAGGTCTGCTTATTTGTGTCATCCTGTAATTTTCTCTTTCTAGAATCTTAAACATTTATTGTTATACCATGGGTCAAGGCATTTTTGATAACATGCAAAGAAGAAATGCAATGTTATCAGTCCTGAGCTGGCATCTCGGCTTCTGTCACTTTCCCATTGCCATAACATAGTTTCATAATGCCTTATCTATCAATATTTCCATGACAATTCTTTTGATAATCTTTTCTGTTTGCCTCCTCAAATTTACGAAATTTAGTGCAATATTACATTTTTAGCAATTAGGTTGGTGCAAAAATAATGACGTAATAATGTCGTTTTTTGACGTACGTCAAAAAACGACATTATTACGTCATTATTTTTGCACCAACCTAATAGATGTATTCATTTTTCAGTTGAAATAGCTAAATCTATCTGTAAGTACTTTGCTAACCGTTTATTCTCTCGCACTTCTCGCTTGTAGAATTCACTTCCGGTTCTTGAATTTCAGTCACATTTGAAATTCAATATATTTAAACATATCTCTTTAAATATAACAGACAATGAATTTCTATTATGTCTGATCATAAGCCGTTCTAAACTTCGAAAGTTGGGTTTAATTTCTGGTGAAAATAATGACAATAATTGTCCAAAAATTGGTAATTTTTTTATTAATTTATTCGACGAGAACGGTCCCGGAATTGCAGACGAAGATCGTAAGTTCAAGATGCGATTCTATGACGTCATACCACGAGAGAGACTGAAGTATTACAATAGAACCAATGTCTCGATTCAATGTAATGTGTTGTGAATAGTTTTAATGTTTAAAATGCAATTTTGTTGAGTGTGGCTTACTTCGTTTTATTGTAGACGGCCCCCAATATCTGAAGGTTCATTTTACTGTGTGTATGTTTGAGTATTATTGTGTGATATATATTATGTACATTGTTATGTTTTTCTAAGAAATGTTGTTTAATAGGACTAAAATCAGAAAGGTAACAGGTAAGGCTAAGGGAGATCGTGGTTGTAGTGAAAGCAATATATCTAGTGGGTCTATTATTAATATCAGAGATACAATCTCTGAGCCAAGCATGTAAATTGAAACACTTCATTGTTTTTTTTGTAGAGGATTTATTAGGTTGGTGCAAAAATAATGACGTAATAATGTCATTTTTTGACGTATTTTTAACGTCAAAAAACGACATTGTTACGTCATTATTTTTGCACCAACCTAATAGTTGTTTGGTTGTAGGGTTATTAGAGAATATGAAGGCAATTGTTTTAATTTTTTATATGCTGAGATTAACTTGTTTATTATTATTAATTGGTTTAACATTTCTACCTATTATGTTTTTCAGTGTTGTTTCATCCTGTTTGCAATTATTATACATTTGGTTACAATATAATTATATTAAAGTATAATTTAATAGTGTTATTTTTATTTTGACGTATAATATTATTATTAATATTATCAATATTTTAGAGGTATTATTAAGTTTATTGAGATACATTTTAATTTGTTGATCAATGATCGAATTTGTAAATCCTTTATTAACAAGCTGTTTAATATTATGCATTCTTTTATAGAATGTGTTTTTGGAAGAAGATATAATTTGTGTGCGTTGGATTCACCTTTTACAATAGCTATCTCACACCTTTGTGGCCATTCACTATGGTAATTAAGTAAACACGAGTTAATGCTTGTGGGTTTCCTATATAGAGAAATAGTAAATTTATGCGTACTATAATCAATAAATGCATCAAGGAATGGAATTTTATTATTAATATTAAGTTCTAATGTAAATTTGAGGACGGAGTAACTTAAATTGTGTAATTTGAATAATATTTTCAGCTAAAACGAATATGTCATCCATTTATCTTACATATATAGGGGTTTTATTAGTGTCATTAAGTATTTTATTTTCTAAATGTTCCATATAATAATTAGAAAAAGTGGGGTGCTAAAAGTGATGCCATCGCAATGCAGTCTATTTTAATATCAATATTAATTAGGGTGTCATGGAAATATACTTGAGTGGTACATGCTAATAATATTCTTTTAAGTAGTGAGTTTAATACTGATAGGCGGGAGAGAAAAGTGATTGTATACATCACGGATAATGATGTCAATTGTTTCATGGGAGGGGACATTAGTAAATGCATTTTATACATCGAAAATTGCGATTTTTGTTTGATTTTAGGTCTGCTATTGCATGACCGTTAGCGTCGCATGGCGGTTTTCTATATCAAAATATCAGCTTTGACGATGGATATTTTTGTCTCATGTTTGTATAGCCATTTTGAGGATGGGTCATATGAGTCGAATGCTTAGGACCCACTTAATAAAAAAAAAATACAAATGTTAGACGATTTTTGTCTTTATTTTCATCAGAAATTGAAGCAAACATTCGATCATTAGTACGGCTCATACATAGTCTGTTATATTTAATAATATTTGTTTAAGTAATGATCTTCTGCCCCAGTACATTAAATTCATATATATATATATATATATATATATATATATATATATATATATATATATATAATGTATATCTATAAGCCTTAGTGTGTAAAATGAAATATTCCTATTTGAATGATATCGATATTTTTGTATACATCTAGTATGGAATGGGGGGAAAATATCTGACAAATCTGTCGAAGTAACTTTGGAGATGGGTTTATTTACAGGGAGATATTTACTGTTTCCTGGATTTATTTCACGTCCAGTGAGTCTGCGCTGAACCATAACATATTAAATTTGGAGTGTTTGTTTACATTTTGAAAAATAAAATGTACTTGATATAATCACATCGTCTGTTCTAGAAAAACTTGGAAAGGATGTTATATAAGGGCGTTACAGAATCCAGAACTTTTCATTTAGATTGTAGACTTAAATACTAAATTTAGCTTGTTCGGTGATTCACATAAAGAAGATTACTGTTTAGTGCCTGAAACTTTAGACAATTTTCTGCTTATTATAATATTATATTAAGGAAATTATTTTATTCTTTATTTAGGAAAGTTTTGAATTTTTATAATTAATCAAATTATTTTTTTAAAACACGATAATTCTAAACGACTTTCATACTTGTTATTCCATAACATTATCTTTTCTTCGGACATGTCCTCATTGAATAAGTATGTTTAAAAATGTAATATAATATAGTCATATGTCGAAGAAAATGATAGTTTATTAAAGATAAAATTATTTCTTAAAGTCTTATTTTAAATAATTTATTCTTACCATATAATGTCTTTGGTTCAGAATTTAAGTAACGTAACTTAAGAATAATTGCATTGCCGTTACTAATTACAATTTAACATTTAACACACTGATAAGCATATGACAATTCTGCGAAACTCTAAATCGAGGGGATACTTTTGAAATTGCTTTGTTTTTTACTTGCTCTACACTCAATTAAAAATAATTTCTGTTCCCCTTTACTTGTAAAACATTTATTATGGAAGCGCAAGCCCATAATGCAATTGGGTTAAAGACATGGAATTCCTCATCTAGTGACTAACATTGGCTACAACGGAGCATGTCTCCGAATTCTAGCTGTAGTCTCGAAAATAGTCTACTTATTTGAAATTAATCATTCTATACATAGCTTGCAGAAACCTATAGCAGCTTTCGTAACAACGTTGAGATTGACGAATTCAAATTATATTCAAAAGATAATGTCTGTCTTTTTCGTGCCTCTTTCATGTGTGTTTTGTAGCTCCATATATATTTGACAGCAATTATCGTCTACTTCTTGACAAAGTATATTACCTGGAAGCTATCCCTGACATTGAAATGTTCGACAGCAGGTTGTTGGATATGGTCAATGGTAGAGACTTGCAGAAGAGATTAGTTTCATTGTATTGCATTTGTGTCATGCAAAAGATCCAATATATTGTACAATGCAGAAGAAGTTATCATTCTGAGACATTAAGATATGTGTAGCAATGGTGTCTTCAACTAGCTAATGCGTTACTATTACATGGGATGTCTTTATACCGTGCTCTCTAAAACCGCAACCGAAAATCCTAGATCAAATTTATTTTTTTCTCTATCATTCTCAGTGGGGATAATATTAGACTTTTGTACAAATTGATGACGAAGATCTACTCAAATCTATAAAATTAGAGGGAACTTTTATCTACGAGTTGCCTTAATTTCGAATTTACATATATATATATAACAATTTTTAGGGCATATCCGTACTAAATAAATATATGTAATATTGTGTGATATATTATAGAGATTTTCCGATGGACGTTCTATTCGGCGAAAAATATTTACTGGGATGAAACTACATGTATGAAGACAGAGAAAGTGATAAATAAACAGAAAAAAATACATCAAAGAAGTGTACAATATAAAAGGACTCTCAGGGAGAATTTATGTAACATCCAATGATACTAATAAAACGAGCAGACCAACCGGAATTTATTATCAGCGGATATAACCTTCACATAATTAATTATGAGAGATTGCATTACACAATACAATGTTTTCACAAAAGTAGTATTAAAAAATCGATGTTGGTAATAGATTTTCAAATTATACAATAATTTGTCAGATGAAATTGCGGTTCCTTTAAAACATTTACAGAAACATATTTGGTGATGTAAGATTTTTTTCAGTTAAAGGGCAGTTAGTAATATTGTAAATAATTATATATATATATATATATATATATATATATATATATATATATATATATATAACTCAATTAGTTTAGTGTTTTTTTATGTTAAACATTTTTTGGAATGAATAATTATTCTGTCAAACGATATGGATAATTTTGCGGTTAGCTCCGGTAGATAAATATTATATATAAAGTAAAGTGAATGTGTTTGTACATGAAAGTTTCCAAACAATTTCTTCGCTCCCACTGGCCCAATTTCAAAGATTCATAGCTCTTCCAGATGCCCTAGACGCGAAGAACGATATTACTTGAGCTCAGATTATGTGAGATTCAAAATATATATTAATATATTATACTGGCCATAATCATTGATTACATGATTGAAGGGGATTAACTCTTATTTACCCTTTGTATCCAACATTGTATAGCCTATCGGGCGGCATTTAAGCTATCTCCTGTGGGGGACCCTTGGTTTGGCATCATCACAATACCTAGAGTGTAGTAGATGCGAAATGCATCAATAAGCTACATAAGAAATCAAAACTGATGGCTGCATTTAAGTATTGAATTAACGTTTAAGCTTATCTTTGAAAATTTCAACTATAAATCTCCGGCTGACATATAATTTAAAGACGATTTGATGTACGTATATTTCTTATATTTTGTGCAATCAATTATTTTTATTTAACGAGTGACAGAATTTATAAGATGAAATTAATATAGTGTAAATATGGGAAAATGGAAATCAGAATTAGTTATACATTCAGTATTTGAATAGTTAGAAAAAATATTAGCTAATAAAATAAAACCCTATATTGTGGACACGATATGAATAAGTACGAAACTGTAGCTCAATTCACGACCCCCCCCATGGAGTCACGTTGTGACACAAGGTCGGTTTAAGGTGAGGATCCCGAGCGCGTACACCCGGGATAGAAACCAAAGTTCCATTTTTCTATGGCGGAGCTGCCACTGAGCACACTCTTCCCAAAGACAGTGAAGCAAATGAGAGATGATAAATAATGTGTCACAAAATACACGAGAGAGTAATTTGTATTTACTTAGCCCCACCCCCAACAACGTCAGGGTGTGACACAATATTGGTTTAATGTGGGGAGCCTTAACTGGTACACCCGGGCAAGGAGCAAAAATAGACTGATCCCCCGAAAATGTCGGTTACGCAGGACTCGTTGCGAGCACCGATTCCTCTGCCTGGTGCAATAAGAGGACGCGGACTCGAGCAGTGGTTCCCCAGGGCTGGGTATCTCTCAGTATAATTTTCCTCAGTTGCACTCTATCTAAAGATAGAGACGCAACTGAAAAATGATAGTCACAAACCACTACAAAGAAATATTAACACACTAAAAGATCAATATCTCTATTATATATTTTGTAATTCTTGGCAATATCACTCTTCAGGTTTAAATAATTTACATATAATTTTGAAAAAAAATATTTCATTAATAATCTGTCCTTCATTACTGTCCTTTCATTGAAGGATTCTTTTGGTTTTCTTATCAGAATAACTCTGTTTATGAATATCGTCCTATATAGTTTGAAATTTGCATTTTATTTGGCCTTCAACAAGTTGTCATCTATTTGTAAAACTTTCCTTAACTATAAAAAGCCAACTTATAAATAAAATGTCCATTTAAAATTTTCATGTAGTTAATATATTTTACTTTACGAACCGATAGCGAGAGGGCGAAGCCTGCTAATACACACACACATACACACACACACACACACACACACATATATATATATATATATATATATATATATATATATATATATATATATATATATATATATATATATATAATGGACTCTCTCGTCGGTTTCGACGTATGAGGATCTGACAACTTACTTGATTCAGTTATCAAATTTTGTGCGATAATCTTAAATGACATTTAAAACCCACTAGTGATATACAAAGGAGGCCACATATGGAACAAGTGTGAGGATTGTGAGATGAGATCATTGTTAGATTGGCTGACCTTTTAGATCTTGCTCTCGCTTCTTGAAGATGATTCAAAC
Organism: Acanthosepion lycidas; assembly: GCA_963932145.1. Lineage (NCBI taxonomy): Eukaryota > Metazoa > Mollusca > Cephalopoda > Sepiida > Sepiidae > Acanthosepion > Acanthosepion lycidas. The sequence continues at coordinate 48,432,774 of OZ010574.1, read as the reverse complement.
AAGGAGATTGAATATTGCTGAGTCCACTAAAACATGTTGATCTCCATTCTACCCACTCTAAGGGTAAGCGCTCAAGGATATTATGTGTATATATACCGAGTGTAACGGCAAAATTGTGCAAATCGTTTAACAGTATAATTAATTATCCATCCCACAAAATATTTAATATATATATAAAAAAATAAAACACCGAACTATTTGAGTTTCTTTTTTGTACGTTTTCAGATAAGACTTTTAGCCATCTTGACTTTGTCATAAGAATCAATGAAAGACGGTTTGAGTTATTCAGTTAAAAGGAGAACAGGTTAAAACCGTTTCGTGCCAGACCAACTCTCTTCCCAACTATGCAATTGTGAGAAGAAATATATCCTTCCGGTCTTCAGTAATGCTACCAACAATCATACTTTGACTTCCATCTTCAAAGTGCATTCAAGAATCATCAATAGGATGGTGAATAACTTTTAAATAGAGGGAACAGTAGGAAGGAAAACTGGATCAGGAGGTCACAAGAAGAAGAGGGACCATCATTTCAACTTAGAGCTAAAGTGATAAATTAGAAAAGATCCAACTCAATCCATAAGAGGTTTGATAGCATCATTGAGAAGTTTCTGTTTGAAGGGGAAAGTCTATATTGAAATCATTACTAGCCCGCCGACTAAGAATTTAATTTACTGTGTCTAGCTAAAAAAAATTTACTCTACAGAATCTATCGTGCGTATTTATAAGTCTACTATTCGCTTTCGTTTAGAATATCTCTGCTACATATGGCTCAGTGTCCCGGTTATATATTTATATATTCTTGCTAAAATGAAAACAATCAGCTATATTTTTGGTCATGACCTGGAGTATCCAGCCTTCTTCAAGTGATATACGTTATGATTTCGAACCAAACATTGTATTTAGTCCAGGAAGATAGATTGCCCTAATTCCCCGTGCCTTGCTTTTTTGTCGATCTTAGGAGATTATATGTCCCAATATCAGTTCATTACACTTAGCAATTCACTTATTATTCCTTTTGTATTGAATCCAAACTCTTTGAGTCAAGAAAAAATTTGGAATAATTAACCAATGCTTTTATCCTTTATGCCAGATATCCTATGGTTGGTGGGGTTTTAAATAATCTAATGTATCAGTAATCATTTTTGTTAGCACAGCTCATATTACAATTTCTGTTGATGTTGATTTTCAATGTCTATCTATATTACTGGTTCCCATATTTTATTTATACTTGGCCGACTTAGGATATTATATGTCTGTCCTCGAATTCATCTCCTAGAGAATGTACCAAAGTACACATAGATAAGCTGATGCAGATGCTGACTTCCTGTACACAAACGAAACACATCGGAATGGATACAGACATATATCGACAGGATAAAGGCTTGATAATGGTCTCGCCATTATCATCAGTAATGCTGAACATATACGTGATATTCCTTGAGAGAATTGCATTAGAATCAACATCACAAAAGCCAAATCTATGGCTGAGATACGTAGATGACACCTTTATACTCAGCCCCACAAGAACGATCTCCAGCTATGAGTGAAACATGTGAACAATAAGACGTGAAAAAAAAAACTAACAATATTGGATGAACTAATATCCTGAGCAGAGCATGAGTTTAAGAGATTCGTTTAATTAAGGCCAACATTCAGCGGAAAATACCTCAGCTTTGACTCCCACCACCCATACTGCAAATGTTTTAACTGGGGACCAAAAATGAACAAATGTTTTTTTTTAAAGCTAGGTTCACCCTCTACAAGGCCAAGGGGAACTCAATGTAAAGAGTTACGTTTGGAGGTCATTTGATTGTATAGCAGTGGAAGAAAACAGTGAACCCTAGCTTTGAACAGGTTAAGATTGTTGTGATCGGGAAAACCTACTGTTGCGAGTCGGCTCCACAGGGCAGTATTTCGCGAGAAGAAGCTATTCATTTGGAACTTACTCCTCACCGATTGGATACGGAAGGAGTATGATTGGTTTGGTAGTATGTGACATGGCGTGTTCATGCTGTAATAGTTTGCTTCGGTGAGACCAGGGAATTTAGTTCGTCCGAGCAATTTCCGTGGATGCAGCTGTAGAGCAGTGATAGGCATGCCATATCCCGCCTGTGGGAGAGCGTTTGAAGGGTGGAGAATATTTCGCAACCCACAAGGGCTCGACGACGCTTTTGAACTCTATCATGGCTGGAGAGTTATGTCTGAACAGCACTCGCCAAATATTGTTGGCCTAAATGCTTCTTGTAAAGTTAGAGGATAGCAGACGCAGTCAAATACTTATACGAGCGGTAAATTATAAGCAGTGTCCTACAACTTAACAAGTACCCTGGGTACATGACAGACACGCCAACAAATTTAAAAAGAAGGGTAGGAAACGATAACAGATGTAAGGGTAGGTTTTTTATATAACGGTCTTATCGAAAAAAATGCAAAAGATCTTTAGTCCATTAGGACAATCTTCAGGAATGGTTCAACACTACGCAGAGGTCCCTTCTTAGTAAGACCACCCATAGAGGAGAAAATTATTACGGACTCTGTGCAAGCCATCTCGTGCAGCTCTGGCAAGAAATATAAATGAGAAGCAGACAGACCCCTTAAGATAAAACTACAATCACCCTGTAAAGTCGTAACACTTGGGGAAATATAAAAATCAGGCATGGCTAACAATATATGGGAGAAAAGGATATCATAACCCTCTGTGGGATGAAGTTGAAATAAAAGACAAACATCACCGTAAAATTCGAAAACTTAAGGAATCAGCGAATATATTAGAAAACAAAAATTTCTTCAGCCGAACAAGCATAGATATGAGTACAATACGGGAACAAATAATAAGCAGCTAGAGAAAAACAACAATAACAGAAATTGTAATATGAGCTCACTGATGTCTCCAAGAACACATAGCCAAATGGATAAAAGAATTAGTTTAGTAATTTAAAAAAATGACTTGACCCCAAAAGTTCAGAGAGTTGAGATACTAATTAACTGATATTGAGACAGTATGAAATGTGGAATTAGAATAATCTACCCACAAGGATTATATATAATAAGGAGGTGATCATTTCTGCAGTCGGCACTTGGATAGGTTTTGTAATGTATAACTGCTTTCCATCATCTCTTGTTGATAGTTTTATCCTCGATTTGGTTTTCCGTTTCTTCCCCTGGTCTTCTCGATGTCCATATTCGTCTTCAGTGTTCTTGGAACCAAGTGCTGGCTAATAGCTGGTCATTCGCCGTACCCCACTGGACTCATTTTTCTCCGCGTTATTTGTTGCTTCCTTGGCCGAATTTGCCAGCAATTTTACAATCTTTCTCCATGCCTATTTTGGCATTCAAGTTTCCCATAATAATTATAATTTCCTACGATTTACATGATGCCTTTCTTTACTCTGTATTGATGGCGAATATATACATGGAATACTTTGATAAAATGGCATTAGAATCTATATCTCTAAAGACAACTATATGGTTATGGTACGTAGATGACACTTTCATACTCTGGCCACACCAGAAAGAAGTTCAGGTTCTACTGGACCATGTGAACTGAATAAGACATTCGATACAGTTCACAATGGAGAAAGAGAGTAAGAAAACACTCCCTATCCTGGATGTTCTAATATCTCGAACAGAACATGGGTTTAAGACATCCGTATACCGTAAACCGACATTCACCGGGCAATACCTCAATTTCAACTCCCACCATCCATAAAGGGATCGTCCGTTGCTTACAACATCGAGCGAAAGTCATAAGTGGCGACCCAGAGACGTTAGATAAAGAATTGGTCAGTATAAGTAGTACCCTACAACGTAACAACTACCATGGTTAGATGTCAGCAGCACCCAAAAAAACTGGGATAGGCGGGTACAAGATGATAACATCAACACTCAAAAGACAGTCTGCTTGCCTTATGTGAAGGTATTATCAGAGAAAATACAAAGGATCTGGGGTCCATATAACATCAGGATAACCTTCAAAAGCTTGACGACACTTCGCAGATATCTCCCCCGTGGAAGACCCCCCATAGAGGAGAGCATATGTGTAGCTATTCTGTGCAGCTGCGGAAACAAATATAAAGGGGAGACAGGCCGCCCCCTTAAGCTAAGGCTTTAAGATCACCAGAAAGCTTTAACACGAGGGGAAGTGGAAAAATCAGGCGTTGCTGACCACGTATCGAGAGTGAAGGGAGATCACTGCCCTCTGTGGGATAGGGTTGAGATCATAGACAAGGAACGCCATTAGAAAAATCATAAACTTAAAGAATCAGCAGATATTCCAGGCCACAAAAATCGCCTGAACCGACCAAGCATAGAAATTAATACAATATTGGAACCAGTAATAAGGGGTGCCAGAGAAAAGCGAAAATAACAACAAAAATTGCAATATGAGCTTTGATAAAAACACGTATGGTAACAGAAAAAAAATGCAATATGAGCACTGGTAATAAATTGCGGGTGTGTGTGTGTGTGTGTGTGTTTTGAACAAAAATTTGAAAAAATAAAAAAAAATAAATTTCAGAAACACTCGTTTGTATATTAATATTTTTTGTTGGTTGTATTATTTCAATTAGTTTCCTCGACTAGTTTCGGAAATCATGGCCAACATCAGGAGCCAAAAATATCTGCTTGTTAGTAACAGTGAACTACAGGAATGAATGAGTTTCTGTAGAAAAGTTTATCTTTAGTCTTTATTTGTTTCTTTATCGTTAGTTTTGCTCAGTCCTAGGTCCTCTTTTCAGTTGTTTTTAAGATAAAGTCTGTGTCGATTCTGCGACTCATAATCTCCTTGGTCATTTTGACAATTTTATTAGTTGCTATGAAGAGGAAGTGTGCGTGTTAATTTTATGGTATCATTTGTTCCTTGGGAGTTTCTATGATGTATGTATGTGTATATATGATTATGGGCGTTTATATGTGTGAGAAAACAACACCTCCGAAAGCTTATCTGTCATGTGTGGGTGAGAAATGTTGGTAGGGCCTGATTTATGGGGTTATATATTAATACTGTCTATGTTGTTAAATTTGTGTTTAAGCCTGTCTGGACGAAATGCTTTGAGGCGCAAAATCCATTTGTCTTCATGTTCCTGTAGAATTTTTTTCATGTTACATTTTCTGTCTATTTCTATTTTTTTTCAATTATCGCGAATCTGGCATGATTTTAGAATGTTTGCTTTCCAGGCGGAAATGTTGTTTTACAGGTTATAATCTTTTCGTGGGGAACCAACTTAATCCGATTCCGATAATTATTAATAGTGAAAAAGCAATACATATTAGTAGTGAAAGGGCTATTCATATTTTTCCACATGTTGTTTCTACTGGAATATTGTGTATTCTAATAGGTAAATTATGAATTCTACAGTTAGAGATGTGGTAGATTTTGAAATAGGATTTAGTGACTGAGACAGTGAACGAATTGGTGTGTCTAATGTGTTTACAGTATAAGCTTCTTTTGTTGTTACATGGTTGGGGAAATACTATTGTTTTTGCTTTTGTTCTGTTACGGATTAACTTAAAAATTTCCTTAATGTCCTAAGGTCTACTATATGCTAGAAGTCAGTTTAGAGATGTATTATTTCCCAGTGAATTTTGATTATCTGAGACAATGGAGGAAGGGTAGCGTTGAGAGTGGTTACAGGAGAGATGCGTTTGGATTTATTTTTAAATTTTTCTGTAGGTGTGGAAATTGTTTTATTTATTTGTTTCCTGATTAGATGTTTATAGCCAAGATTTGTGCATTGTTGCTCGGGATGTTGAGTGTGTTTATTTAGTTCTTCATTGTCGGAACATATTCTTCTGAGTCTACGTGCTTATGTATAACGTAGGTTCTCCTTAATTACTTTAGGGTGAGAATACTTCAAGTGTAGATATTTGTGGGTGTCGGCGATTTTAGTGTGTAGAATCGTTTGTAGTTTTCTGTTTTTATCGATGTAAATGCGTGTGTCTAAAAATGTTACCGATCTTTGTTGATTTTGTGTAGACGAAATTAATTGTTTCGTGTACCGTGTTTAGAGTTATAAGAAATCCAGTGAATTTATCCTCACTGCCCGTGCATATAAAATGATATCACCATCTCACCATCTGCCTTCCTCTTCTTCACGCTACTGCCATTGTTACAATCTTTCGATGAATTACTAATCAAATGACTTAATGGACAACCCCTTTTACAGACGCCTGCTCAGACACATTCACGTTTTTTCAATACCTGTGGTTTGTACTGCAACTATGCGGGCGTTTATCGCAGTTTCTGGTTTGTAGCGCATTATCTGAGCAGTTTGAACAAGGTCAGCACGTTCAAACCCTCGGTCACGATGACTTGTGACTTCGTGCTAAGAAAACCATCGACGGCTCCCAAATACTTCCGTGTGCCCAATTTCACTCACGAGGGTTGGTTCAACCCATCGGATGGTTTTGAAGCACTTTCAAAAGACCGATAACCACAAGAAGTCACCTTCCTGATAAATCGAAATCGAGTCTCATGGTCAGAAAGCTAAAGTTCTTTTTGTGAGTATGAAAGTATTGAAATTGAAAGCATTTAATATACGAATAGGTATGTTCCATGATTTTTGTGATAACTTCTGTAGAGGTAGGTGTTGTTTTCTTCTTTTAGTATGTTCTTCTTTAAGGGAGGTTAGTCCGATGTGTTTGATGTCTGGATAAAGTGATTTTAGGTCCATAGTTACTAGAGTAACATCTGGTACTGTTTTATGTGATTAATTCTGTTTAGTAGATCTGTTAGGTCTCTCGTGTAGGATTTTACTTCCTTAACTAGGGGTTGTATGTAATGGTTTAGGCATTTCGAAATTTTGGTCGTGTGTCATTTAATTGATGAGATGATCGGTTTTCCTATATTGTTTCTTTTATGTACTTCGGGAAGGAGATAGAAATGTGCAGAATAATATTTGTGGGTGTAAGTATCGTGTATGTCTCTTTGTCAATTAGTTTGTTGTGAAGCATCATATTTTGTGAGCTTGTTAATTGGGTAGGGAGCATTCAGGGAGAGGAAATGTAGGTAGGCTTTTGTAGGATTTTTGTCGGCTAGCTGAGTGTTGGCGCCGTTAAAGTATTCTTTGATTCCGCAGATGAATGTGGCACCACATTTGTCAGCCTGTGTAATGACTAGGTTGCCTCTATGCGTCAGCGTGTCAAGGGGCACCCGTTCCTCTTCAGTGATATTGTTATATGGCAGCTTACGTACTGTTGTTTTCTTTATATCATTTTTTACTGCCATTTCAAATGTCTGTATAGTGATATCGGTGTTTTCAAGGTGTCTTTACCGAACCTTAGGAGACTAGAACAAAAAATGAGTTCTTTATTTAATAATCAAAATGGGTCGAGCAACAATTTACTGTTACGTAGATTTATAACTCGTCCATTCGGGTCACGTTTGTATTTGCAAGCATGAAGAAGTTTTTTTTGAAAACGCTCGAAACCTCGTATCATGTTCTCTATTAGGGATGCTATACCGACTTCGAAGTGTCCTGGTTGGAGGCCTACCCAGTTTGTTTTTTTAAGGTTAACTATATTTGCTGTTGATTGTCTACTAGGCGGTGGTCTGGGATGTCTAGTGGGGTTAAGTCTTCTGTCTCATGGATGCTGTTTTTTGTTTGTGGATATTTGTACGGTAAGTTAAGGATATTCACGTAAGTTTGTCCTTGGTTTTGTGCGTGTGTTCGTTTCGAGGCTCTGGCTATCATTGATGGTGGTGGTGTCGTTATTGTTGTTGGTGGTGGTGGTGTTGATGGTTGTCTGTTGGTGTATGTGTATAGTCAGTTTTGTTTTTGCATTTGTTGTGTTGTGGTCGGTGTGGTTGTGGTGTGTTGTATTCTTTTGTGGTATAGTAATCATTTTTTCTGACTGAGGTTTCATTTCTATTTTGTTCTGCCTGGAAGAAATATTTGATTTCAATTTTCTTTTTTTTTTTCACTTTTTGTTTTATATAGTTCCCTCACTGTTTGGACTGTGCGAGAGTTTGATAACATTCTTTAGGTTAGTATATTCTTCCGTTTCTGTTTGCCTTTTTATTTGCTCATCGACCAGCTTGGTTTCTCCTGCTGACGCCGTTATGGTTTCCTGGCAGAACTATATATATATATATATATATATATATATATATATATATAATGTCACTGGGAAAATTCGCCTTTTTCCCTCTGAAAAAAGTTCATTCAGTTATTGTATTGATCTTAATAATGGAATTATATCCAAGCTTTAAAATATCAAAGATGAAGTCCAGTTAGAAGATGAACAGGGTTACATGGACTTTTACATTTTGTACTTCATTTGCCCAATTTTAGTTTTTTAACTCGAAATGTAATATCATATATATATATATATATAATAATATATATATATATATATATATATATATATATATATATATAAAAGATACTTTTTATGTTTAACGTTCTTTTTATAGATACAAGTATTTAAGTAAATGCTCTGTTTATAATAAACAGTATTAAATAATAATTATATTATATTAATTATAACTATTTAATACTGTTTATTATAAACAGAGCCTTTACTTAAATACTTGTATCTATAAAAAAACGTTAAACATAAAAATGTCTTTAATAAATAAATTGTCGGACTTTGTACATTTCTTAATGTATTACGTCATTTGTTTACATTTGATACGCCATGAGCAGTTATGAATGTACGAGATTCATGGAAGATTGAAGTTTATAAGCAATAAATTCGACCTTGGCAACCGAACCCTCTTTTGCGGCTAAATGGCGGTTCCGTATAGGATGCAGGTTCGAATCCTGTCAAAGGACGAATATTTTCTATGAAAATGTCTCGGACATTTAGACCGGTAAATGTTATTTAATACTGTTTATTATAAACGGAGCATTTACTTAAATACTTGTATGCATAAAAAGAACGTTAAACATAAAAAATGTCTTTAATAAATAAATTGTCGGACTTTGTCCATTTCTTAATATGTGTGTATATATATATATATATATATATATATATATATATATGTGTGTGTGTGTGTGTGTGTGTGTGTGTGTGTATTATTAGGGTGTAGAACAGAAATGATATCGAATAAAGTTTTTGTTTACTGACAATGCGTTTTACGTTCTACAACATAAAACAGTATGCATGTTTATGTTTATTTTTTATTAAAGTTGCCAATTTCTGCTGGACTCGAAACTAATCCGCTCCGATCAGATTTGCTTTCCACTCTTGACCAGCTCACATACTGTATAGGGTTACTATTGCTTTTCCAATGATCGGTGACATTATACATGAACCTGGACTTAGGTTTATCATCAGGAACTCTGAGATCAGATTCACTCTCAAAGAATTCACTGGTCACATTGGCAAATATTATTGGCCATATTTATTATGTATTTTATATATCCAGCCACTCTCTTATTGTTAATGCTACTGCCTTTGGGGCTACATGTATTTCATTGTTTCAGAGATATTGTTGATAAACGTTGGTTAAGTTAATCCTAGTGGCGGCTGTTATGGATTTGGTAGTTAGAAATTTGTGCTTAATATTCACAGGGCTGTTGAAATTATTATTTTCTTTTAATCCTTCTATTTTTTTGTTGATTTAGTACGCTTTGCGTTACGCTAATTATCTATCTATCTATCTATCTATCTATGTAAATTGTCAGCATTTTTATTTTTAATTGTAATAATTTATTTGATATTGTCGACTGCATACGACAGTAGAGTCAGTCTATATTTTTAAATCTAAAACGGTTGACAATGTGCCGGGCGTTCATTAGAACGTGAAAAAATATCCATTATGGGATTTTTTCTTCTATTTCATAATGTCATGGTCACGCGCATTTAAAAGTATAAAGAAAAAAAGGTATTGAATAACAACGAACATCTTTGTATAACTACTTATACTAATCAACATCATGTAGTTTCGTCCCACTTGCACCCCTGAAGATGATCTTGGGAAAAGATCAAAAGTACTTGGGAAATGAAAATAAATGAAATTCAAATAGCTATAGGAAATTTCTCTCATCTTTTAACATCACTACACGGAAGGATATCCATGAGTATGAACGGATTTTATTAAAGATTAGCAGACATAATATATGTAATTTATTCAGACATGCATATATATATATATATATATATATATATATATATATATATATATATATATATATATATATATATATATATATATATTATTCTCCCTTTAGCAGGAATTGGGGTCTAGCTATTTTATGATCTCTAAAATAAAAAATATATTACTTTGATAAGATCATTCTTATTTTTGGATTTTCAAATGAAATTCAAACCTGGAATTATCAATTTCTAAACATATGAGTTACCTCAACGTATGAATCAGCTATAACAAATTAAGTATAGGAATTAAACGAAATCGCTCAAGGAATAGGTTTTGGCACGGAACCAAAACATCAACCTGAAAACTTTAGTCATGTACTTAAATAACTTCATCAGATCAAGACTTTCATAAATATGTCATTTAGCAAACCAGTCTGGAAATATCTAAAATGTCAACTGTATACAATCGCTACTAAAGTTCGATGTTAAAGAAAGGCTTTGAGCCAATTAATCCTAATAGTCTTGGCAAAGATCATCTGTCCTTGAACACTGTGGGCTGTTGTACAGAATGACAAAAAATGTATCAAATACAAGAAGCCATATTACTAGAGGACTACCAACACTAAATAGCACTTAAAATAGAGAGCAAATGTTATTCCTAGAGAAAATAATGACATAATCAAGATGCTAACATTCCAAACGACTTCAAACAAAAGGTTAGGAAAGAAACCCCCAAGCAATAAGAAATCTCTTTCCCTAAAGCATTCTTTTAAGTGTAATATTTTAAGAAATTCAACGAAAAGCAGTAGTGCATGATCAGCCAATGAATTGTAGGAAGAAAAAAAACAACTAATGTTACCATTACCATTCAGTTTTATGCATGCGTTTTAATATGACGTAGAGAAATAATAAAATATGGTTTGATTCTGCTTCGTAAGTGAAATCGGTTTTATGCTCTATTGTGTTTATCCTACTGACAAGTTGGGGTAGTAGGGTATCGCATCGGTATAAATAGGTCCTCCTTAATGTATCGGTAATAAGGTGCTTCTTCAGGGAGAATTCAGTGAAAGTGGCCGGTTTCTAAATGCTCTAGGGAAAGATATGCCAGTTCACATATGAGAGCTGAGCCCATCAGTAGGAAAAATTTATGCCTCTAAAAATTGCCGTTGAAATTAAAATAAAATTGTTTTGTACTTGGGTGACATATTTTGTTTCAATTTTCGCCGTTGATAGTCGCAAGTTGATTTTAAGAAATAAAACAAAGTTTTTTTATAAGTTTTACTATGAATAAAAGGAAAAGAAAAAATTAAGCGAAAACACGTAGTTTTGTTATTTGATTAGAAGAGGCCATACGAGCAAACAGACATTAACGGGTTTAATATGAAAAACAAAAACAAAACAGATTGGTTTTTCATGTTAGCCTGGAGACATCTACTGTCCTAACGAATGCGAAACATGTTGTTTCTCTTTCACACATATGTACGCACCAATGTGTAGCTGTTTAGGAATGCTAAGTATGTACAATTCATTTAATATAGGGATATCCTTATACTTATCGATGGCAAATATCATCAAATTCTGTAAATGAGGATAGAGCTATTTTACTGAAATAACATATCAATTAACTTTGCAAATGAGACACCGTTAGCGATACCCTATTGAATCTAGCTCCAGGCTATATCTCTATCTTTCCCTGATGCGTACAGAAACAAAATATATCTTATTGTTACTTAAGAAACAGTCGTAATTTGGTGATCAATCAGTTGCAATTTACTGATCAAGTTAGAAGCGATTAAGTCTGTTTAGTCAGTCGGTACTGAGACGACATGGATTGATTACATTTATTGTATGGCTGTTGATATTCCTGCGATTATATATATATATATATATATATATATATATATATATATATATATATATATATATGTAAACCACATATGATTCCGCAGTCCTAGGTACGGCGTTAAAATAGATCAGGCAGCAAAACCTCTGCTCTGGAGAGTTCGGGTTTAAAGGAGTATGGATCTACCTCTTAACTGATGTGTTCCCAGATCCAAACAGACACTGTGTGGTAGCACCTGTTAGAACCCAAACTATGAGCAAACAGCAAATACCTAAACCAAAATAAGCTACTAGGAATGTATAAAGATATATATTTTTACAGAACAAATAGATGCACTATATTTTTAGAAAAGAAATTGACAGCAGTACATTTTCATAGTAAAATGACCAACGATGCAACATCAAAATTATATAAATACATTTTATATTAACTGAACGATTACTGTCCAAGAATCGTTTATACTAATGCAGGTGTCCCCCGGTCTCTATCCTTGGTCCCACTTTTTAATTTTCATTAACAACGTTCCCGATGGCATCAGCTTTCAATTTGGTATCAATGTTGATGAGACGATGATTTACCGTTGCCTCCCACGCTCTCTTGTTAACTGGGACATAGAATGTCTTTCTGATTTTAACATCCCCATAAAAAAGCTGGTCTCTATTAATCATCTGTGAGACCCTTTTCCCTCTCCCTTCAATTAGCATGTATTATGCTAACCTCCCGGAAACTGACCCATTGCGCCTTCTCAGCAGACATGAAGTGGAAAGATTTTATAAAAATCCATTGCTTGGTCTTCTACTAAGAATGTTTGTTCACTATATCATACTAGACAATTTTACTCTCCAGAATATATATATATATATATATATATATATATATATATATATATATATATATATATAGAAGCATACCTTTCGCCCATGCTGAGAATATTGCTACCACATGTAGTCTGGTACTTCTGCTTTATATTTAGATATTCTGAGTAAAATGCAAAGAAAAATCAGCAACATTATTGGCCCTGACCTGAGATTTTGGCTACAGTCACTTTCCCATCGCCGTGAAGTTGCTTCCTGCGCCTTTTCTATAAAAACCTTCATGGCAATTGTTCGGATGGGCTCTTTACTAAGATGCCTAGGCTTAATGATTTTAAGCAAAGTACTAGTTTGGTTACAATGTGTCATCAACTTAGAGTTGCATTGGTTAGATATAACCGTAAGTTCTATGTGAAGTGTTTATTTTTCGCACTTCTCGCCCGTGGAACTCGTTTCCTGCTCCATGTTATCCAGCCAACTTTGATTTTCAGAAATTTAAATATCATATCAATAGTGACCATCTTCCTGATTAATCTAGAATTGTCCTCGCTATTTAATAATGCTTCTGTTTTCCAATTCTTTCATAACTCAGTAAACCCTTTGTGTCATAGTGGCTTTACTGACTTGCTTAGTGAATGTTCGATTAGAAAATCACAGCAATACATTTTTATCATCGACGAATTATATATCTAAAAAAAGAAACATACGTTTACCATGAAAATATATAATTATGTACAAAAACGTTTGGAGTTTGAGGCATAAAATTGTGTTCAAAACGTATGTCGCTGAAACCGTAAAACTGCATTCAGTGAGAGAAGCCCAGATAAAAGCGTAGCCTGCAGACTGTTAAAATCTCAAGACGCTTCAAAAAACTTACAATAACCAGATTAACTGACTAGTCTGAAAACTTTCATGCTGTAATAAAAGCCAAAATCGGTGATTAACAATAAATATTAAAATATCAGAATAATCCATGATCCGTTCAGAAAGTAACTACCATTTTTGCATAGAGTTCAATTCTTCCCATCATCTCCTTTTCCCTTCAGTTCCGGTCTGCAGGCAAGATTCGACTTAATTTTAATCAAAGCTACAAAACATTGATACACATAAAGTTAACATTGAGGATTTTTACTACATTTTAGTTATTAGTTGTATGCGAAACTTTCTAGTTGAATGCATGAAACTTTTACGCTCAGCTTTTATACGAGGTCCAATCAAAATCTTCGGAACTGTTGCTATGGTAACGGAGTTGAAGTAAGCAGAGTGAAACCGCTTGGCACAGTTTGATCATATCTTCTCTCTCGCATACACACTACGTTATAATTTTCTATCTCAATTCTGTTGCTTGGAAATAAAGTGTGTAGAGTATGGTCGTCTTATTACACCAGAAGGGTTCGATCAGTGACCCTGGTATGTGCGCTAGTTATTTTCTTTTTTTTTTATCTTATCAGGGAAAACATTTTACAGGTCAGAAACTCACCATATTCTTCAGATTCCGGCCCTTGCTTCTTTTTCTTCTTTCCCAAAAGCAAATCCCACTTTCAAGTCGTCAAGAGAACACGACGAGGAATCTGACACGTTATACCACACAAGTAGTTCCAAGAATACCCCCATCAGTTTAATCGATGTTAGTAAATGTCTGTTGCTTCAGAAGGAAGAAAATTAAATACTGAATTTATATGTACTGTGGTTTTATTTTAAAACACCTGTTTCGATATTTTTTGATAAGACCTCGTATTATTCTAATGATTAAGCTAAATGAAGCTTACAAAATTTTGACGACGACATTGATAAAATTTAGTCATGAATAATAAGTACATGGAGAAAAAATTAAAAGTATGTGGAATTTTCATTCCTATAAGCAACATATTTTCCAAGAATTGGAAGAAATACAATAAAAAGTTAAATCGACAGTGCATGTTGGTTGAATTTAAGAAAACCTGTTTATGCACACGTACATAAACACACACACACACACACACACATATATATATATATATATATATATATATATATATATATATATATATATATATATATATATATATATATATATATATATATATATATATAATAAAATTAAACTTACTAGATGTTTTCTATTAGGTTGGTGCAAAAATAATGATGTAATAATGTCGTTTTTTGACGTTAAAAATACGTCAAGAAACGACAGTATTACGTCATTATTTTTGCACCAACCTAATATATTCCCTTATTCCATTTAATCTCTACCCACAACAAGTAAAATAGACACACATTATATTGTATTGATTGATATACATAAAATCAAAATGTCCGGATCTGAATCTAAATATGTAATAATTTTCTTGTGTCAAAATGCTTAATTATTTGTCAGACACTGATTTTAGTCGTTAGTGAGGAAATGAAGACACCCACATACACGTGTGTATGTGTGCGCGCGCGCGTGTGTGGTCACAGATAGGCTTTTCTTTATAAGCAAAAAATTAAGCTAATTAAATTTTATAAGTTTTACGTCTATCGAGTTTTACAAGAAAATTAGATGCAGTCGTATCAAAAAAGTAATTAGACTAATAATGAAAAAAGAAAACAATCTTTTAACGTCATCTTTACTATTGCGTTGCGGAGCTCATAGGAGAAAAACAAACAAAAAAAACATCAATATATATTTCTAAAAACATTGTGTGGGAATAAATTCCAGATTGGTATGTGGTATGTATTGAACCTCCTTATGGAAGAGAAAAGCCTTCAATTTTGCTTATATTTAAATCTTTGCAATCCTTTTATCAGGCGCTGCCGCACTATTCTAAATTGCCATATGCCAGCATGACTGTATTGGCTGATGAAAAGAACATGAAAATATCAAACGAATGCATTGCAGTCCACAAATGGCCAAATCTCTGCCCTCCCAAAGTAATCAGGTAAGCTGATGGGCAGCTACGTAATTATCTAACAGCAGCGATCAGAGGTTTCCTTTCGGCCTGTTGTTGCATACAACCAGAGATAAATAAGTACGGCCACTGAAAGCCGAGCTATTTGCAGAATAACTTCTCATATTAATGTGCAATCTGTTGGTCTGCGGAGATAGCAAAAATGCTGAAACTTCAGTATTCATAGTTAGGTTAAAAATAGAGCGCCATTAAAACCAAAGCAACTCACGGTCATGACATGTTCTTCTGTCATAGCTAGATGTATTTCTGGACTGCTTTGCTACTTCCATCCTCTGTGGCTTTGCTAGTTTTCAATTACATCTTGTCAGATGATTTTTAGTTATCTGTTTTCTGAAACCTACAAGAGTACAATTAGATTTAACCCCAGGGAATGCTTCTTACTTTTAATGAATCTCGGTTGTTCTCCCCAATCCCAGCCTGTGCCTGAGGCATCGTTCATATTTTCTTTTAATGCAGTTAAAATGAAGTTCGCCTGTCCTATTTGAATTCATTTGATACGAGACCATAACGTGTATGCCATCATATTTAAATGTTGATAAAAAGAAACAATTGCCTTGTAAAGATCACCGTGAGATCTCCATACCCGGCTACCTTCAGACGCAAATAAACTGATATATTTATTAGACTATGTCATACCAAATATCGAATTCCTTCCTGTACAAACTTTAAAAAATTCTTTTTTTTTTTCAATTCACGGCGATGTCCTACGTATCCCTCAACCATATAAAATTTATCTTGTTCACAATATATTTGCTTGTTGTGGTGGAATTGTTAAGCTACATTTTTTACTACATTAACAGAACTGACAGCCGATGTTCCTAGGCCTGCATGCACCAATCATCTTATATAAAAAATAGTCCTTGAGATTAATTCCATGACTAATATTTCGTTGATCCGATGTAATAACTTATCTTTCCCATTTTTGTTACAATTAAACAGTTTTAGAGGCAATATTCTCACTTAACTTGAAGCAAGTAAAAGTTTTTCTTAATTCTTGCTTTAATTGTGCAAATAAATATTAGGTTGGTGCAAAAATAATGTCGTTTTCTCACATATGTTACTATGTGAGAAAACGACATTATATTTTTGCACCAACCTAATAACAGTTTACTTAAAATCTGGTTATTTTCCAATTGAAGTCATTTCTTAATTATAAGTCTATACGAAGAAGTTGCATATTTATTTGACAAAAATAACTTTGTTGATATTACAATTGAGTTTGTACGTATTCACTGAATTGGTCTTGTGTTCGTATGCAGGCAGTTTGTTCCCATTCAAAGATTACTCGAATATCTTTGCCATGAAAATGAAGATATACTAGACATTCAAATATGAATTTCTGTCTAATTTTACCGATAACACTATATATTAGACTGTCTATACAGCTCTTAAAAAGAAAAAAAAATGGCGTAGCCTTACTTATGAAATATTACCTTCTCTGCACGCCAGCCAAAAGCCTGGACTTGTAATCGATAACCACTTTTCTTAAACAACAGTTTGATAAATAATTTTATATTCCTTATTGCCGCATAAATCGGCCTTTACTTTTCATTCATATTTATCACAGTTTTTTCTCGTCTTGGGGCCTTCTTTTTTGCTTTCCTTCTCTTGTTTCTGAAATTTGTCTTTATTGAATAATAATAATAATAATAATAATAATAATAATAATAATAATAATAATAATAATAATAATAATATTTTTACCAGGTTGCACTGTGTTGGACCCTATGTGAATGTAAAGTCCAGCAAGTCAGAGTGGGCCAATATCTGCATTGAACATTACAAAACTTTTACGGAAAGGAAAATGTAAGAAACTGGTATAAACACCACCCAGACCAGTTAAGGCATAGGACCTGCAACCAATTTATGGGAATTTAAAATACAGAATGACAGAACAATCAAAGCTAATCGTTCAGACATGATGATCAGCAACCGCAAATTATTGATAACTTATTAATATGGCAGCCTCTGCGGACTCTAATGTATTTTTGAAGATATTAAAAAAAAAAAACTAACAAATAAAAGGATATTGAAATCGAAATCTCAAAAATGTAATCCGTGAGAGCATCATCATTTCCAGTTTTAGTTGGAGATTTCATATTGATTAGAGAACGTTCCGTTAGATATATTGAAGGGATTCCTGGTAACGTTAAACAAATTCAAAAAATTGTGTTCACAATTACCGCTTAACCTTACAAAAGGCCTTATCTATGTAAAATGTGTCTTATCTTTCTGGGTATTTTTTGTTGTTTTTTTTTAATAAATGGCTCGGTGGGAAATGTTCCGATGCCATTTTCGGCTTTACTTGGAACCCTGGAAGAAATGAAAGAAATAAAAATTAATAAAAAATTAAGAATAATAATAAGAAGAAAGCGGTAATAGAATGGCCCGGGAAATCTGTCGACCATGTAATTTACTGTCACGAACCTGGAAATATTCATTGAAGACTTGAGGCTATTCTTAAAATTACAGTTCTGCCATATACACAGATTCTTAGAAAGGTTCTCTTTTCAACCTGAAAAACCGCTATCATTGAAAAATATAAAATATAATAATACAAAAAAATATGTAAAATAACTACACAATTTTGAAAGCCTTCATGGTCAATGAATACACCGAACTCAACAGGAGACAGAATATTGGAAACTGTGACAAACATTTTTTTAACGTATTCCGATTTCTGAGAGATTGAAATTAGGTAAGCAATAATAGTTTGGCTCCAATAGCTGCTTGAAAGTATTTGACTTCACAATGAGATAAGGGATTTGTGAGTTCTGTTGCACTGAAAAGAATTGCTATCATTTCATCTACGACTTGTGGCATCAGCTACTTTAGGTATAAACACTTAATTGGAAAGCAGAATAATAAAATTAATTCGTCAGAAAATATGTCGATTTAAAACCAAGGATTTCGTTGTGCTACTATTAAAACATATTATGAACAGATTAAACTATGCAAAAACATTTTGGAGTATAGCACCAACACAGTATGCTGTTTCTATTGTTACCGTGGAAAGTATAGCTATGTGGAGTTGATCATATAGAGGAAAAACTGTGTTAAATGAAAGAATAGTTAAACACAGCTCTGCAAATTTAAATAATTTTATTATTGAGTCTAAAATAATGTTTTCTCTTAAGTTGAAAGAAACAAGTTAAAAAGTTCCTCGCAAATTTCAATGAGCAATATTTTTGTGTCTCTGTTTTTTTAATTGATTTAGTAAGAGTGAAAATAATTATTTGACTACTTATGCGATAATCATGTATTTCCGTTGTCATATGTATGTGTGCTAATGTTGGCGTGATTGTAGCAACAGGCAAAGCTATGAGTTGACCTTATTTGTACTACTTCTACGATTCGCTTTGTTTGCCTTCGCTCGTATGATTTTCGTGTTGTACACAACACAGCGAAAACATATTTCAAGAATGTACTGGAATAACTTAATATTGATATGAAAGTTGAGTAATTAGTTTTGTCTGCAATACCCTGGCTGGTTTATAGTGAAGATTCGTTTTGTCAATTTACTCTGTTATTTATAAGAAAATAATCGGATCAGAGGAAGATAAATGTTAGATCTACTAAACCCAGAAAATTATTGACTGATAAATATATTTCCCAATTTTTTAATATCTAGAAGATATTGTTAGTAATTTTCTGGAGTAATCTCGGAAATTTTTGTAGCAAAGTTAAAGAAAGTTGATTGCTTTTTGGAAGGCTTGAATGGGGTTTTAGGTAAGGTCACAGATCAATTAATAAATGCCAAAACAGGAATTTGAATTTGAAGCTCCTATGGAGTCTATTTATAGACAAAAAATGTGTCCATTACTGTTTGGGGTGACCTTGGTATAGAATTCAGATTTTTAGTGATATTGCTTAAATTTACTGAATTTTAAACAATTTCTAACAGGGTTCCACACACATTCCCTATGCAAGTGGTTTTGGATTAAATGTTGTCCTACTGTGGTGCCAACAAAAAGCTAGAGACCTCAATCTGTTCTGCTATTAATCAGTTCCCTTGCGGTCGGAGAAGATATTGATTAATAACTTTGCAATTATATTTTTCAAAAAAAAAAAAAAAATAGCAAAGAAAAAGGAGAATATTTGGTTGAAATTGAAATTCGGCACACTTATTCTCTCTTTACATGCCGATAACTTCAACGTACGCGTATATCCGTAAAAGAAATTAGGCAATTTATAATGGAATCCGATGGATCGTATGATCGGCCAATGTGTAAAAACAAACAAAACAACCATTGATAAAACGAGAAGTAAGACATTTGCTCCGAGAGAGAAATCCTAAAATCAAATCAGAACATTTATTCCCCGACAAACGGAGAAATGGAGAAAAAAGGTGTTGTGTTCCAAAGTCCTTTTTACGCCATTGCAATACATAAGAGATACAGACGACAGTTCCCGTGAAAAATAGAAACTAATGAAAAACTGTATAGCTTAAAAATGACGCGGTCTCAATTCATTCATTCTGACACTAATATTAGATAACAAAAATAATACAACGGAGTTAATTAGATTTTTGGAGCTGATCTTATCATTTATTTTACACTATTCGTCCAAGTATTTATTAGCCCGGTTTCTCCAAAGAAAACTAATAAATCCAGTAAACAAAACAGTCATAAAATGTCACCGGGAAATGGATGTATTTTCTAGAGACACGATTTCTGTCTAATCTCGACTGTCTAGCTCAAAATGTATTTATTTTTACTCTATTTTCTTTTTTGGAAGACGCTTTCCATAATTGTTTTTTTTTCTCTCTTTTGCAAGGATGCATCTAATCTTCGATCTTCAAAATCTAAATTAAAATTCTAATTTTGTATAACTACTCACAAGAGTACATTTTTTCTCTTTGGGTAAGATATGACTGGCGATACGAATATGGATCTCGCTCTCTCTTTCTCTCTGTTGTTCTCTGTCATTTCTCTCAAGGTTGGGTTAATAGATCATTTTCGACGTCATGCATATTACAACATGTGAATAATAACAAAACGGATTTTTAAGGTCTCATGGTCGGTGTGAATACATTTCAACAACCAATCACGACTATCATTAGTATATATAAATATGTAATTTCTGTCTGGATTTCTGGTATCCCAAAGAAGAGGACAAAGGGTCCTACTACAAATAATACAAATGGGTAAGAATTGAGTATTTGTGAAAAATATCCCTAATACGCGTTTTCTCTTAAAATGACAGACAAGGTACTTATACTATTTAGTTTTTTTATGTGTATTTTTGTCGTCGAAATAAAGATTTATTTTTTTGGATTTTGTGTGTAGAAATTATCCAAATAATTGTTCGTTCCGAGTGATTTTGGCTATTCTATGAGCCATATTCCTAAATATCGAGTACAGTCTGTATATCATGACAGTATTCAAAGTTTATGATGCTAAGATATCATTTAATTTTATGATGAGTGATTCTGTTATTTTTAGAGGTTTCTTTTTTTTACAGTCAGGTCCCTGACCCGCGCCAGGAAATTTTTCTCCCAGGAATCGATCCTCTAGACCTACAAATCAACAATTCGTCCTTGCATGGAGTATTGCTACCATATATGGTCTGGTGCCCCTTCTGTTTGCCTCGGGGTTCTTGATAGGCTCCAGAGGCGGATATGCAATATAATTGGCCCTGCTCTGGCATCTTATCTACAGTCACTTTCTCACAGACGAACCGTCGCCTCTCTCTGTCTGTTCTACAAATACTTTCAAGGTAATTGCTCCGAGGAGCTGCATTCGCTGGTTCCCAGACTTCATGAGTTCAAGCGCCCTACGACGCTGGCATCCCGCTCTCACCGCTTCACTGTCGAAACTCCTAAATGTAGCCGTCTCTTCTACTTCAATAGCTTCATGTCTCGCTCCTCTCGCCTGTGGAACTCCCTTCCCTATTCCAGTTTCCCTGAGAGCTATAATCTCCAGCTTTTCAAGTGCAATGTCAATCGACATCTCCAGTTGCATTGATCTATCCACTAACCTTCTCCTCATACTCTCTTCTACCACTCCTATCTGATATCGCTCTATATTTTCTGTAACCCCTTGCGTCCTAGTGGCTTCCCACCTTGCTTGGGGTGAAATGTTTAAAAAAAAAAAAAAAGGTACATGTATTTTCGATAACTATCTTTTGTATCGATATTGATAAGAGTCCATATTAGTTTAAATAGGGACTTATTGATCTATGGTCCGAGAGATGAAAAGTCAGCGGTCATGGTACATACATGGTTTTATGTTCGACGTAATTACTGATGATTTTGAAAATAATTAAGTAATTTTTCTAAATTTGCGTATATCCATTACACTTATACTGTGAAGTTTTGTTGAAATCGGTTAAAAAATGTCGGAAATCCGATCCAATATATAAACGTACTCACACACACACACACACAACCTGGGTTTTATAATAAGTATGATTATATAGTATAATATATATAGTATTTTTATACTTTCATAGTGTTTTGTTTTGGTTGGAAGCTTATTATTTGCTCATATTTGGTACGGTAACTGGTGCTACCCCACTCCGGGTCAGGGTGGACGTGGGAACAAGAACAATTACGTGTTGGTTCCCTGCTCCTCAAAACCGCCAATATCGCAAGGAAAGGCATTTTACTGCCGGATGTAGTTTATCGTCATACCGAGCACTAGCTTTCATAAGTTATTATCATAACTGTTTGGTTGTGCTTTGTTTGTTTTTTATCCACTACGCTTATTCGGTGATGTTTGAAGGTCGGGACTTCACGAATTGGTGAACGTCTCTTTGGGTCTTTTTCTCCGATATCGCCTCTTCGCGTTTTAATTCATGGTGACGTTTTGGTGCCAATTTTATTTTATGCTTTCTTTGGACAGAGTATGAACGAACTCTCCGTGAAAGCCAAAAGGTAACGTCCAGAAATGTTGATAATTTAAAGGTAAGCAGAACCCGGGTCATGTGTCACTATTCTCCTTACGGATTAAGTCATGCAGGCCGAGCAGCATACAAGGGAGGATACATTTTTCTTCTTCACTCACTTCCTCATTGACCTATATACATAGTACTGGCGGAAAGAGTACTGACTAACAATCTGAACATTGTTTTGAATCGTGAAACTGGAATGGTGATTCTTATTAGCACATATATCCCGCTATGACCTTCAAACTGTTGTTAACGAAGGTAAGAAATAGCATGCTACTTTTAAAGACTTCAAAGCAAAACTACATTCTTTTAATTATCTTTGATAACCCTTTTGACTTCCTTTGTCATGGCTGAGGCGAGCCTGAAGGATTGTAAGTAATTGCGCTTTTCTAGTCTAACCTTTTTTAATTGATATGAAGTGGAACGTCTATATCGAATCTATTGCTAGGTTTGCTTCTCCGAAGTTTAGTTCGTTGTTTGGTCCTCTCCAGAATCTTTCTTATCCATTCGTCTGCGCAGTGAAGTGAACAGCGAATCTAGTGCTTTTGATATGCATCTACATATATTTTAGCAAGTCCAAATAAGAATCTGCAATATCATCGATTTTCACCTGGCATCTCGACAACTTTCAACCAATTTCCTAACCACCGTAATAAATTCCTCATGGTGTTACTATAGATATTATGGTTATTTTTGGTACCCATACTTTGCAAATTTAAGCACAGTAGTAAATTGGTAAATTAATAACTAGATCTTATCATTTTACTATGGAGATTGCTACCTGTAGCCGTATATTCTATGATTATAATTCATTCTCGTTTACTGCTCGCTTGTGGAATTCAGTTTAGGATTCTTGCTTAGTTGTGTATTACGATCTTCAAAAATTGAAATGCAACATCAATCGACATTTTCGTTCTCCTTGTATAGTTTTCATTTTAGTGATCGTCTCTTTCCTAAGAAAGGTTTTCTTTTATTTATTTTTCACGCTCAGTAACCGTTTGCGTTTTAGCGGATTTATCGTCTTGTTTGCGGAGAAATTATTAAAAAAAGTACAGATATTTTCCTTAATTAATACGCAGAACAATGAGGTTAAAATATATCTTCGTAAAATTTATTTATTAAAATTGTCTTTTCTTAATAGTTTAACGTTACGTCAGTTGAATATATTGCAACGGAATTTTCTGATTAAATTAAACTGACAGTGACTTATCACTGCCTTAATCCTTGGTCATGTGAGTCATCAACTGGACATAGGGCAACGATTTAATAATATCAATTGAATAGATCTAAGGATATGGAAATAATTAATATCGAAAAGATATGGACAGAAACCACTTAATGAAATTTAAACAAATGAATAAATATAAGAATTTATTTTGGAATTCCATCTTGGTTGGTTTGAGAAATCTTCAGTCACGCTTCATATAAATGGGAAAGGTATTTTTGTCAATATATAAATTCATATTGACCTTACATGGAATATTGCTGTCATATATGGTCTGAAACCCCGCATTTTCGTTTTAGGGTCCTCGACAAAATCTAGAGACGGGTATGTAATGTAGTTGGTCTTGATTTGGCACTTCTTTAACAGCCGCTCCCAAACAGCATGAATTTAAACGTGGCACCAGGTCGGCGTATCAGTCCCACCTGTTCACTATCGAAACAGTTAAAACAGTTCCTTCTACTCCAATAGATTCATATTTCGCACTTCCCGTCTGTGGAACTCCTTTCCTCTCACTTGCTTCTCTGATAGCTATAATCTCCAACTACTTAAATGCAATATCAATTGAGATCTCCACATCCCTTGATCTATTCCACGTCATTCTCTTCATCTTTTCCTCTTTTACGCCTCTTTTCTTTTGCTTCCAGTTTCTGTAAACCTTTCCGTGCTAGTGGCACTCAGGCCTTGCCTGAGGGAAAATGTTTTATTTTTTTAAATAACTATACACACTAAAAATATCAAAAAGATGTCACGTCCATTATATATATATATATATATATATATATATATATATATATATATGTATATATCTTTCTCTCTGATTTATAAATTGGGATAAAATATGATAAAGATTTCATAGGAACCGTATATGCATATAACATGTTTCAATTTTGTTAAAGCTTCACCAGGGAATGATATATGGATACTTAATTGTGGTATTTTTATTTTTGTATTGTGTTATTTGTATTTGTTAAGCAAATTCACATGTATTTGACTTTACATGCAGCATTCCTATCTATTTATCTCTCTCTCTCTCTATATATATATATATATTTATATATATATATATATATATATATATATATAAATGTATATTTATATATATTTATATATATATATATATATATATATATAAATGTATATTTATATATATTTATATATATATATATATATATATATATATATATATAAATGTATATTTATATATATTTATATATATATATATATATATATATATAAATGTATATTTATATATATTTATATATATATATATATATATATATATATATAAATGTATATTTATATATATTTATATATATATATATATATATATATATATATAAATGTATATTTATATATATTTATATATATATATATATATATATATAAATGTATATTTATATATATTTATATATATATATATATATATATATATATATATAAATGTATATTTATATATATTTATATATATATATATATATATATATATATATATAAAGGAGCCCATGTTGTTTGTTTGTTATCGAACTCCTCCAAAGGTTTTGTAGAAAAATCCCCATAATTAATATATATATATATATATATATATATATATATATATATATATATACTAAAATTACAGTGCCTATGGTATTTCATTTTTTTTCAAAGGAGGTTTCCGGGGCTCACAAATAACAGTGATTTTTTTCCCAATTATTTAAATTAAATTTAAATTTGAACAAGAGAATAAGGCCGAGGGTACTTGGATAAGCATAATTCATTTTAATCAAAGAGGATCTGGGGGTAAAATTAAAACTTGCTGCTGATGATGCTTTTTCTTTTGATTTAAATTAGATTTAAATAAGTGAATGACTCCTATTCAAAATGTAGAATGATAAAGCCAGAAAATGGAGGTCATATCTGCAATATCAAAATGAGAAAATATGGCGTTAAGTTTAGCAACAACTCCGCAATCAATGGGTAGCGCCTTACAATACATATTTGTTGCGATAATTCAAATGTTATATCAATGTTTAAACCTGTACATCAGTTCATTCAATCAAGCATTGCATCAAATACATATAAAAGGGATTAGATTTGCTGTCATTGCTGAAAGCCCCGACAGAATTGTTTTACACCTTTAATTGAAATTAAACTTAAATTTAAACAAGGGAATGATTCTCGTCCAAAATATAGACGAGAAAGCCAGAAGATGGAGGTGACATGGGCAAACCCCAGTGTAATATTGAAATGCATCATTCTTCTCCACAATTTATAACAATGGAGTATATTATATGTTTCTTTTGGATGATAAAGGATATTCGTGTGCGCGGTTTAGGTAGTTGAAGCAAGCTTAAGCAAAGAAAATAAAAAAGAACAAAAATAAAAATACAAGATTTTTCCATATCTCCTTTCCCATTTGTTCTTATATTATATATATTTATATATATATATATATATATAAGCTTTGTAAAGAAAGGATTTTTGTCTTACTGTGAAGTCCTTTTGTTTCCGAATGCTACTAAATACATCTGGTTATAAGGATAGTAATACGTGCCACTTTATCTCGTAATATTAGGTTGGTGCAAAAATAATGACGTAATAATGTTGTTTCTTGGCATGTTTTTAAACGTCAAAAACGACATTATTACGTCATTATTTTAATAGAAATTATGTTTAGCTTAAATTCAGTCCTGTTATGCGTACCTTCTGAGTCTGAACTGGTTTAGCAGTCCGATCTTCTGCAGGTATGGCATACGAAGCTAGAACAATAAACCAGACATTTTTTTCTCTCTGCTTAATGCGTTTTCCTCTGACGTCCAGATGTTTGTTTCCATTTTTCTCGCTCTTCATGACACTTTCTTGAACCGCATGACGTCAGACAATCTTCTTCTCGTTCTCAAGCTACCTGGATCGATACTTTGGCAGACTGCCATGAAACGGAGTACAGTAGTTTGAAGGCTATTTCCGAGATAATCTAAATCCCTTAATGAGAGGATCTCCATGAGATTTGTAACCTATTATTAATTCCCAGTATCTAAATATTGGAAATTACAAAGACTGCCTTAAAAACGACATCGTCCTGAAATATAGCGGTTTAGTTTTTTCTTAATGAATGCAATTATTATTATTATTATTATTATTATTATTATTATTATTATCATTATTATTATTATTTCCTTTGATTTCTGGTGTATACTCATTTCTTTCCGGGTCCCGCCCAGAGACCTAATGTCAGAAGTGGCATCATGACATTTTCCATTGATTAAAAAAAAAGAAAAAATAGACAAAGTAAACACAAATATTTTATGTCGATGAAGCCCTTCACATGCTGTAGACTGTACTCGTGAGAAAAGTTTCTTGAATTTCTTTAAAATGTGGGCTACCAGGAATTGCTTCAATGAATCTATTGGAATCATTTCCAACCAAACCGAGGCCTCAACAGGCATTGTTGATGTTCCCATTAGTCGCATTTTTGAGATGTCGATCTCAAGGTCCTTGTATTTTGATAGCTTTTTGAAGATCTTCAAAGATATATTGCAGTTTGCAGGGACGGCCATATAAATAAAGAGGTTTTTTTTATTATTTGCGGTCTCTAATAACAATATCTGGGCTGTTAAGTTTGATTGTTCTGTGTGTATTGCGTACATAAATAAAACTGTTACTATCTCTGTAACCGGGTCTGGGTGGTGTTCATAGAAATTTCTTACAGTTTCCTTCCTGTACAAGTTGTAGATATTCCGATGCAGACATTGGCCAAATCTGTCATGCCGGGTTTTATATTCAGTGGGTGCCAGTACCTTGCAACATGATACGATTATTATTATTATTATTATTATTATTATAGCTAGTAATTAATGTACAGATTCGTCCAGTCTAGATAAATGGAAAAAGAAGAAAGATATTCATTTGCATATAAACTAAAAAAAAAATAGTAAAATTTGAGTAATTGTTGGAATGAAAGCACCAACAAAGGAAAAGTATTAGTTATATAAGAGAATTCTTAATGAAAAAAAACCTACGCAATTTTAATAAGAAGTTCAATACTTTTGAAGTATATATGTATAAAAAGCAAGATTGACGAGTTCATATCTTTGTTGTTGATCTATAAATAAACACATTCGATTACAACAAATATTACACGTCTCTAATAATACCCTGTCAACAATTCATTTTCACTTGCGATAAGACAGTGCTAAAGTCTGCAGGTTGTATTCAATTATAGAAGAATTAGATGCAGCTCAAGACAACAGTAAAAAAAATAAATTGTCGCGTCGATAGCACTTGCTTTTCTTGTGCAAATAAGAGCAAGGACTGAGATAACAACTTACTAGGCAGACAAATTAAAACATTTAAATGCTCGTTTCTTTCAAGGAACGGTGTATAGAAGAATGTATGTTGAAAATCAACATGCTAAAAAGCATGAAGCAGAGTCGATGTTACAATTTAGTGAGAATATTTCTTAATATCTCCTTACTTTTATTAGTTTAGACATTTAGAACTAACAATGCTAGTTCCACATAGTCGAAACCCTCACATTACACCCGTATCCAAATACAGGAAGAAACTTCAAGTGAGACGGCTTTTTCTGAAATAACTGCATCATTGTGGAAGTTTCCTGCATGACTCTTGCCTGCACATTACAATCTTGACCTTAATTCGTTATCTCGGTTTCTTATCCTCAGTCTTTCCCCCTCATTCATTATACACATTTTAAAAGCAACACTCTACTTTCTGGAACTCTTGCACTTTGTATCGATGGGTATTAATGTGGAGAAATCTGCTTTAGATAATCAAAATTCAAAAGAGGAGATCTTTTTTGCTGAAAACTCTACGCACTATGTATATTTTGCAATCAATGTCATAAATTTCGATTTTCTTTCATTATTATTTTTGCTATGAGAGCGTATAGAAGCTATATTAAACCAAAAGAATTTTGCGAAAAGAAACATACATTTACTTTCATTGTTTTACTGTATTCGAATTGTTTCTCTGTGTTTATCACCATTCCCTCGCTGCGGAAAAAAGACTTCATCTTCCAATTCATCAGTAGACCCGCTTGAATTTTTTCAAGTCTGTGAGAGATGAATTCGTAGTTGGAAGATCGTCGCGCCAAAGTAATTCTAATCGCTCGGTCTAGGGTTTCTTTATTCGCGGGCACGAGATATCGTTAAAACCGGAGACTTCCAATCTGTAGTAGATAAGCAGGATTTCTACGTGTCATTTAATAACTCTGAAAGAGCACTGAGGCTTTCAAGTTGAAACCTACCTTTTGAATTCTGAACACGACAAAATACAAAAAAAGAAGAAAAAACGGGTAAAACTGAGCAGCATGTTTTAAATACTGACATTATTGTACCGCCGAAAATTTGCCATTTTACCACGGTAGAAAAAATGAAAGCGACTACAAGATAATCAACGGAAAATGTAAGAGATTAATTGATGGATAACAATTATTAAAGTTAACACATTAAGTAAAAGAAGTACATTAAACCTAAAGGTTAAATTATTAGGTATTACCATAGATTATTGCTAATCCATAAAGCTAAAGATAGGCTGATAAAGTGGGAATGATGAGAGTTCAATGTTAATCAGTGTTGGTACGATGGTGCTGGATTTGTGACTTGGCAGACCAATTCATTCTAAACTTGCTTCATGGAAAGGGACATTATTTTATACAAAGGTGAAAATTTAATGATAATTAACAATCACAATAAAAGAAAATCGATTAGTAGTACAAACCTATAAAGGGAAATAGAAATATATATTTTTTTTAAATTGAAGGATATTGTTTCACGGTTGAACTGTTGACAAATTTAAAAAGACATGGATTTTCGTGTATTATATCGCCTAAAAAGTTTTAACGACTATACAGGAAAAAGTAAACTAGGGCAAGTTATATCGAGAGAGCGTGTAATCCTGCCTGTGCTATCTGTAAGCACTTGTCGGTAAATATGGTTAAACGACTCTCGTACAATCTACCTTGAAGAAATATATTCAATAATTAAAAAATCGATTATGATACAGCATTGACAAAATGCCTATTCCGTCTGTTTAATCATTAAAGCAAGCGGGTGACAAACAATTACACGAGAAAATAGAGCAGGCAATAAAGAAAAAGTACAAAACCATTCTAAAATTTCGTAGCGAACTATTTCCTGATAACAAGTAACTTATTCAACAGAAATTACATGGAAGTGTTATTGCAGAACAGATTATGTAATGCGTCATATAAATAAAATGAATCTATAAGTGATTTCAATTCAAACACAATAATTCATGTAATTGCAACAATAGCTCAGAGTGATCGGTGTACAGAACATGTTCTAACGTGGTATATATATAGAAGAGCGTGTCTTATATGGAGGACAGTGTAACATGAAGAAACATAAGCTGTAATAGTGCCGTCGTTTAATAGCTGATTCATTCATGAACCACATTATCAAAACGCATACAGTAATATTCTATAATCATTTCACCTCAAACAAGACAATAAAAACGCTAACACTCAGCAAGGTTACTAAGTGTAAAAGAATATAAGAAAAAATATTAAGGATAGAGAACAATAAAAGAACACAATTTAATAGGACATAAGATGACGATTGACATTGGATTTAAATTTTTAAAGACCAAACTGGACTGGAAAGCAAGAAACCGGAAGAGATTTCCAAGAGTGAGAAGTGCGAGAAAAGATGCCTTTAACAGAAAACTTACGGTTGCATCTCGCCAGTTCGACTGTAAAATGATGCTAACTTGCAGCCTTTTTCGTAATGTGCCTAAATCATAGAGGGGAGTCCATCAGACCAATTGCCATGCAAGTATTAATAGAAATGGCCAAGGGAAGCTACCTTAGAGCGGTGGGGACGTGCCTGATGACATGTTACATTCTCTGGATTTGGTCAAGGATCTCTTAATACATACAAGAAACACCTAACCATATGTAGTAGGAATATTCTAAGCAGCGACATATGGTAGACGTGCATATATGAAAGATAAATCCCGCCAGAAAAAGAAAAAAAAAGTGTCTATCTTGACACAGCGACCAACATTTCTAGCAGTCGACCTAGCAAATCATATAACTTTCGCGATGAAGAGGGATATTTGGAAAAGTGACGCATCTTAGAGTTTGAAAGAGAAAACAGACACCTTAACAAAACATTCCTCTTGTCAATCATCTCATCAAAAGTCTCTACTGGTCATCATCTAAATAAGTGTGTCTAACGCTATGTGCCTCCTGGTTGAGGATTGATCAATTTTGAAGATGTATTTGTATAACCGAGGTTTCAGGGAAAATTGAAACAAAAACGGCGATTAACATCAGGAGATAATCTGTAATTTCTCGGGCGCATAACAAGAGGTTCTGATGAATATGACACTCACAGGACACAATGAACAGAAAAATGTTGAAGGAAAGCAGTAAATAACCTTACTCACAATCTTATGTATTTGGTTGACAAGACAGAGATTAAGATTGCTAGTAAAAGGTCAAGTGTTACAACTACATGAATATGTGTTAAGCTACAAATGACATGAATATGTTGAGATCAATGACGGTCCACGTCCTTACGGACGTTTATATATTTACGTTTATTTTTAGTTAAAAGAGATTTATATATTTTTTTTTTTTTTTTTGGTATAAGGTTGAAGTAAATTTCTCTCGCTGGAGTAGACTAATTGAGATGTTGTTTTTATATCATGTGAGGCATCGTAATGTACATCTTTTTTTGCATTTTGTCCTTTCATTTAAAAGAAACATTTAATATTGAATTGCTCATTTCCAAATTGAAGGGTTCAAAGGAAATCCACTTCGTACATTAAGACTTCAAGAATTGATCAGTCATCAAGCGATGAATGATATTAGCAATGGAAAATCGTCTGATTATTACTCGACCCGCGACGATTTACAGCCTTTTCAACTACTGGATTCAATTAACAATGAAACATTTTTAAAATTTATTATAAATGATCGAGATCAAACGGAACAATAAACGAAAAACAGTTCAATACAATGCGTCCAAGAATCATTATCCCCACGCATAAAATCAGTAAAATGCGGGTAATTGAACAGTCAGTGCGACATGATATGATCGATTTCCGACTTAATCAGCGAGACAGCAGTTTTTATGATTATGAACAAAACTACAATGAACTTCATTTCTCGAAATGCTTCTCGCCAGTTATTAAAATGGGTCCTTCAAAATAATATTCAATTAGACTCACAACTGTTACAGCACAAGAGTAAGACCATGTTAGCAAGTTAAGGATATTATTATGTTTGGTGGAAAATAAAGAACATCATCTCACATGTAGTTTTGAATCAATTCTCAGAGATAATCGTCAAAGAGAAGCAATACCACCACTCTGTTGAAAAGTGTGTATTTTATTAGCTAGAAATGTATTATACTTTTGCTTGAGGTTGCAATACCAAACGTTGCAAAATGCTCATAGAACAAGTCAGATAACGAATACCAAAGTTTCCTCCATATCAACCTAACTCGACTGAACTTACTTCTTGTTCTCATCTATTCATATTTTTGCAGTAATTTATCTATTGAAAATGGCACACCACTTATAAAAAAACATGTAAAATTGCAGATTTTTCTAATGCAAATCCCGTCCAATGTACGAAATACATTATAGTATAATATTTATTTGTATTAAAATATACAAAATGTAGCACAAGGCCTAAAAGGGGGGTGGGGAAGAACGGTCATCTTCTGTCTTAAATCTAAACTTAGCTAGTCTCAGACATGGACCCAAACACACCAACAATGTCCGAATCACCAAAACAACACATTCACTCCTACCTTTCTTACTACGTCCACCATAATACCTCAAATTCTCTATGAAGTCCTAACTAGTCCCCTTATGTACAAATATTGTTCGTGGGGGGAGGGTCATAAAATAACAACTTTTAAAAGATCTCCAAATGAGTATTTACAATATGAGTTAAATATTTACAATAAAACTAAACAAAACTGTATTAGTAATAAAATCCCCCACAAACTATAAAATGCATTATAGTATGCATATTTGTTGAGATTATAACGTTAAATATGATGACGGCGACTATAATTATTGAATTAGACATTGGTAATTGCATTGACGTAAACTTTTTAAGGAAGAAGGCAACAAAAGTTTTATTTCAATTAACTAAAACTTCGAAAACTCTAATATGAGTTCTGATTTAATTAAAGTTTCCACACTCCTGGCAAAATCTTAATTATCGATTCACCCTCATGAAGTCTATTTACATTATACAAGAGACTTTCGATTCAACCGGAAACTTAATTCTGACATAACTCGATTAAAACTTTGGCTGTTATTAATATCGATTCATTATCGTTTTATTTAAGTTCGAATATACATTATATCGATCACTTATCCACAATATCCGATTTCATTTTCAAAGTTGACACGTAGAAGTTGTTTTGGTTCTTTCACCTAAAACGCAGAAATACAACAGGACTAAACCACTATTGTCAAAATGCCCTCTGTATTCGCTACTCTTCGTGGTTTCTGATATTGGAAACAATACTTAACTATATATATATATATATATATATATATATATATATATATATATATAGGTAAAAATAAATGGTAGGTAATCATTTCGCAGATAATTCGGAGTCAGAATAAACACTAGCACGCAAGGAGTTACAGAGGATTTGGAGCGAGAGCGGATAGGAGTGATAGAGGAAAGAATCAGGAGAAGGATAGTGGATAGATCAAGACAACTGGAGATTATAGCTTTCAGGGAAATAGGACTAGAGAAGGGAGTTCCACAGGCGAGAGGTCCGAGATATGAACCTTTGGATTAGAAGAGACGGCTACATTGAGCAGTTTCAACTGTGAAAGGGTGAGATCGGGATGCCAGCCTCGTAGGACGCTTGAATTCGCGAAGTCTGGGAACCAGCGAAAGCAGTTTATTGATGCAGTTACCATGAAAGTATTTGTAAAACAGACAGAGAGAGGCGACGGCACATCTGCCAGAGAGAGACTGCAGACGAGATGCCTGATCAGGGCAAATTATATTGCATATCAGTCCCTGGATATCAAGAACCCCGAGGCAAACAGAAAGGGCTTCAGACCATATATGCCAGCAATACTCCATGCAAGGGCGAATGGTTGATTTGTAGATCTGGAGGATCGATTCTGGGGAGAAAAAATTCCTGGCGCAGCACAGGGAGCCAACTTTTCACTATCAAAAACAGAAAATTACTTATAGCCTAATAGTTTTGCAGAAATATTTGTAAACACATTCATCCAACACAATGTTTTTGTTTCCGGCCTGATAGAAAGGATGCCCAGAGGAGTTCTGTTGCAAATGCTTGCCTGATGGTAATATTATCAATCTCTTATTTTAAATCTATCTCACAAGCATTTTTTAGGCTTTGATATATGTCTTCTTTCGACCCCTTTCACTCGCATCCTAGAAGACTACAGTCTTCATATTTATTTGTTGCATAGATAGATCTGAATAGAACAGTGTTTTAGTTTCAACATGCGTGGTGCTGGTTGCTTTGGGAACTTTGGTATTCCTGACTCTGTCAATCTCGTCAGGTTGAGGTAACGCTTACGGAAGTCGCCGGCAAAAAGTATTTTGCACTGGTTTACTATAGATGATTCATTTACTAAAAAAACGAATGTTGAACATGCTCTATACAATTACCGATGTTAAGAATCTTGTATAATACAATCCACCGACACCCGAAAACACTGGCCCAGACAAAATTCCGGTTGTCGCCCTTAAGAGTATCAACTCAGAATTATCCCCGATAATAGAAATGTTATTTAAACGCTGCTTGAAGGAAAAATGTTTCCCGAGTATGTGCAAGGTTGCAAACGTATTGTTGGTCTTAAAGAACGCGGGAAAACTAACCGCTCCTCCCATTATATATCGATTGGTCTCTGCAGTATCATCAGTAAGATATGCGAGGATTAAAGAAAAACGAGGAAAGAGATAAAGAAGAAATACTAAATATAATGAGAGGAACATTAAAAGAGACAAAGATGAATAAGAGAACGAAAGACGGAAAAATAAGAAGAGGAACGAATAAAAACGATGATCCGATCAGAGCAAAAAATACACAAAAGCAAGATAGGGTAATATATTTCCGTTCAAAATTATTAACTAAAATTAACCATCGGAATAACATAACAGAAGGATTTTAAAAAAAATGAAAAAACCTGTGTAGATTTTGATGAAAACTCATAATTATCATACATTTTTTACTCGATAGAAGTTCTACGCGGATAGAAATTCGCAGACACTTGCCAACAACGACAAA
Organism: Acanthosepion lycidas; assembly: GCA_963932145.1. Lineage (NCBI taxonomy): Eukaryota > Metazoa > Mollusca > Cephalopoda > Sepiida > Sepiidae > Acanthosepion > Acanthosepion lycidas. Next base: position 48,397,762 of record OZ010574.1, on the reverse strand, counting down.
CATCCAGCAAAAGCCATATAATTTTACGACAAAATCCAACATTTAGACCACTGGTCCCCAACCGATATTGGGCCATGTCCCACTTTGATATTTTTAAATTCTGGTGTTCCCTTGTAATATTTAATTGCATATAATCAACCCCCCAACGAGGTCAGGTTGTGACACAAGTTCGGTTTAATGTGGGCAACCCGAGCGCGTACACCTGGGCAAGGAACAAGGTCATCGAGCACCTGGATAGGAAAAATCTTTTTCCGACGAGCAGTATGGATTTCCATCAGGCTCATCCACTGCTGACGTCTACCATTACACACAGATTAAGTGAGGCCCTTAATGACACACATAGTGCAAGGACCTTAAAATTCGATATCTCGAAGGACTTAGATAAGTTGTGGAAAAAAGTTTTGCTAAACAACCTCGTTAGCTATGAACCCACTGGAAGCGTTTTTCAATTATAATATCGTTTCTAACTGACCCCAGAAGGTAGTGATTAATGGTCAGTCTACCTAGGTCCTGGCGGCCAACACAGGCGGCCTCCAGTGCGAACCCTCTTTCTGATTTACATAAATGATTTGCCTAAAATATCCACAGATCATTTGTGAATATTTATGCTGATGATACAAAGATATAAAGGGCACACAACCAAGACTCTTTCTGATCAGAGATTGGCAGATGACATTATGTTCCGATCAAATACTAATTTCCTAGAGGGGGGAAATTGGCTAGTTATATTCAGTACCTCTAAAACCAAATCAGTTAAATTACATCACCGCCGATCAAACACCGAAATACCTGTATCGTTATACTAATTAACTGACTCATCATGCTATCCTCTACTTTTATAAGAGCGAGATCAGGCCTAACATGTAGTACTGTTGCCATATTTGGGCAGAAGCGATTAAGATCTCACTTTCTAGTCTTGATAGAGGTCAAAAGCGTGTCTACACTCCAAACCATATCTAACAGTCGAGATGTAGTGAGTTTCTCACTGATCTGTCGCTATTATCATGGAAAGTGCGCAGAAGACCAACTCATCTTCTGGATACTCTCGGGCCGAGATAAACTTCACGCCTAAAAAGCACCATGCCACTAACACAGAAAAAAAAAAACTAATTATCCTCGTATTACATCGTCGAGAAGTAAATTCCTTTCAAACAGCTTATTCCACCGAACCATTACCCTATGGAACAGACTCCTAAGTGGATGTTTCCCTGATCGCTACAATCTTAACCTGTTCAAGTCTAGAGTCAACAGTTATCATCCCTTTCTATCCACATAAAATAAAACCTAACGTAACCTTCTAACACGAGTGGTCCCCAGGCCTTATACAGGATGAAATCTACTGTAAAGAAACGCATTTTTGCATTCAACTATGGTTCCCAGAGAGCCGATATTTTTCTGTCTTTGTCCATTTTTATCTCTGTAAGACACTTCAATTTTATAATCAACAGCGATAAAGTCGGAGTGGTGATTACTGAAAATTTATTCAGCTACAATATGGCCGTCGTGTAGACGCCCGTTATAGCCATAAGTTTAGAAGAGATTCTATAGAGAGTGGAGATAATGTGAACATATATTATCGAATAATCTTCCCATCCATCTCACACTGGTCTTGTTTAATATGCTCTCGATATCTGTATAGATCATTCGTTATTTTTAATCATAATTAACACTATAACGCCAAGTGTTACCGACGGTGCGAGAGAAGGAGCACGACGCTAGCCAGGAATCTATACAATAAAAGAACATGGATGTAGGAGATAGGAGATGGCTGTTGATGTTGTATTTAAAATTTTGGAGATCGTAGGTGGCAGAGAAACAATAAATCTGAAGAGAGATCCACAGACGAGAAAATAAACTATCAGAATGATAATTAAGATTATATATCCCTATATAATAGGAAAACGGTGAGTTGCGAGTCTAGCGCCTCATTTACATTCATACAGACCAGGTACCCAGGAGGAGGGACCATTAAAACAATTCTAATTAAAATACTTATAGAAAAGACAGGTGGAAGCGAAGTCATAGGAGTGGGAAAATAACGGGTCGATATGTCAGCTCAGGACCGGTAACATTACTGACCCTGATTTGGATTTTGTCGAGATTCTCAAGATAGAAAGAGCACCAGACCAGATATGACAACAATATTCAATGCGCGGACGAATGGAAGATTTATTAAAGGGCATGATGGATTCCGGAGTGAAAAATGGCCTGTCACATCACAGTAAACTCACTTTTTTTTATCTGACAGCGTTTTCAGACACCTCTTTGAGATTTTATCTATCTATCTATCTATCTATCTATCTATCCTTACATCGTTCTCTTTCTATCTATCTATCTATCTATCCTTACATCATTCTCTCTCTTTCTATCTATCCTTACATCGTTCTCTTTTTTTCTTTCTTTCTATCTATCCTTACATCGTTCTCTTTCTTTCTTTCTATCTATCCTTACATCGTTCTCTTTCTTTCTTTCTATCTATCCTTACATCGTTCTCTTTCTTTCTTTCTTTCTTTCTTTCTTTCTTTCTATCTATCCTTACATCGTTCTCTTTCTTTCTATCTATCCTTACATCGTTCTCTTTCTTTCTATCTATCTATCCTTACATCGTTCTCTTTCTATCTATCTATCTATCCTTACATCGTTCTCTTTCTATCTATCTATCTATCCTTACATCGTTCTCTTTCTATCTATCTATCTATCCTTACATCGTTCTCTTTCTATCTATCTATCTATCCTAACATCGATCTGTTTCTATCTATCTATCTATCTATGTCCCTACAGCTGTTTATTTACCTATCTAATACACTTCTCTACAGCGATCTGTTTATATATCAATCAATCTAATTCTGTGCTTATGGCAGTTTAGTCTATTTTATATCTATTTAATTCTGTCTGGTATGTTTATCTATTTATCCATCTAATTCTATCACTGCAGAGATCAGTATATCTATCTATCTATGAGAGAAGGAAAGAAAAGAGTTCGAACTTGGAGTTACAATTACTGCTGTCACAGACACATGGTGGGAATTGACAGTTGTTTTGCAAATGCATTAGAACCAGCTGGCCGAAGAGGAAGTATTAACGATGTGGTTGATAGCTATAAAGTTTTGACTTTGTGTATGTCCCAAGATCATCTCGGATCGAGATACGCAACGTACTATTTTACCACCTAAGAAAAAAATGTCATTAAATATAATGTCATTAAATATAATGGGATCAAGAATTAACATTAAGTTAATGTGTAGATAAACAGCACTGACGCACGTAAGGACAGACTGGGTTCTATATTCTTGGATGGAAATTGGTCCAGGACAAGGACAACTCTCAAAACCTGCGGATGGTCGTTTAGGGACCTTGTGGCACAAGGTGCATCAGGTTGTATTCGGCTCTTCAGAAAGCGTCGTTGGTTCTGCACGAAAGCTTCACAACTCATACGTGAATGTTGTCTGGCTGTTGGCTCCTCTGAATTGAGGTGCCTGACCATCATAAAAACGCTAGCGCGCATCTACAGCACGCGTCGACCAAATATGAGCTGTCTACACACACACACATATATATATGTCATTTTTATTCATAAATATTGTCTCTCTACTGATTAATTCGGAGAAATTTTCATATTTGTCGACATGGAAAACAAATACTTACACACACATATAGTCAGACTATATAGGAAACAACTGGAATTATTATATATATATATATATATATATATATATATATATATATATATATATATATATATATATATATATATAGATGCTTGTTTCGAAGCAAAACTTAAGACAGGAACTTAAAGAAAAAGAAAAAGTAAAAGTGTTAGGATTGCTTTTCAATAAATGTTAAGACGAAAGAGAAAAGATTAAACAGTTAAAAAAATTAGAAATAAATTTAAATAAAATAAATTAACCATGACATACATTAAGACCAATCGAGTTTGTGAGTATTTTTGACCGGATGCAGAATCGACAGCGAATATCAATGGCGCTCTCCAGTTGGAGGTCAATGATTTGGTGTTCTCTAGCCAAGACTAGACCTTCCCTACTAGTCTGTGGAGGTAGGTAGAGATCGCCATTTTGGTATATATATACTAGAAACAAATAAACAATAAACCTAAATGGAATAAGAAATCAGTAAAAACTTTTATAAATTTTAAATGTTACTTTTTATCTAAGGTTTATCATCTATTTGTTAATGAATTTTGGACTTGAATGTCTCGATAGATATAAATTGTGTGCTTGTATTTCATTGGTCTTGTGTGTTTGTCCTTATGTGTTCATGTCTTGCGGTGATGTAAACAACGTCTTTCACTCCAAAAGATGAAATATCTCCAAAATTCATCAGCAGTCATAAATAATAACAATATGATAAAATATAATAATGATAACACACACACACGCATAAACACCACTATATTTCCCCATTCACAGGTATTTTTTTCCTCATCCGTAGAATTTAGAATATACCTTGTTAACGCTGGGTAATCAAATGTAAACCTAAGTACCGTCAGCAACATATGTTTCCGAAGCCAAATAAAAATATTATACACATACATACAGAGAAACCGTTCTCATTTTCTGCATACTGTCAAATTCAGAAATTAAAAATACCGACACAAAAAGCTCAACTAGAATCCAGATGTACATACACAAATACACACACTAACACACCAAAACATAAACATATGAGACGTACCTGACTAATGAAAAACAGCACAGAACTGAAATATAATAGACATTCTCTTTTACAATTTCTTTTAAAGAAAACACATTTAAAGAAAAGAGAAAAAAATAAACATTTCTTTTTTTTATTATTCTATCATATTTTTGTATTTGTGTTCTGTTTCTGTGAGTGTTCTAATTTACGTTTCTATGACCAATTTTAATCACGAATGAATTACACTATTCAATCATCATACGTTGAAGTTAAATTTCAAATATATTAATCCAAGATATTATTCAACATAATAAACAGTGGAATTAACAAGAATAAATCTCCAAAACCTACAATAAATCTTAGATTTTATGTGTATTATTTTGAAGATCTTAAGTCTATTTTTACTGTTTGATATTGCTAGTGTTTTGGTATTGTTTCTGAGTAGCAGTCTAGTATTACTATGAGCCGCATACTGTTTGTTAATACGGTGTCTCATGGGACTTTGGTTTAATAGGTGACACTTGAGTCTCCGTGTGAATGTGGTTGTGTTATATCCTATATAAGTAGTTTCGTTTTTTTTAATTTGCAGAGAAAGTTTTAATTTACAAAGAAATCTCTTTTTTGTGGTTCGAAGGAACCTAAGATTTCTGGTAGTGACCAAAATCTTTCCGACTGGATCCTGTCTTAAATTCTTATACTATTATTAGGTTGGTACAAAAATAATGACGTAACAATGTCGTTTTTTGACGTTTTACGTCAAAAAACGACATTATTACGTCATTATTTTTGCACCAACCTAATAATTACCAGCAATAGAATTCCTGTAAAGTAAATCAAATTCATATTAATTTTGCAATACGCTCAGAAATTTGGAAACGGCATTAGGTACTGCTTGGCATTCTCGCCGGAAGTTCCGTTACGAACATTTCAAAGCATTTTGGTGTTAATTTGAGGAGTGTGCAGAGGATTCGGAGAGAGCTCGAAGTTTAACAGTAATGGTGTTTCGATTGATCACTACCGATTTCGACTTTACCCCCATTTATCTTCCCTTAGGGCCTCAGAATCGACACGCAGGACTACATCAAGTAGATTAAGGAGGTAGCCCTGCTCTGATTTAAGTGAGGCGCTGCTGGAAGGCCCTGTATCTGGCAACCAGTTTCTTTACTATGGCACTCAAGCAGGAGAATCCAGTCTTGGTTGTCAGACAATATCTACGACCACATCACTTATTACATCTGGCCACCTAACTCCCCAGATTTTACCCCCCACCCCTTGATCATTTTGTGTGAGACACAGTTGTGTGAGACACCAACAAAATGTAAACTGAAGGCAAAGATTATGTCTACAGTCAACATTTACAAACTTAAAAAAAAACGTCCAGAAGAGTTGCAAGATATTCCGAAGTCATCTGGAGTTCGTGGCTGTATCTATTTTTAAAAATATATTTACTCTTTAGTATTTCAATATATTTTGTATAATTTTGGTAAATATATCTATTAAAATGAGATGTCAGTATTATTTTCATTTTTGTGTAATTTTTAAGACAAATTATCTATCGCTCCTTGTATATTAGCGTTAAATTTAAAACATCTTCGTGGATTTTTTTTTCGTAACCAATATAATGAAAACATTTCATTACCTTATTTCTCTCATTGTAATTGTCTATCGATTTTAAATTTCGCGCATATTTCCAGAGTTTAACGAACTCTTTCATGGGTAGAAAAGGAAATCTTTTTTTCTGCTCGTAACATTTGGTCGAAAGAAACTTAAACGGATAGATTCCTTCTCGAGTTCCCATGAAATTACATAGATAAGCTTCTTGAAATTGCGAAAAAATATTTTTAATAATTTCTAATTAATATTAATGTTGTAGATTCCGCGTGAAAAATCGGTCTCCAATAAATGACAAACGCAAGTATTTAAGCTATAAAATTAAATGTATTTACACAAAATAAAAAAGGTAATGCTGTTAGTAAAATCCAGGAACGCCGGTTAGTATTAATCAAAGATCGCTATATAAAGTCTCGAAGTAAACTTCCTTAGAGGCGGGCGTCCTCGTAACTGACTTCTAACATCAACTCAATCACAGTGTCTATGTACTTTCCACTCGGTTTCTCCACCCTGTTCCTCTACCTGTTCCTCTCTTCATCTCTGACTGACTGTGGCTATTTTATGGCAGTAGGAAGAGTCCATTTATATCAGAAAAGGTTGGACCCCATAATACCCCCTCCTTAGATCCCTTTTTGAGGGGAGTTAATATTCTGTCCATTGTTTGTTGAAAATTGCAGGAGCAACTTTTACTCCGAATAGTAGTCTGTTGAATTTATACAATCCCTTGTGCGTATTAATTCAAGGGATTTTCGTACTCTCTTCTTGTACTGGGATTTGTAAATAAGCCTCACTAAGGTCCATTTTTTGAAAATATCTTACCGCCGTTGAGCTTTGTAAATACCTCCTCTGGGCTCGGTAGAGGGTAATGGAGGTCCTTTATTGCCTTGTTGAGTCCCATCAAAAAATCTGCGCATACGCGAATTTCTTCTGGCTTCTTTTTTACGTAAACCACCGGCGCAGCCCACTCACTAAACTCTGTTTTAGATAAAAATCAGTTTGTTCAAGTCTCTCCAATCCTTTGTCTATTTTTTCTGTAGTAGCAAACGGTACATTTCGCTTCTTTCTGAAAATTGGTTGAACGTTTTCTTTTAATTCTATTTTGGCCTTAAATTTGTTCCATCGTCCCAACCCACTTGAAAATACCTCAGGAAATTGCTTGTATAATTCTTCCTTCAATTTTATGGTATCTGATGGTTCAACGTCTAACTTTTTGCAAAACGAGTTGATAGGTAGGTCCAAAACGTTGAATTTCTGCATACAGTCGATATCTACTAAATTTTCACTATCTTTCATGACGTATATCTTAAGTTCTTTTTTGTTTTGCCGTGAAATTTAACATTCACTATTATTTCTCCCTCAAATTTTATTCGTTTGCCTTTAACCGACTTGGCAATTTTTTGAGTGTGTAACATGGTAGGTCTGTTGATTTTTTTTCCATGTCTGAAAGTTGATTATCGAGAGGTCGGAACCCGAATCCAATTGTAATTTAATCTTTTTGTTTAAAATTTCCAGTTCTTCATATTTCCTTACATTGGTGTTGTCATCATTATTCATCCTTGTAGCTCTTATTCTATTAGTATCTTTTCTATTTCTACATTGGGATGCCTTGTGGCCTCTTTTTCCATATTCATGAAAGTTCTTATATCTGAGATGGCAATCCTTGTTCCAATGTAATCTTCCACATCGATAACATGCTGATAGAGGGGGCTTATATTTGTTTCGATATTCGTCATAATTTGTCCTGTATGTTGTACTTTTTCTCTAATCATAATATTTTATTTTTCTTTCCGAGGAGGGTGAGAATCTTTTTTCATTGTCGTAAAATTTTAGTTTTCTTTCCGGGGAGGGTGAAGAACGTAGTCTTTTGTTTAACTTACGTATATGAGAAACAGCTGATTCATCAATGTCCTTTGCGTCTTTCTTTATGCTTAAACATCTCTGGCAATCTTCCGATAATTGCTGTAATGTTAGACCCGGTTCATTTTGTAATTGTACAAGTATTCTTCTACGCATTTCGCTATCTTTTGTAGAAACTAGTCCTTGAACAAAGATGAGACATTTAAAATTGTCCGGGGTTAATTCCGCTAGTTTGAAGTCGTCACAATGTTTATTTACGATTGCGGCAAACGTGGAATAATCCTCATTATCGCCTTTTACCAAGTTAAGGCATTTCCACCTCTTATGGAGGAGTGATGTTTTGGGGCTGAAGAGTTCTTTAAGACATGTCACTGCTTCGTCAAATTTTAATTCATTCGTCTTTTTTGGCAAGATATAATCCACGAACATTGTATATTCTTCAGTTCCTAATTTTCTAAGCAATAGACGTAGCTTTTTTGCTTCTGCCCTATTTTGACAGTCTATGTTAAAGATGTCTGCATGTCTTCTGAAGTAATCTCCAAAATCTTTGTCCTCATCTAGAGAATATTTGAAAATCTCTATGGTATTCCACACTGCGTCTTGCGAAAATGTTGCTTCATTTTCAATATCTGATTGCTGGCTGGCCGCTACTTTCAATATTGGTTCCTGGAGTTCTGTTTGTCTATCTTGATTTTGCTTTTGCGTTTGTAATATTTGCTTTTGCCATTTTTCTTGTAGCTGTAACTGTAGATCATTTTGGTATTGCTGCATTTGTAATTGTTCCTACTTTTGGTGTCTTATCAGTTCTACCAACATATTTTTAAAATCTTCCATGATAACTCAATTTTATGTATTTTTACTCATCGAAATTGTTTGTCGCTAATTTGTTGTTGAACGACGAAGAAATAATTTTTCTTCTGTTGATTAGTTTTCCGCGTGTGTTCGTCAAGTTGTTTGTTGTTAGACGTACGAAATTTTTTTCTTTCCCCGTGTGAGTTTCGAATCCTCGTTCGTCAAGTTGTTGTGGATTCCGCGTGAAAAATCGGTCTCCAATAAATGACAAACGCAAGTATTTAAGCTAAGTAATTAAATGTATTTACACAAAATACAAAAGGTAATACTGTTAGTAAAATCCAGGAACGCCGGTTAGTATTAATCAAAGATCGCTATATAAAGTCTCGAAGTAAACTTCCTTAGCGTCGGGTGTCCTTGTAACTGACTTCTAACGTCAACTCAATCACAGTGTCTACGTACTTTCCACTCTGTTTCTCCACCCTGTTCCTCCCTTCATCTCTGACTGACTGTGGCTATTTTATGGCAGCAGGACGAGTCCATTTATATCAGAAAAGGGTGGACCCCATAATAATTATGTTATGCATTATTTCTATCCTATTCTCCCAAACTCTCGCAAATCATGCGTACAGCAACGTCACACTGAAGCCCCATTTCTCGTACGATAAAAAAAAAAACATCACATCTGACATGTACCTAAATTGTTAACCGCTTCAGTATACCAGTTGTTGCCAGTTTGGATGTGCGGGTGATATAAAGAATAATGTCTCGGAATTATTAATCGGATAGCCGAGATCCAATTCCCGTTGGGGTCGTTATATCCACTTAGGTCTTCATATTCATATAAAGGTGTGAATCTACCTCGTTTCCGTCAGCTAGGAGTTAATTAGTAAGACTTGTATCACTATAACCTTAGTATCTAAAACAAATTTCTTACAATCTAAAAATATTTTCTATAAATAAACTACAACGTTGTGTTGATAAAACAAATGCATTGATAAATCCCACAAATCAATGGAGGGGAGCAAACCCGCTTACAAAGTTCAGTACTTGTAAAATCAAACTAGCAATACTTTATCATCGCTGGGTAAACTGAATCTAGTCCAGTTATTATGAACAGTTGTGCGCTCAATGAAGATATTTCTTTTGAATTATTATTCGTTCTAAAGTTCAGACCAGACTTTAAGTGCTACTCAAATGATCGATCGGTAAATTTGCTTTAAAAAATGATTTGATTTTATCGTTCCAGAAAGTTCTTGGATCTTTCCGCTATGGTTTAACGTTGCATGAGTCAGATCAGACCAAAATTGGAGTATTGCTACCATATCAAGACTGGCGTTGCCTAATTCTGACATCCAATCATTGAAAGTGTTTTTAAAAAATGCTTAGGGGCCCTTAGGCGTATTTACTTATGTTCTACCCTACTTCCCGTTTCTCACAGACGTAACGTGGCAAGTCTATAACTATACTATCGCTAATTTCACGACAAATATCCCGAAAATCTCAAGTCTTTAGTGCTAGCAGCTCAGACCTTTACAGCCAGGACTGGTTAACTCTACATGGTTGAATCCCCCGTCGTTTCTTTGGTAAGAAGGGTGTCCAATTAAAAAAATCGTCCGAGGATCAGCTACATGTAGGATGAGATTCCTGCGTTTATACATCTTTGAACACTATAAACTTAATCTCCTCAACGCTTGCCTGAATCGGTATCTACCCGCCATATCCACGTCATAATCATTCCCTATTCTTACCGGGCATTTCACGAACCTCTTTCAGTAACCGTCTATCTTATTGGACGAACTTTATTATTAAAATGTTGATCCTTATTCGCTGTTATTCCAGATTCATGTTCTGGCAAAAATAACATGCCTTTCAGCCTTTTCTTAAATGAAATTCTGTTGGATGATGTGAACTGACGTCATCCATTATGTGACTGATGTTCTTCCGCTTGATTACATCACATAGACGTCGTCTTCTGACTTGTATTGTATGATACCTTTGAAATTAAGTATAACAGAGGATTTTGCTTATTTTAGTAGCATTTATATATATATATATATATATATATATATATATATATATATATATATATATATATATATATAAAACCTAGAGAGCTAAACATGCTGGACGATTATTTTCGGCTAACGTACATGTTCTTGGTTCTTTCTTTTTATATATATACCTTTTTCCCTTTGATACTAGTTTGAGTATTTTTCAAATCAAGACACCGAAGTTTTTCCGAACGAGTGTAATTTCTTTTACCTATAGTATTACTACTAATATTAGTATTAATAATATTAATAAAATAATAATAATAATAATAATAATAATAATATATATATATATATATATATATATATATATATATATATATATATATAATTTGAATAAAGACAAAATGAAAACTTGTCTCAGCCGATGCGTGTCGTTCTCTAGGGAACGTCATCAACGTAAATGTCATAGATTGTGATTGCCTTTATACAGCCCACCCCTCATAAAACCAAACGCGTCAGTTAAGATAAGTTTCCTTTTGCCTTCATTCATATTGTCATTTCACAGGGATATTCTATCTGAAAACAATTCCTGTATATATTGCATAAAACCTTTTCTGATAATTTATTGTAATAGCTTATTCAATAATCGATTAGCTACCTTTTACTTCTATCAATTTACATCATTCTATAAGTCAGAAGATAATTTATTTCTTGTTTTTCTATGATGCTAATAGAGATTCTATTGTCTTTTGAAAATGCCATGTTCTTATCACATGGAATCTTTGTCTTGATATATACACGGGCATGTTTTTTTTTTCTTTTTGTATTTGTAGCTCCTCGGTTCAGCTAAAACCAACCGAGAAAATTCACACATCTGTAAAGTGTTAAGGTACACTGCAGACTCGGCTTGACATAACTTATCACTCATTCCCATGCCTTTCAGATAAGAATAGACACAATATTAATTATTAACGAGTCCCATATTTCTATTATGTACTCGTACACTACAAACTTGCCTTGAAATGACTTATCACACATATCTATATCCTTTTCAGATCAGAATCGATACGATATTAAATACTAACGAGTCCAATTTCTCTAATATTCTCTTTTGGAAAACTACAAACATCACCCGGGGACATAATATTCCATTATCATGAATTTCCTTGTTCTTTGAAATATTTTTCTCAGATCTTTGCCCACTTTCGGCAAGGACCAGTTTGAATAGACGTTTTATATGAACTGTGAAATGATTTATGCGACAAGTTGTGGCAGTTGTGATAGAAGTAGTGGTATCTTTGTACGGATTGTTATATAAAAATAATAATCTGCTGTTTGTCTTCTGCGAAAAAACAAGAGACATTGGCTAACAACAGATAGGATGATCAAATATTAATAATTCTTCTACACACGAAGAAAGTTCCCTACTCGCCATCGGCATGGTTGATTCTCGACTCCGTGAGAACGTCTTACTGTGCCTTCTTGGCCACACGTTTTCAATTGACTTGAGGAGGTACAACTACATTGAATCAATAGCTGCATCTACTGCAAGGAAAGTTGGTTCACTGTGTCGTGCTAAAATCTATTCTCGTCAGAATCCATCTTACACATCTACTATTCGTCCGTGTATTGAATACTGTTACCATATCTTGTTTAGTGCCCTTGCACTTCATTTCGATGTTCTGGACAAAATCCAAAGGAGGATTTGCAATGTAGTTAGTCCTGACTTGAAATCTCATCTTCAGTCACTTTCTCAGAGACGTGACGTGGCTTTGCTCTGTCTTTTCTACAATTATTTTCATGATCACTGCTCTGACGAGCCTTTTTCCCTGGTGCACTATATGAATTTAAGCCTGCTACTATTTTAGCCTCTAGGTCCCACACTTTTATATTTAAATAGTTAAAGGCAACAGTGGAATTCCCTTCCTCTTACTTGCTTCCCTGAAGACTACAACCTTCTAAAATTTAAATACAACGTCAATCGCCAATTTCTGTTGCCTTGATCCCCGTTCGTTTTTTATCTTTACCTCACCCACCAAATCCAAACTTTTGTATCATTTTCATCCCCAGTAATCCCCTTCTTGCTCATGGCACTCTCGCCTTGATTGAACTGAAATGCTTTTAAAAAATTACCATAGTGAAAACTAGCTCTCTGCATTTTCATGTCTTTTTTAGCTGTTTGTAAATGTGAACTTTTTGCTATGTCCTTAACAGATCAGGACAGCTATTAGGGAGATGTGAGTAAATATACTTCAATGTTTAAATAAAATATTCAGTATTATTATTGTTTAGGTAATAAGCATTATGATATAGGATATAGCTATATTGTGGAAAGAAAATGAAATTACATGAAAATACAAATCAATTACCAAGTTCAGTGGAGTTGTTACTAGATAAAAAATAGAACTTGAAAATATATCTAATGAAATAATTATCCATTGACTACAAAAAGGTATAAAATGGTTAATTTATATTATGAGGACATAAAAGATGAAGACGTATCTGAAGATTTCTCTATTATTAGTGATTCTGATACTTCTGATTTCTATTTTTTTATAGCAGCTCATATTGAGGAATCAGGGAGCCGAGTTCAAATTCTAGTGGAATCCATTACGTTCACTTACGTGCTAATACTCTTGAGAAAAGTGACGGATATTCTTCTTCTCCCACCAGTTATGGGTAAATAGCAAGACTGACCGGGTTCTATAGACTTGGATAGCAAGAGATCTACTGCAGAGAGAAATGGTAAGCAAATGCCTCGTCAGTCATGTATCAAATGATACATGATCGCCTAAGCGAGTATTATGATTTTAGGAATACGTATTTTCTAATAATTAATAATTTTAAAATTATATATTTATTACTAATTTTTAATTAATAGCTATCTGTACTCAGTTGTTGATATTGTTAGCTATGTGATATGTGTTAAAATTTTGCAATAATAAAAAAAATAAATTTCCTCTCTTTGATTGATGTCACGATCTGCAAACATTGTTATGCCAGCCATTTTCACAAGGTCGTTAGATAGGTCGCACACTGTTTTCTTTTGTCCATCTTGCTTACAATATATACTTGTGAGTGTCAAATTTTCTAAGCTCTGTCTCTTCAATATGTGCTAATAAATTTCAACTCTCTTTCTGATGGAAACTAAAAAATGTCTCCTTTTCTTCTAAAATTTCATCATGTTCAGTATATAGTTTTGTCAGCATCCTTTCTGTAGAAGAACATGTCTGTTGTCTCCAGTTTCTTATTCATTTGTGAAGAGATCCTTCTGAATACACTGTCATATATGTCAGATATAACGTAACCGATACGTTCTTGTATCTTTGTTTCTAACGAGTTTCTCCTGTTCCATAATACTTTGCTTAGACTTTGGAAGGCATAGTTCCCTATCCCAATGCAACATCAGATTTTAGCGAAATCTTTTCCGTCCTGTGTTAAAACACTTTCTAGATGATTAAATTGTTGTACCAACTTGATTTTGAACTTTCCGATTCGTAATTCGCATATTGAAAACTTCATTTTGTTGACAACTATACATTCTATCTACTTACATATGATGTTTATTCTTTAATAACTTCTGTCGGAGATCCTTTACTATCCATTCTGTGTCTGCTATGTAATCTTTGTGTTTAACCTGGATATCTAATGTTGTAATTCTTGTGACCGCCAGAAATGAAATTTGGTCGGTATTCCAATTCTCACATGATCACCTCACAGTAACGTATGAGCAAATACGTTGAGAAAACATGTCGTCGTCTTAAACACCTTTCTATCTTTCTACATTTACTGAACTTATTTTCTATCCGTATACGGGTGGTTTGTTGCCATTGCAAGCTGTTTATTATACTAATATCCTTCCGAAGCATATAAAGCTTAACTAACACGTCCAACATTTCTTTCTGATGTATTTGAATGTTTTTGTATAATCTATAAGGCATATGTATATATACTTCTGGCTTTGCATCGATGTTTCTCATCTAATTCTGAATATTTAAAAAAAAAACGCATTCCTTGTTCCAGTGTTTTTAACGAAACCGAACTGTTCTTGTTAAGTTTCTGGTCAAATTCTACTCCATGCTCTATTCTCCACAATTCAGTTGATTTTTTTTTATGTGGCTAATCAAGCTGAGTTTCTATTGGTTGACATTCGTTGGCCCCTGGTTACTTAGGAAGCGCTATGAAAATATATCTCCCGGTATATCACCACTGTTATACGTTTCATTTACTTTGTCGGTAGTCTTGTCAATCTCGAAATCGTTTAAGTTTGTCGTCATTTCTTACAATTACATGTTATTCTGCTTGTGAGTTGAGTTCGCTTCAGATTTTAATATTTCCGGTCCTTCTGTGTAGATTTGTGTATTGCGGGTTGTACTTTTGTTTTGAAAATGTTCTCCAATGTATTCCATTCCATTTTTGAATTATTTTTCTTTATTTGTGTCCATATTTTGGATGTTATGCATCCTATTCATGAGAATGTCTTTTTCTTGTTATTTCTTTTATTCCTTTTATGGGCATTATATGTAATGTTCATTATTTCTGTCTTTGTACACTTTTGTTGAACCATGCATTGTTTGCCTTTGTTCCGAATTTTGTTACGTTGTGTGCGATTTCGTCTCCCATACCTTGCCATTATATTTTTCACTTTTTCATCTGTCATCTATTCCTTTTTTACTTGTCAAATTTTCTTTAGGGTGATCGTGATTGCTGATGTTACTAAAACATCTATTAATGTGTCCCACTTCGAATTTCCCTTCTCATTTAATTCCTTGAATCAGCTTTAAGCGTTGTCCATGTAATTCCTCATATTCAAGAGTCTGTCATATTCCAAAGAGGCTTTGCATTTCTTCAGTTGCTCTAGTTTATATGTAACTAGAAGTTAGTCAACCCCACAGTCAGCAATTCGTTCAACTCGGCTGAGCGGTTGAACTCATTGCCTTCGGGCGGGGAGGAACCCAAACGAGGCTACGCCGAAGGGCGGAGTCTGTTTCGAAGAGGTAGACCGACCCTGAACCCGTTTATACGGGTACAGTGGGCATATTTTGGGGCCGAGCCCACGAGCTCGGAGATTCCACGTTAAAAAACCGGCCTTGTGCCAGATGATGCCCCAGTGGTTGGGGGTGACTGAATATCGTCAGCAATTCGGAATATTCGGCAGTGTACAACCCCATTCCTGAATTTCCTATTGATTCTTATATAGTCTATTTGTTTCTTAGTTTCATCTGCTAGGCATATTGGATGTTCTTGAAACCAAGTTTTATCTGCTACCAGATCGTTAGTCATGCACAACTTGACCACTTTTTATCTGCATCCATTACGAGTTCATAGTCAGAATTTGGCACATATTTAATCATTTCTCTTCTTTCCTACATTATCGTTCAAATCTCCCATGGCATTTGTAATTTCGTTGGATTTGCATTGAGTCGTGGCATTGTCTCGCATACAGTAACATGTTTCAATTTCTTCTACTGTACTTTGTACTGTCAGTGCATATACGACTGCGACGGATGTGTTAAAACGTTTTCCTTATTGTTTATCTACCGGAATTCTATAAGATAGTTGATCGTTTTCAAGAACGTATTTTTTAATGCCTTGGTCAAACATAAGTCCTACTTCCCTTTCATTTTTCGCTACGTTGCGTATATGGGCTTCTGTTTGTCCGCCTAATTTCATATAGATCTAAAATTGTAACATTTAAACTATTCAATTTCTGGCTGCATTCCTTGAGTATTCTGAAATTCCGTGTCCTATAACTATTTTAACAACAAATTTCAATATCAATAACAGGTTTTAATGCTGCGCCGGGGATTTCTCAAATTGCTCTTGATCTTGTTGCAGCAAGGCGCCTAATTGTGAGATTAGTCGTTTGAGGAGCGTGGAACCATTAAACGCTGTTATTCCCAGGTTCACCATGACTTGGATTGGTAGTAACTGTTAGGATAATTGTAAATCCCCAAACAAAAATCGATTATACATTTCTATAATAGAATGACCAACAAAATGACAATCAAAAGAACGCTACAACATAAAAAAAAATTCTTGTTTATAGTAAAATTACCAGCAATACATTTTTGTTTTTAAATTTGGAGCAATATATGCTATCATCTACAAGCATTTAGAAAAAAAACACGTTTCTCCTGAAAATATTAAATTACGTGTAGGTAAGTCCTACAATTACGTACAAAATATTTATATTTCGGTATTAAATAGCCCATAGAGGTCGTTGTGCCTCTTAACAAAATTAACCAAAACATTCTCTAAACCTAACCATTTAAACATGTCGCCTGGAGTTCTCACACTGTTCTTCTCTGTTCATGAACTGGAGTAGTACTGGATATATCATGAACGGGTGCTGAGAGATTTGTATATTTTTAAATTTAAATGTTTGAGAATTTAAGGCGATTTCGGGGTCACATCTAGAATTTTGGAAACACTCCCAATCGGAGACGGTCTGTACGGTATGAATTAACCGGAATAAAGGAATTTATTACCCAGTCCTTTCTACAAGATTATTTGCTGGTTTTATCAAAACCTGTACCCATATACCTCATATCAGTCTTTGATTCCTATGGCCTGTATGATCATAACAGACTGGGTGTCAGAAGGAAGGCTTTACTGATTTTAATATATTTAACGTCACTTTGTTGGAATCCTGCTGTCTTCACTGAATACTGATAATAATTCCTTTGCAAGTAAACAATAAGTATAACATAAAGAAGAAATAAACAAGCGTAAGATTAAAGTCTGGCCGACGAATGAAATAAGAGACAATTGTGCGCATGATCAGTGATGCTTTAGAAATTTTCAAACATTGATTCCAACAAAATAAAATTGAGAAGACTAGCAAAAGAATATGGCTTAAAATCAAGACAGCAAAGTTAATAATTAGTGTCAGTAAGATGACTTTATTAAAGTCAGGAGAAATATTTTTAGTGTTAAAAATATTCATAACAGAACCACTACTATTAGCAAGAAGAATACAGTGTAACCCGGATATAAGAGAGTTGCGGGGACCGGAGAAGAAGTCGGTTATATCCGAGTTTCTCCTATATCCGGGTTTCTCTTATATCCGGTTTACACTGTATAAGAAATATGACATTTAATCTCTAATCTACCTTTTTCCCTTCCACTTCATATGAATTAAAGATTTAGGCCGGTTAGCAATACATATGCTAATGTTAAAAAAAAAAATTGTGTGCGTTCGAATAATTGTTATTCACTTGATTTTCGAAGTAGAGATTCGGAATGTGTGCAAGAAATGTGCCGTTTTACCAAAATCAAATAATTCAAATAAATTCTAAAAAAAAAAAATGATTAAATGAAAAATAATCGAAACATAGCAAATATATATATTTTTTTTTTATTTTGACAAATCATCACATAATTGTAATAAATCAATTAATGTTTTAAGCTACTTGGAGATTTGAAAACATAGTTAAGGATGAAGAAAGCACTTTTTGAAGAAAAATATTTTTCTACTTCTGTCTACATACTCAGCATAGAAAACTAAAACATCATTACGCATATGTACTTCTGCGACGAAATATTTTTATATTCAATATTTAAAGCGAGTTCAAGAATTGTTTTTTTTTTTTTTTTTTTTTTTTTTAAATAATCAAGAAATCGTAAAATATTTTAGTGACGACTGAATATTTTTCTGCAGGCAAGATGCACCGGGAAAATAATTTGTTGCATAAAAATTTAATAAATATAAAGAATATATAGATATTGAGATTTGGACCGGCAGTCAGTCGACATTTATTCAGATATTTTTAGGTAGAGACATATTATTTATTCACATTTATTTCTATACATGTAGATATAAAGGATGTAATGAATACATATATATATATATATATATATATATATATATATATATATATATATATATATATAATGAAATAACCTTGATTAAAACGAAACAGAAATTACTCTCATGCATTGGTTATAGTGGATGAACGTCAATGGAAAATTTATCTGTATCCTTGAACACTCGACATTAATATTTGTCAGAAAACAGGAACAATTTAATAAAATATTCAAAATTTATGTTACGATGGTTGTTAATCAAATCTGCATGAAGTTAAATTAGTCAGAAAATACATGCCAAATTACCTGCTCATTGGGAAATAAAATATTTGTAGTGGAAAATTTTCAAATGTAAATAACAGACCGTAGAAAAACCCGTCATAGCTTTAAAATTACATTGACATGTTCAAACATATGCCCATCAATATGGTGTCAAAGGAATTTTCTTATGCTGAAGAATCGCTCCCCCACCACAAATATATATATATATATATATATATATATATATATATATATATATATATATATATATGTATATATTCTGACGCTTTGTTCCAATTTTCGAAAGTGATAGATTCGGAAACTTTATTATGTATATGCAATAGTAAATTATAATCTCATGGTACATAAATTGACCTGAAGAAATATGCCCATTTTGACGCAAGAATTCTCTGTAATATATTATGATAAAAAACATAAAAAATTTTCCAAACCTTATGAAGCCATAACCGTAATTTTATGATAAGTTAATCTCATCTTATTACATCGTTTGAATTTTTTTTTACAATATGACTATGTGCTGAAAAAGTTCACTTCAAGAAAGTGTTCATTTCCTTCAATTTAATTATATTTAGAAATATCGACGTTTACTCATTGCCAGATTGGATGTCCATTTCTGTAAATTGTAGCGCATGTTGTATATGAAAGAATTAATACTATTTACATTATTCGGACTATGTCCTCATCTTTGTCGCCATATTTATTACAACGTTTTGGCCGTTGTACGCTCCAGCCTTCTTCAAGGGGTTGAAATATCGAACTGAACCCTCTATTTCGCTCACTGGTGTAGACTTCTAGTTCCACGTGAAATGTTTAATGGATGTCAGTTATCAGTTATCTCCTGTTAATTCCCATCTCCAAGTTCTCTACTGCCTTAACCGGGTATTGAACTCACACCCTTTGGGCCCTGTCACTGGATCAAACCAACGTCTTTATCCACTGTGCCATGTGTCCTTGAGGACAATAGTCCGAATAATATAAATAGTGTACATAATACCACATCTCAGAAATATAGACAAATACTGAAAGCAGTAATGTTGAAAATAGTAGTAACAACATCCTTCATCAGCCAAGATAGAATGAATTTTATGGTAAGTAATAGGAGAACACATGTCATGTATCGTATAAATCGAAGCAGATTTGGAAATCGCGAAAAGATTAGACGCAAATGTCTAAAAATATCCCGAGCGAATATCTATATCAAACAGTCACGTCATTTGAAAATTTCTAAGAGCAGCAACAAGAAAGATGGGCAACTAAAGAAAGAAAATAATGAAACCATATTGTTATATACTGTACCTGTGAACAGTAATGAGTATGTGTCAATCCTCATAAATACGTTGGACACGATTGTAAGTGAGGTGTAATATATTGTCTAAGTAGTCAAGATTTAGCAGTGGTTTACGTACTTCACGCCGCTGGCGAGTATTTTATTGTTGATGTTATAAAGATTACCATTTCATTTCCAACCTTCGTTTTGGTTATTCCTCATTGAGTAAGCCTTTCTAGGTTACAACACATATGTTACATTTCCACACTAGCTAAAACAAAATGATTAGAAGGAAACTCTTATATGTATTAGAAACAGATACCATATTTCCTAAATGTTGGATGCGTAATTTAAGGAAAACTATTTTTAATGAAAAATTCAAATTTTAGCGGATTTTAACACAATTCCGTAGGTAAATACAGAATATTTTTTTATGGTTTATATTAATATGGCCATTACAAACGCAGGATTTTGGACACTTGTGATATTTGCTTTGTATTTTATTAGAGAAATAATGTCGAATAGCAAGATTAGATATGAGGGTTGTAAGTGAATAATAAATCTTCTTTCGGTCTTATTTAAAACAAACAAATGGAGAAGGCTCTAGACAGTTTCCTAAACAAGATTTGCGACTAAAGAAAAGAAAATGATTCTTTTAATGTTTCCGTGAATTGTGGCAGTCGGGAATAAAGAATATATTAAAGAGAGGAAGATATGAAGAAATAAAAGAATAAAAACTATTTCACACGGGATTAGAAGAAGGTTAAAGCGTAAAGAAAAAACAACACGAGACGAGAAATGTTAATATAAATATTAAAAAAGGTTCCAAGGAAAATAAAGCTGGTGTAGTATAAAGAATAAACATTAGTATAGCAAAAAGAAAAAAAAATATGTGGGGAAAAGCTGTACAAGAAAAATGAATATCACAACGCATCACAACCCAGAGACCAAAATATGACTTGAATAAATAAAGATGAAGCAATTCTCAGACGTTATAAGAAACAAAGAAAACATACCAAACAAAAGCATAGACAAAATTACATGATAGAAATCAAGTCTGATCAGACTAACTAAATAATAGGTTTGCTTGTGCAGGAAAGTGAAAATGTAAACATTTAACATAAACCAAACATTTCTAGAACCGTCAGAGAATTGGAAAAGAAAATGGGGAAGCAAATCTAAGAGTAGTCAATTAAGCAATGTCGTTTGAATAGGAATATGGTAGCAAGATGTATAACTACGTTAGCTGCTTGCAAATCTGACCAGAACTCGAATCACGGTACAAGCATAAACACTTCCTTTCTAATCATACCATGTTTCACTCAAAATACCTGATACGGCGAAACGACTCTGGAATAATTCCAAATATGGCCAACAGCAATATGCCATAAAATAATAGTAAAATTAAGTCTCAAATTAATGTATCGAAAATAATAAAATAAATGAAATTAAATATTAAATTTTAAGAGAATGTGTGTTATCTCCTCATGCTATTTTCTAGTTTCGCCAAGAAGATGGTATGTGGCGCTGCTAGTAGCTATAACAACGGGATACTTACTGTTTACTTTCACTTCTGTCTCTCTTCATTCTCGCATGATATATAATGTAACACCTATCAGAAGGCTGTCACGGGCAAGTAGATATCTTTCCACTTATTGACTGAAATTACCTATAAACACACGCATCACACACAATTTATCATCATTGACATTTAATATTTCACTTCTTTTACAATCATACTAGTGTATTTCGCCTTCTTTGTTATTCTGTTGTATAAAAACATGAATATTTCGCCTTGTTGAAATGTTTTCATTGACTCGTTTTCTACGGCTTTTCAACACTTTTAGTTTATTAAAGCAAGAAAATATTTCAAGATTTTAAGAATTTTTGTTTTGAGATAATAATCTTTAGTGATGTACGACTTACTAATTAATCCATACCTAATGGAGAAGAGAGTATTTTGCGCGTAAGTGAATATAACGAAAGCAACAGGAATTGGAACTAGGTTCTCCGGTTAGCAATTCCGATCCATTATCGTTTACACCACCCGCAAATCAAAAGTTGCAGCACCTTGTATATCCAAGTAGTCACCCATCTAGTTAGTGACCACGCTCGACGTTGATTAACTTTGTCATTGCTTTTAATCTAACTAGGTGCAATAAGGCAAAATCTACAACAAAAAGTAAATAAGGGAGAAAATATGTAGACAATAAAATACGTCGTCGGTAGACAGAAAAAATGTAGAAGAATTAAATGGCTCTCCTTATGTTCAGGATATTATTTCTATTAGGAAAGGTTTACCTACATGGGAAAGAGAGTCAAATAAGCTCTTTAGAAACAAACACCGTTCAACTTCATTACACAGTGAGCAGAATGTAATACACAAAAATAGAAAGACGAGTCGAGAAATTAAGTGTTACCTTACAGGATATATTTAGAGAAGAGTAAGAGAATTATGAGAGAAGTTCTCGTTCTTTTATAATCGGTCCACTGTGCATGTGGCCTAAAAGAGGAAAAGTAATTTTCTTTCTTTTTTGTGACATGTCCTTTCAGGACGTAGGCGATCATGGCTCTCCAACCTCCTCTATCCCTTAGAGCGCTCAACAAGTTCCTTCTCTCTGCTTCCTTCTCTAGACCACGTTCTGTCATCCACTTGCTTAAGCACGCTAGGTATGTCACGCGTTGTTTTCCCTTGTCTTTCTTTCCCTCTATTCAACCCGTGAGTATTAGATTCTCCAGGCCCACCTTCCTCATTATGTGTATGAAGACCATCAGCTGCCTCTTCCTGATATTAAATATAAACCACCTCCTTGTTTGCAACATCTCTAAGATCTTATCGTTGCTCACACGCTCAGTCCATGATATCCTTATCATCCTTTTGTAGAACCACATCTCTGTCGCCTCGAGTGTCTTCTTCATCTTTGAGGAAATCATCCAACATTCGCTGACGTAAAAAAGGAGATAGGTCACTTGACAGTTCAGCATTCTTTTCGTTGTTTCCAAAGATATCCTCCTGTCTCGCAGTACTCTACCCAGCTTTTGGAATGTGTCCATGGCTATCTCAATACGCCTATGGATCTTAGTGTCGCACTTACCGCCCTCTGTCAAGACTCAGGTATTTAAACTTCCGCATCTGCAGGATTCTAGTGATCCCGATCTTCATATCGCATTTAAAGCTCATACCCCTACTGACACCCATGTACCAGGATGTATTATAGACGGGGCTAATAATAGCAGAAAGCGGAATAAGACCACAATATTTTCGAAACCAGATTCAATTAACTTATACCGTGAGATAATCCTAAGAGCAGAAAGTGACCTGCAGAATTTAATATGGGCCAAAATAATCTTAATAGCCTTTGTACATACGATACATAGCAAAAGATGCTGAAAAATTGGCCAGTTACTTATACACCTCCAGTAAACACCTGAACTCCACCTGCTATTCTTTACCATTACAAGAGCCAAAACAGGCCGCAAATAGAGTACTGCAGTCATATATATATATATATATATATATATATATATATATATATATATATATATATATATATATATATATATATAAAGATATTTTTGTAGGTGCAAAATTTAATGATCGAAATAAAAAGTATAAAACTTAATATTACTAGACATATTAAAAACGGGCGAAGAGCAACCGGTTTCGCTACTGCTCTTCAGACTTCAACGGGAGATTTAATTTAAAATTAAACACAGAAAAATTAACAATAAAAGGAAGTTGTGGGAGGAAAAAAATAGCAAAAGGAACTAGACACAAATGACAGCGAGCCCCAACAAACACTCACGTTGTTTACGGAAAGAAGGCTTGGGGGACCCGATGTAAAGTGCCTCCAGAACCTTTAGATGAAATAAAGAGTGTATTATTTCGATCATATATATATATATATATATATATATATATATATATATATATATATATATATATATATATATATACATTACCTTTACATTCACTAGCGAGACAGAAACGTCTACACGGCCTCGATAATGATTAATTATATTCCACTCTAAGTACCGGAAACCTCTGCTATTCTTTACCTTCAAAAGAGCCAATGCGGGTCGCAGTGTACTGCTGCCATATATAGACAGACGCTGCACAGTCTTACCTTTCCATTGTATACACGGCCTCGGTATTGATTAATTAATTTCCACTCTGAACCACTCCAGTAAGTACGTGAACTCCCCCTGCTATTCTTTACCATCATAAGAGTCAAAGCAAACCGCAAATCGCGTGTTGCTGTCATATATGGACAGGAGCTACGCAGTCTTAACTTTCCATTGTCTATCGAGACTGAAGCTTCTACAAGGCATCGATAGTGATTATTTTCCAATCTGAAACCCCTTTCCACACAGACGAATTGTTGGAAGCCTCTGTAGCGCACCATTCTCATCCCTGCGTATTCCTCTAGTGAGATGTAAGTTCCACTAAATCAGCTTCTCCCCAAGGACAGCTAGCTTGTAGAACCGATCAACCAAAGGATGCTTCCCAGATCATTACAATCATAACTAGTTCAAATCCTGAGTCGATCATTATCTTCACATATCCTCATAAACTGTGCTCCTTGCGTCTTAGACTTTAAACCCTCAATATCGAGTGAATCTGGGTCCTTGTACAGGGTAAACATTATTTCCAAAAATAAGCGAGCGAAAGACACTGGAAAACTCTCACAGAAGACACTAATGACATGCAAGAAGACGAACAATTATATGGTCGTCAGCAATTGTGACATCGAAAAGTGTGACAGTCGAATTGGAGACATTAGATTCAAACCGGTACAGAGACTTAACTTTCTGGTTTGTATAGAAACAGAGGCCGTAAGGTGGGAGACGATGATCTCAATGCGTGCCTGAATAGCGAAGAAGCATTATTTCCTTACATATTAGACCGTAGACCTACGAGGATGTATTTTATTATATTGTCCCAGAACAAAATATATTATGAAGCTTATATTGTGTTGGTGTCAGATTTGAAAATAAAACTGATTAAACTTTTAGACATATACGAGGAAGACAGTACCAACAAATAACATTTAAAATAGAATGTTTGGTTTTCAGAAACACAAACGGTATCAAATTGCGGTCTTTGCGTCAAGAATGTTAAAATCCAACCGATGCGAATGTTTAACTATCTAGGTATTCTAGTAACCGCCGACAGAATCTCTAATACCGACATCCGACATATATTGTGATCATTTCACCCCAAACAGGGTGATAAAGCCTTTAAGATGCCATGGGTGAGAGCGAAGGAGACTGAGAAAAGTCTACCGAGAACAAAGGGCAAACAAACGAAAATGATTCAAGAAAGAAGTCAACAATTGACTTTGCATTTAATTTTTTGGACATCTTAGTTCATAGGAACGGAAGAATTTGAAAGAAATATCCACGGGTCAAACTGCGAAAGAAGAAACATTTAGAATAGAACTTACAGTAGCAATAACGTTAAACCTATGATATTTAACTGTCAATTTAGTTATACGTTTAGATTCATGAATTCAAGATAGGAAAGTGATCACCAGAAAAATTGCTTTGAAAATATAGGTAGAGAAGATACGATACGTTGGTGGCAAAGTGTTTGAACCTGTGATGACAGGGAACAATAACATTTAATTTTTTTTTTAGAATTTTCAAGAATCTCAAGAAGCATATCAGGAAAAATGTTGAGTTAAAAGGCAAAAATGATATGATCAATAGTCATCAGGGAATTACAGAAAGCTAGAACTACACGTTTTGAAAGTACAGAGCACATACAGGAAGTGTTTGACGATCTTTAGTGGATGCACTAAATCTAAACAGTATGCAACCATATTTATGTGGTGCCAAGTCAAAATCAGTTCACTAGCAAAGAAATCACGCTGTTTCATTTTACATACGCAAATAAACGACACAGGCCAGAGGTCATTAGAGAAAACTAGCAGCATGTCCCGGCGTTGCCCGTGCTTGATTCAAAAATCGTACGACTCATACAGCAATTGCTATTACTTGACTTAAATAATTTTGTCCTTCCTTGCCTTTAAAGGAGTGCCCTTTGCCGTGCTAATGTTGCTACATGCCTTACTTCTTGCCTATCTCACACTGCGAATTTTTTCTAAGCTCTATACAAAACATTAAATCTGTTACGAAAAAAGATCCAAACAAAATAAACACAAAACGTCCAGCTTTAAAAAAGGACACGTAACTGGAAAAACCGAATGAAAAAAGAATGTTAACAACAAATACTTTTGCACACCCAACCCAGTTCCGCGAAATCAGAATCAACGTTGAGTTTTAGCAAGCGTATGAGCCAAGTGGAGTAAAGTGCCATGCGGATTTAAATTTTTTCCCACCTGTGACGAATGCAGCTATCGATTTTTTTTGCATGCTAGCATGCTAGTTAACATTTGTGTCAGTCAGCTGTTGGCTCTCACGCTGGCCAATAGAATCTTCCTGCCTATTCGTGGCAGCCATCTATAGGCTCTCACTCTGGCCAGTAGAAAATGGCCGCAAACTACATGAAAACTGCCGTAGAAGCATGAAAAAATCGATTATTTCCACTATCGATGAGAGTAAGGAAATGCAAAGTCAGTCTTGGCATTTCAATAACTTGGAGCATATGCATGTAAATTTTGGTGCAAATCCGTCGAGAATTGCGGCCGTGCAGTTGTTTAAAACCCACATACATCCTCCCTTTTATAGACAGAGATAATATTAATAAGTTGCTGTGTGACTTCTAAACTCCGAACAAGCACAAAATCGTAGCTAAAAATCCGTATATAAAATGTACGTTGGAGTAATGGATAGTGGATTGCATTTAGTATTCGGAGAGCCGTGTTCGAATTTCAGTCGAGTTCATTACATTCGCTTTTGTGCTTATAAACTTGGAAAAGTTTGAACCCATCTCTTCCACCTCGACGGCTATGGATAAATGGCAGATGAGACTTAATACAATAGCCTGTATTGTCGATAGTCTAGGAAAATGAACACACTAAATTCAAACAAACCTGGAGAGAGTTGGGCTACGTCATGTTATCTTTCCCAAGACACACCACTGCGACTAAGGATACAGTACATGTGACATCCTACGACCCGCATGTGTTACAGAACTATAGCCTTGATTGTTGAATAGTATAGGAGTAGAAACACATTGAATTAAAACAAACCTGGAAATGTTTGGGCTACGTCATGTTATCTTCCCCAAGACACACCACTGCGACTAAGATTACAGTACATGTGGTAATACTACCACCCGAATGTGTTACAGGACTCAAAAAATAAGGTTAGTTAGTTTGTTGAAATGGCTATACCAGATGTCCACAGGAAGAAACGGAGAAATTAAAAAAAAATAAAAGTGAATATGAACAATTTCAACCCTAGAATGATGTTCAAAATGAACACGAGAAAAAAAAAAGATTCAGTCATTTGTATATCTAATGATGTTACAGGACTCAAAAAATAAGGATAGTTAGTTTGTTGAAATGGCTATACCAGATGTCCACAGGAAGAAACGGAGAAATTAAAAAAAATAAAAGTGAATATGAACAATTTCAACCCTAGAATGATGTTCAACATGAACGCGAGAAAAAAAATAAAAGATTCAGTTACTTGTATATCTAATGATATAAGAATTGTAGTTAAACTTATTCACATAGGGCCAACATAAAGTGCGACTCTGTACATAAGCTGCAGTATTGGCAGTGCATTCAAAAGATGAAGCAGTCAAACCAACTTGGATGTCATGTCTTGAACACGTTCAGTCGGAGAGTGTATGTGCAAACTTGATTACCGATCGGAAAGGATTCCTGAGTAGATCTGATATGCAAGTTTATACGCTGTTTTTTTTTTTAAAAAAGAACCTCTCATAATATCGCGCACATATCGCTTATCACACCGGGTGTCATTTTTATTGAATTTCGTCCGTTTGTACTCCAACCAGTTTTCTTTTTTGCCGTGCTACTCTCTTGCTCAATAATAATATGATTATGTTTTTATTATTATTACCTGAAAATAAAAATTCTACAAAGATAATATACACTTAGAAGTAATGATGTTAATGCAGATAAACACAAACCCATTAGTGGCTGAAGAATGCAACATGAAAGCATAAACAGATGCATTCATAATTGCTCACAGGGCTAACGTCTATTTACGAGGAATTATCAGGCAAACATAATAAAAAAATAATGCAGACCTAATCCGTAAATTATGCGAACAGCGTATCGAGACCACTGACGTTTGAGTATGTAGTCGTCCAATTTTGCGGTGAAGTAATATAGATTACACAAGCGCACATACATATAAATATTGTATGTGTGTATATATGTATGTATGTATGTAGGTATGTATGTATGTGCGTGCGTGTGGGGGGAACGCGACTACATAGAGTTAGTTA
>OZ010574.1:48359108-48364108 GCA_963932145.1 Acanthosepion lycidas | reverse complement strand
CGATCAGCTACATATAAATTCTGCTTTTTCTTTAATGGTTGTTGGTACTGACGCGTACTTATGATTGCATCAAAATAGAATACAAAAATGCATCTAAAAGGAATATCACTTAATAAATGCAACAAGAAAATATGCAAATAATACCGATTCGCAGGTAAATTAAAATCATAGCCAATTCGTGAAAAAGTGATGATTATGAGGGTAAAAACGAAGGAGAAAAAGATTGATAAAATTATCGCAAAGGAAGAGATAAAAACACTTTTCTTTAATGTCCGAAATTGATAAGCAAAGCTCGTCACGTAGCCGAAGAGAAAGCAAATATAATAAGTCGCTTGGAAAAGAAATATCGAGAAAAAAACATCAAAAATATTCCTTGAGATAAATGGTAGACATACCTAATGAAACAGCCCCCCCACACACACATAATACTGAACCCAAAGAAAATTAAATCATTTTCTATTCTTGAAAGGTAAAAAGAGCAGTTTTGCAGAAATGTTAACAACTCGACCAATTTTCCCAACTGTGAACGAACATTTTATTATCAAGAATCATGTTTTTGTAGCGATGAGAATCATTGAATATCACATTTATCGCTCTTTTCCCATCATATATAGATACACACAGACACACACACATACGCAAACACACACACACACACATATATATATATATATATATATATATATATATATATATATATAGTGTGTGTATTTACGGAGCATTTTTTCATTCATACACGTTTCATTAAATAATATAGACAAGTGTTGTCTATTTATTTTGTGTAATTTTTTTTCATAACGTCTGATAAGCTTAATAACATTATCATTAAACGAAGAAAGAAAATCACAATATTGATCCATACGTTTTAATCCAATCTGAGCTTTTGGCTTACATAAGCCATTATCAAAGATGTCAATTGCTGTACAATATATTAAGCAATATACGGACAAGACGGTGATGATAGTCTGTGATTGTTTGCATGGATAATTTCCAAGCAACGATAAACACGTGCATATAAGACGCTAGAAGCGAAAATCGCACCGCAGCTCATGACGTCTCACATGACCACGCGAGAGTGAATTCGAGAAGTGTTAAGTATGGGAAGTTGTTGGTATAAACCAATGGCTTCTGTTACTAATTATAGATATTTAAGAATATTTGTAAAGACTCCATAGTTGATTTGAAACCTAAACTAAACAAAATCAACGTGTTTATCTATATATATATTCCATTGTTATAATATATTACATTGGAATCGTAATCACGATCCAATTCATCAAACCTCCAAATTCAAAAAACTTTCTTTTTGAATTTGTAGGTCTGATGAAATGTATCGGGATTACATAAAATACATAAACGAAATTTGCAAATGTTATGACCTTTCTTAGATGATGACAATAATTTCAATTTAACTTTCACCCTAAAATGATGAACTTTATTTATTTTGATGTGGGATTTCCGTCAAAACAAATAGCTGCATATCTATAATACGAAACATTTAAGATTTTTAATTCTGACTTATCGTAAATGTTTGGAATATTGTTTCAAGAACAATCGAGTTTATGTTTCCGATAGGGATCTTAATCTCATGCGTTATTATCGGCAAGTTGATAATTTCCTTGAAATTAACGAGATTTTCATTTTTTTTTCTTTTGTAGTCAATGAATTTTCACATAATTGAATTGTATCGTAACGCAAAAAATAGTTCCCGTGTCATTCAGTATTATAAAAGTATACCAAGTACAGGAATTGTGAAATCTATGCACAATATAAAAAGAAAGATATATATAGAAAGTTTTAATAAAAACAGGTTAGAAACTCGTAGACATGACTTCAAGTTTGGAAATCCAGTCAGCTCATACACTCTCAGATTAGCAATGTTTACACACACACACACACACACATATATATATATATATATATATATATATATATATATATATATATATATATACGAGTCACACAAGTTGCCCTGGCGGCGTAAACAAAAATCATTCTCGGCAGGTTACCATGTCACTCACTCTTTACTGCCGCTCCTAAATAAAAGAGACATTACGTCAGACCACATGGATATATTCCGAGCATCTTAAGATCAGTGAAATAACGAACAAAGATGGGTTACTGAACAGCATATATACTGTACGTTATAATTTATTGTAGATTCTTTTAAAAAAATTTATTCTTGTATAAATTTTTAAACATCACATTCATATTGTCGAACATTGTTCATTTTCTTTACTTACATCGCTCTCTTATCTATGTGTTGACGAATATTTGAAGAATTGCGTCAATCATTTTGTTTATTATTATTATTATTATTATTATTATTATTATTATTATTATTATTATTATTTTCTTTGATTTCTGGCGTTTACACATTTCTTTCCGGGTCCCGCCCAGGGACCTAAGGTTAGAAATGGCATCATGACACTTTCCACTTACAAAAAAAAAAAAAAAAGATTACATAGATAAAGCCTTTCGTAAAGTGTGGGCTCTACTTGTCAGAACAATTCTTTTGTATCTCCTTGAGGCATGGACCTCCAGGAATCCCTTCAATTAGCCTACTGCAATCTTTTTCAACCAGTCCTAGGGCTCCAACTACAACAGGGATTGTTGATGTTCCCATATGCGATATTTTCGAGATTTCTATTTCAAGGTCCTTGTATTTTGACAGCATTTTGAATATCTCCAAAGATACATTGCAGTCAGCAGGGACTGCCATATCAATAAGGTTGTGCCGTTTTTGTTTGTGGCCTTTAATAACAATTTATTATTATTATTATTATTATTATTATTATTATTATTATTATGACTACTACTATTTTCTGCTAATTGATTTCAGAGAAATATTGTGGCCTACACTGAATAATGATTAAAATCCTTTCTTTGTTCGTGGAAAGTCTAACGATTTTAAATCCTTTATTTCGAGTTCTTTCATACCTGTCTTCTGCTCTTGCATCCAATACAGTTCCTTCCGTCATTCTCTCAAGCACACATCCGCCACTTCTTAACCTCTATGTGTTTGATCTTCTTTAACCTCTCTCTGATCAATGCAACGCATCCTCTTGTGTATGAAACATTAAACAAAACAGAAAAAAAACACAAACACTTCTGAAAAGAAATAATGACCACCTAAACTCGACCACAGTTTTATACAACCTTCCTTCGATCGTCTTGCCTTTGTCTTGTAAATGACTTATTGCCTGAACAGTCACACATTTGTTGACGATTTTCAGATACTCTACTCTCTCTTATCTATTTTTATAGAAGAGGACAATAAAATATTTTGGGGGAATTCGAAGAAATTGCGTACATTCTCTTTAAAACAGAAGTCACATCAAAAAGCTTCTTATTTTGCCGCGTGCAAAGTAAGAAATTTAGATGAACGGTGGTGGATTACGGAAGAGATAAAAAAAGACACTTCAACTTGGAAAGTATTAGATGTGAAATTGCAAGAGTAAAACAAAGATCGGCATGTATACCTAAATATACGTGCGTTTTGATGTACGCCAAATTGAGTATATATATATATATATATATATATATATATATATATATATATATATATATATATATATATATATTATTTAAGATTTCAGAAACAGCAGGTATTCTTGTATATGATACACAATATTGAAAATAGGAAAATATTATTAAAGATAGAGTGTAAATATTATATAAGAATATTGCTTTTAAATATCAATTTTACCCCGACTTTGAAGTTTCTTGGTAAGATTTCCGTTCTTCAGGGGTCTGGTTTAAATGATATTTGCAACGTTTTCAATTTGTTCCGCATCTTTTTCAATCCGTTTTTTACTGTAGTTTGTACACGTGCGCATGCGTGAATTTAACATTCTTTTACACACGCACTTTTATGAATTCGTGCTTTTATTTGTTTTCATTTTTTTCAGGTAAAGATTTTTCTTTCAGTTGTAATTTTTTTCCAAATTGATTTTCTTTTCGAAATTAAATTAATTATTTATGGTTTATATGAATCTATTTTATTGTTGTAGCATACCTTCGGACGATAATGGTTACGTTCTAATTCAAATTAATACAATAGTAAATATACTGTATGTTGGTCTGCAGTTGGCGATTCATTGTAGAATCTACTTGACTCACTTGAAGCAGTTGACTACTACTTCTACGTGCCGCTGGCGAATCTTATATGTTATCTACTTTTCCTAAGTATTATTGTTCATTACCAACATTTGTGTGATTATTCTATTCAGAAACCTTCCCTTGGTTACAACATTTTGGCGACTCGGATTAGCCAAAATTACAACATTTTGGCAATGAGGATTCGCCAAAATTACAAAATTTGGGGGGCAAGGATTATTCAAAATTACAGTGTAACCCGGATATAAGATAAACCCGGTTATAAGAGATATTTTCTATGGTCCCAAATTAGAGCCTGTGTTAATGTAAACAAAATAGACCAAACACGGATATAAGAGAAACCCGAATATAAGTGACTTCTTCTCCGGTCCCGATAACTCTCTTATATTCGGGTTACACTGTGCAACATCAAGGACTGGCCAAAATACGACATTTTGGTGACAAGAATTTGGCCGCAAATCAAGGAAATGTTGTCCAGCACAAATTTGGTGAAAGAAGATATCGCCAAAATCGCACGTTAAAATTTACCACGGCTTCATTAGGAAAAAAACAAAATGGAAAACTTTAAAACGATGCGACTTGAAATAGTCAAACGGCAAGACGAACAGCAAAAATGGTAAGAATAAGAATTAGAAAAATTCGTGGAAATGTTGGTAGAACAACATAAATTGTTCACGAATAATAAGAATGGATATTCTGAAGATGCTATCATAAATGTGACACTATTTACGTCGCTAGAAAGAAAGAAGAAAAAAAAAGCGATTATTAAATTTAGGTGATAAGAAGCCATCACGAAAAGGACACTGAGAGATGTTATTCTTTTTGACAAAGAAGATTGCTAAAAGTTTTATTCTCATTAGCGAGAAAAGTAAGGTCGCGGA
>OZ010574.1:48319108-48354108 GCA_963932145.1 Acanthosepion lycidas | reverse complement strand
TATATATATATATATATATATATATAGTAGAAGTATAACCCGTCTTCGACTAGGTGTTTCATAACTGGGGAATATTCAATTAGCGGAATTTAAGTTTAAAACCCGACAATTAGTATTAGCAACAACAATTGGTTGGTAATGAAGAGCATCCCCAAATGGGGAGGGGGTGTTTTTCCGTTCTCAATCTTGCAAGGAAAGAAACCTCTTCCATGGAACGTCATACTAAAAATATACGATAATTTATATTTATAATTTTATTGAATGAATTCTAATAATCTTTTGCGTTAGATTTCAACTAATTTTAAATTGAGTGTACGCTGTTTTTTTTTTTACGGACATTAAATGTTGCTTTGATTTTTGCGCAAAGTGTAAAAAATCAGTTGTTTTTGTTTTTTTTTTCGATTTTTCATCTTCAAGATTGTAATATTTCCAGCTAATTTGGACGGAAAACAGGCACTGGAGTATTATCTATAAAACATAAACAATTTCAACGAAATCAGATAAAAACTGTGGAAACGCATAAACAACATCCGATCAGTGAAACATTTTGAGAATTTTATATACATATATATATATATATATATATATATATATATATATATATATATATATATATACGTAATGTATGAACGCTTAATGGGCAGAATCAAACCGGCAAATAGTCGTATTAATATGTGTACAATACACATGTAAGTAAAAAAGTAACATGTTGAGTTTTTAAAGTTAAAAATTAGGAGTTTAGTTGAATCCGCTCCAAGGTAGCGTATTCAACTAAACTCCTAATTTTTAAAGTATATATATATATATATATATATATATATATATATATATATATATATATATATATATATATATATATATGTATGTATGTATGTATAATTTGCTTAAGTTCAACAATAATTTAATGTATTTTTCTGTTTAGTTACTTTATTGATAGAATTTATTTAATTAAATGTCCTTATTAATTAAACCGTATAATTATGGTCTGAATTTTCGAGGAAATTGGTAGTAAATAGACGTTATATATATATATATATATATATATATATATATACATATATATATGAAATATGAAATTTACCCTGAAGAGCCATTTAGGTGAAATATCCCTAAAATTTACCCTGAAGAGCCATTTAGGTGAAACCTTGTTAGGTAGTAGGATTATATATATATATATATATATATATATATATATATATATATATATATATATATATAATGTCGAAAATATATTTATGTAAAAGCTCACATTAGTCTAACGCGTAGTATCACAAGTGCGATCCCAATAATGATCGAAATCACTAAACGTGCAAGATGTCTACGGAACGATATAAACGGAACGATATAAATTAATAAGGGTTGCTGCGCAGCAGATGATCTGTGAGTTGGAATTATTTGGCAGGGTGCCATGTCGGATAAGCATGTGAGGCCACAATATCTTGATTTCCATTGTAAGCCTCTAGGCCGCCGTAGATACGTGGCGGCGATAATTATAATTCCAATTAATATTCGGCCAATCTACTATATTATCCGTCACTGGTGTAAACGGAAAATCTTGGAACAGATCACGGTCGTTGTACTATGAAAACAAGACGATGGTCAAGTTGAGTGAAATGCCGCAGTGAAAAACTCATGAAAGGTTGAAATGAAACTTGGGTCGTGTCTTCGGTATTTTTGTTCATTAAATCCGTTTATCAAATGAAACTCCCCAAGTGTTCTTAGGCAACACAATATGCTGACACCCGCCCCATATATATATATATATATATATATATATATATATATATATATATATATATATATATATATATATATATATATTTGTATTACTAAAATGAATTTTAGAACTTTTAAATAAATATACTGTTTAAAAATAAACGCGCTGTATGCTCAGATATGGATATCAGTTAAAAATTACGTTTAATCAATAAAATCTGTAGGCTTCAGTTCGGCTATATGCTATGCGTGATACACGTTTAGGCGATCATGTATCTTTTGATACATGACTGACGAGGTAGATTTAATTCTACAGTATGTTGTCATTTCTTTCGGTGGCTGTCCAATTGCCATCCAAGGCTTCAGAACACGGTCTGTCCTGCTATTTACCCATAGCTTGGGGCAGAAGAGGATTCATATCTTTCCCCAGGTTATTAGCACGTAAGTGAATACAATGGATTTGAATTTAAAAATACATTACTTCTTTAGAAATTGTTTTTTTAAGGTTCGGTTACGAACCTGAGCAGGTTTGAATGTTTCGAGAGTATGAGAATGATTTTCGCTTATGAGGCACTATTCAACGGTTTTCCCTACTAATTAGGGTTTGCAGGTACGAATCCTGATGGAGAGCTCATATATTTCTCTAATAAGATTTTTTGAAAATTCAGACAAGTCTATGAAAATAGATAAATATTCAGTTTAATAAATAAACGGATCGTCCACTCAAATATGTGTAACTAAAATTAACATTTTGCAATAAAATCAATTACTGATTATATATATTTTTGATGGACCTCATCAAGCATGCTTGATGAGGTCCATCAAAAACGTGTGAATTTCTTTTCATTTTTCATTTCATCCTTTGGAAGTAAAGTCTGATGATCCAGAGCCCTGTTAAAAAGGTTGTGGTGAAATAACTTATTACCTGGAACCTTAAAGTGGTATGTTTTTATTCAAATATATATATATATATATATATATATATATATATATATATATATAGAGAGAGAGAGAGAGAGAGATAGATAGATAGATAGATAGATAGATAGATATATGTGTGTGTGTGTGTGTTGTGTATTTAAGAGAAAATCCGTCTTTCATTCAAATTTCATTGAATATGATAGACAAGGTGTTTTTCTTAAGTTTTTATGCAATTCCTCATGAGATCTCATTTTTTTTTCTTTCCGACAGATAATTTATATAAAACTGACGAATTGTTGATTTTACTGAGAGCTTTCGGCTATAAATTTAACCATTTTCAAATATGAAATATATTAACTGTTAACTAATATAGTAGCATGGTCTAAATAAAAGGCTAAAATAATGGAAGACTTATTAATAAAAACAAAACAACACTCAATAATATGTACATGGACTCAATATGCTGACATTCTTTTGAAAATGAAACATTATGTAAATAGATACGTACAAAAATCTATTTCTTGTTAACTGTTGCTACGCAGTGCTGTGAATTAGAAACAAAATCTTTCGGAACTAGGAAAAGAGAGCTGAATGGTTTTTGTGTTGCTATATATTACTTACGCTCGCCGATTCAGCCTGTTCCAAATTTTCGAGATATGGCCCTCAAAAAATCGAAAATCAATACACTCGAAACCTGGCCATAACGTTCCCCCACTACGCCCTCTTATGAACAGAGGTGCATCAGCCCCCTATAAGACTTTGCCAACTTGTCAAATTCAAGTAAACCTGTTGTACTGAAAGTGATATTTAATGAAGCCCAACTTAACATAACACAATTGTATATCCGAACAGCTCCAACCAAGTGAAAGCCATGAAAATTAGCAATAATAATAATACTAATAATAATATTAATAATAGCAGTAGAAGTAGCAGTTTCTGATCATTATTATGATTTGGTTGTAACAGGAAGTTGCGTGGAATGATGGTGACGTTCTTTAGTTGAAGCTGCTACAAGATATCTAAAAAGTAACAGCCTTATCATTAAACAGCAGAAAATTGTAAAAGATATTGGACACAAACAACAACTAAAAATAACAGTAATATTAAAAGAAATACAACTTAGGACCGAAATATGTCCATCATACGAAGAGGCCAGTGAAGAATAATTGGTGTATTTCCCTTTCAGTTTCTTTCTTTACTTCCTCTTGTAAACCTATAAATGTAACTGGCCATAGTATATCAATATTCGTCTATAATCTATGTTGAGGTATTAATATTTCGTTTGCTAGAGGTAAAATTATTTTGTGCAATGTTCCGATAGCTTGATTTTAAATTTTACTTGATTTAGTACAAAAAAACAAAAAACAAAACAAAACAAAAAAACATATTTTCTTGAATTTCTCTCGGTAGAGCTTCTACTATACACACCCTATTTTTATTCTACCAAATACGGTAGATTTTTACGTGAAATCTTCTCCAGTTCTACAATATTATTCTTTTTTTCAACTGTATGCTGCTGATGCGTTCTCTGGATCGAAATATTCATATATTTGTGTAACAAACGTGTTGGAGTTTTTATTCCTTTTTTCTTCAAATTTCCATTCTTTCAATCACCGCATTTATATGTGCTTTTATTACAGCCAATGATTATTTTATGACATTTCGGGAGATATTTATAATAAAGAAAATATACACTTTGGTTTCACTCCCGTAACAATTCCCTAGAGAGTGACATAAATGCAGCAGTTTAGCCCGGGTTCCATAGACTTGGACAGCTATCATAGAAAGATTGCTCTGGATTCTAAACCATCAGGAATACAACGGGAATCCACCCTACAATCATTCCTATGAAGTCATAGTAAGTGGGACATAAGAAAATGTAATCTGTTGGCATCTTGAATGTAAACGGAATCGAAAAGATAGATATACGACATTAAATCTCTCACATATTTTTTTCTGTGTACATCATTGGTATCATAATGTTCACCATTCCTAGAATTTCAGAAATTCCTAAGAAATACGAAACAAGTTTGTAATAACGTTGTTAGTAGTTGCTTCTCTACGAGTTAGAGTAGAGAAGCCACTGCTAAAAAACGTTCTTACAATTATCATTGGATTATTAATTAAATAGCGATTCAACTCAAATCCAAAGAACATCGGTTTCTTTTTATCATTTCACCCGAAGCAAGCTAAAAAAAAAACAAAACAAAAAAACACTAACTTGCAGTGGGTTACTGGGTTTGAAAGAATATTAGAAGAAAAAAACTTCATTGAGGAAGCGAGATTAACAAAATAACATAAATTAGGCAGACAGAAGATAACAGTTGATATTGAATATACGTTTTGATGATCGAACTTGACTGGAAAGCAAGAAAGCAGAATAGTGTTCCACAAGGGATAAGTGTGACAAAAGAAATTGTTAGGATAGAATAAACGGTTACACCTAACCAATTCAAACGTAAATTGCTGAGAAATTGGCAGTCCAGTAAAGGGATTAAATTTCTAGAGTTTAGACATGAAAGTTAATCCGAACAACCACCATGAAAGTATTTGTAGAGTTGAAGCAATTTTACCCCGGCGGCAAAGCCATTCAAGGCGAGATGCCAGGTCA
Organism: Acanthosepion lycidas; assembly: GCA_963932145.1. NCBI lineage: Eukaryota > Metazoa > Mollusca > Cephalopoda > Sepiida > Sepiidae > Acanthosepion > Acanthosepion lycidas. The sequence continues at coordinate 48,348,860 of OZ010574.1, read as the reverse complement.
GGTCAACGACATTTAAGATGTTTAAAAATGATTCAGTGTTTTTGACATTTTGTTTTTTTTTTACTTCGCCAACACTATGAAATTCTAATATGGTCAAGGTATTTAATTAAGTGTATTCATAGCAGACCGGAACAGAACAGTTCTCGTAGCTTGAACAACCTATTACTTTGTAAATTCTAAATTGGTAGCAACAGGCGATATGTCAGACATTGGTTCAAAAGTGTCATTTGTGAGGAACGGCAATAATTATAAATTGTAAGGCGATTATTAATAGGGATATCAAGTGAGAGTTTACTTCATGCAACACTGCTTTTTACGGAATGAAAAGTTTGCATACATTTAAAAAAAAAAAAAACGATAATATGCACAGGAAAAAAAGTAATCTTTAACAGCAGTTTACTTAGTATTAACCACGAAAAGAAATTCTCTTTTGGCAAAATGGTAGATTTTCGTTTTGTTTTCCATTAATTAAAACTAAAACTAAAACAATGATGAAGAATATAAATGCAAAACAAGAATATGCCTATTTCCCGAATATATACATATATATATATATATTCGGGAAATAGGCATATTATTGTTTTGCATATATATATATATATATATATATATATATATATATATATACCTGCACTTTTTTTAATCCTGTCAACGAGCACATTTTTTTTTTTTATTTTATAACATTTCTCGAAACTTCAGGCCGGTAGACGAAAAGTTATAAATATAATATTTAATATATTAACGTAGTGTATACTTAGTTATTAAAAATAACGTTTTAAGTGATAAAACCTATCGAAATAATAAATAAAAATTCATAATTTCTGATTTTAAAAAAATGTTTTCATCGCAGCACAGAATTACTATGTTTCGAAAAAAAAAAATTAAAACTAGATTAAAAAATTTTGTACCATTTTCAAGCGGTGTTGACTAACTTCAGAAAAAAAAAAGATTTCCTCATCATTGCTTTGTATATTTAAGAGTTTAAATTGGAGGGGGATGAGATTTCAAGATTTAAATGGGTGTTGTCTTCATATATATAATAAATGCGAATGTCACTGTGTCAATCTCTCACAAGTTTTCTATTCAAGGGACGCAACTCTGTAATTTTCAATAACCCATCTTCTGTTTAAAAAAAAAAATGCAAATAAAGTATTTCCCGGTGTAACAATTTTTCAACTTTACTCCAAGAGACCTTAGACTAACATATCATATGATTCTGGAATCGCGCCGACCCCGTTATCAAATTAAAATCATTACGAGCCTGATCTGGATACGTGACATTTTAGATTATCAAATTTTCATTATTGCGATTCTTTTCGGCGAGTTTTGTACGTGTTTATTTGTAACGATTTTTTTTATGCGATCTCAATTTTTTATAATTTGAAAATAAATTTGGGAATATTCGAAATTAATTGCGAATTCCAACAAAAGTCAACCACGAAATAAAAAATAATTGTTTGTCCAGAAAGTAACGATATACCCACATCAAACTTTAAATTAAGTGAAGGATGAAGAATTTTCGTCGAACTTTCAAAAAGTAAGCTTAAGTATTAATGTAATTGTTAAATGCTGCGATCAATTTTTGAATTCATCTGTAGTTCATTGTTACTTATCGCATGTACTCATTCCTACCTGTGGTGATAAAGGCCCAAAAGCATTACCCGACGCAGAAGCTAGCTTAAATGTCGCCAGATTGTGTGTGTGTGTCTGCATATGTATATATATATATATATATATATATATATATATATATATATATATATATATATATATATATATATATATGCATATATATATATATATATATATGTATATATATATATGTATTTATATATATATGTATATACATATAATATATATATATATAAATATGTATATATATATATACATATAAATATATATATATATGTATATATATATACATATATATATTTATATATATATATATATATATATATATATATATATTTATATATATATATAGAGAGAGAGGTAGATAGATATATTGATAATATTAGTGGTCAATATATATATATATATATTTATGTACATATATATATATATATATATATATATATATATAGATAGATAGATAGATAGATAGATAGATAGATAGATAGATTATTAAAATTAAATTGAATTAAGGTATCCAGCCCTGTTTCATCCTCAGGCGAAAATTTAGTTTCACTTGAGAATGAAACAGGGCTTTATACCTTAAATTAATTTAATTATATTGAGGGTTTCGTCTATCGTTTTGGGAACATGAGAACTCTTATGTAGCGAAGGAATCATATTTTTTTTTAAATAATTATAATTTAAGCTCTACTTCTGTATGGAGCCCTGTTTTTTAAAATTAAAAACAAAAATACTAAAGGACACCGGATTATTTACCTAACGTGTTCTTACCTATTTTTCTAGATACCTGCACACACACACACACACACACACACACATATATATATATATATATATATATATATATATATATATATATATATATATATATATATATTATATATATATATTATATTATATAATTATAAAAGATTTACACAATGCCTTTTATTAGAATTATCCTATGTTTGAATGCAGCATTTTCTAATTTTAAATTCTCATAACAAGAATTTATGAGTAACTGATAATATAACAAAAACCACCAAAGTCATTATCATATAATTTGGAAATAGAATGTTTAGCAGTTGGATATGACGACTGCTTTATTATCAGATACAATGTTTGATATCATAAAACATTGGTGATTTATTTTAAACATAGTGATACTAATGTATTTATATGCAAATTAGTATATTATTGTGCTTTTATCGATCATACGATGTCCTATACAGTTTATAAAATATTCTTTTTTGATACATTTGTGGAAACCTCATCGAAAAGAAAAACAGAGAAAAATATAACAGATTTTTATTTAAAAAAAATCATAGTACGCCTATTTTAAAACTTAGAGATGAGAATATAAATATAGGTCCTTCATACTGTCATTTTTACTTTGTGTTCTGTAACTAAGACAAGAGATAAAAGTAAGACAATGAAACATTGTCATTTTGATATTTCATTGTTATGAGCAGATGAAAATATCATACTAAAAATTACTCTTTCGGTTTCTTCAAAATCCAAGAACACAACACCATCACCAATGATAAGCAACGTCGAGCCGAGTCAATACCTAGAGAGATGACCGGTTAGATGTATCGGGTGCTGTAGGCTTGGATGTGCGGGTGGTGTAAACGATAATGGAACGGATTTAAAATCTGTCTTCTGTCCACCTCCATCTATGTGATACCTGGTAGAACTTGTATGGCTTATTAATTATTATCCCCCCCAAAAATAAACTGGCTTCAAAGAATATGCAAAATGTTGATAAGCCATGAAAATGACCCATAATGTAATAAATATGTTTATCCATCACCAGTAAAGCCCAAGTCATATAAATCTATTCAACTAATCATTAATTTACTCATTAATCTTCATTATTAAGAAATTCTCCCAGAGAAAGAAAATCCTGTCGATGTAGATGAAGAATTTCTTTTTTATATTTTTTCAGGATGAACTTGATAATTCCGTGAGAAACATTAGTTTCTCAAAACACGCTATAGAACTCTGAAGACTAGACATAGTTCCAATGCGATACCGACATCTGGTTGATTAATTATTCTCTAATCTTGAACCCTTATGCCACAGACGAAATGTTGATAACCTCTAGATACTTTATCGTTATTACTATATCAGTTATTCGGATGAGATACATACCTTAGTTTCAATACCTTCAAAGCTAAGTTCAGCCATGCAATGGCAAATTACCTCAATTCTGTTTTTGTCACTTTAATAAAGAGTACATTACACTCAGTTACCTTCTTCAACATAACTGTTTAATTTGAGGAAGAAACTCCTGAGGAAGTTTGCCTTAGATTTGCTACTACGCTGCCTCATAATTTGCATTTTCATAGTTCCTCCTTTCCCGTCACTTACATCAATCTACATTAGTTACCATATTTCTTGAGCGCTTCTTGGGCCGTGTATCGGTTGAACAAACCGTAAATGAAAAGGGTCAGATTCAAAGATAATATCTTATTTTCAAGTATAACTTTCTACACTATCCTTTAAGAAAGATCGTTTATTCCACTGATTCAAGACATTAACTGCAGAGATTTGGTATTGGTGAAAATGCAGAAAGAAAGGGAGACACTTTTTAAAGAGTCCTTTAAAAGTGTTCTAAAAGCTAATCCATTCATAATGGCAAATGAAGTGGGAGAAAATGAACATCCAAATCATCATCCTGTTGTGTACATAAATGCAAAAAAATCGTACATGCATATTCTCATCTCTAAGTTTTAAAATAGGTGTAATATTCTTTTTTGGAGAAAAATCTGTTATATTTTTCTCCGGTTTCTCTTTCCGACGAGTTTTCCACAAATGCAGCAAAAAAGAATATTGTTACAAACTCTATAGGACATCGTATGATCGATAAGAGCATAACAATATACTAATTTGCATATAATGTAAAATAAAAATAAATTAGTATCACTACGTTTAAAACAAATTACCAATACTTTATGACATCAATCATTTTTATCTGATAATGAAGCAGCAGTCATATCCAAATGTTAAACATGTCTTCATAAATGCAGAAAAAAAAAACAATACAAAGAATTTTAAAGAATCTGTAAGCCTTTAATCTTGAAACGTGTAATATATGAATCGGAAATAATCAATAAGTAAAAGAAAGAAAGGGTGCCTATAAATGTTAGAGCTTATTTGAACGGTGCTTTGTTAAGTTTTCATGGTTTAATCGATACGGAGAATAAACAGACTTGTACTCCCACAGACGATCGTTAAGAACACCATAAACGAACCTCCAAGTTTTAATCATAATAGAATTACGAAAACTGCTGGTAGCAACCTAAAAGAGATAAATGGACGTTTTGGGAAATAGCATAAAGCAAAAAAAAAAAAAAAAAAAAAAAAAAGGTTTGCAGTATGTAACACTTACAGAGCAAATTTAATTTGAGAGAAACATGGGAAAACAAAGATGAACTTACTTCAATATTTAAAGTAAAATCATAGAAGTACAAATACCTTAGCAACTAATGAGACCGTCATAAGAATTATTTACTTCCGTGAAAAGAGAAAGGTGTGAAAAACGAACATTTCATACCACCAGAAGGAACATCACCCACCGTGAAAAGAAACCGAATTTATCACTATTAATACAGAGTTATAATTATCAATGATGTAGAATAACAAGACAATAAACAGCACTTACCGGTGTAAGAGTCCCAGCTAGCGTCCAGCTGGCAGACAAAAATAAAGCAGGTTGTAACTTAATACAAACCCTGCAAACTAACTGATGAATCAAGCTGGTATTTATATAGAAATACCTCCACTCAGGTACCAGCAGCCAATCACAGCCCAAGCAATGGTCTATCCCACTTTAGCACAATGAGATGCTCCATTGCGCCATAAATAGCTCTCTTCCTCAAGGTTGGATTACTTTTTACCTCAGCTTGCTCCACAACTGAGTGTTTATCTTGATCACGTGATTGTTCGACAAATGATAGAATTTCTAAATACGCCGGTTTTGTTTCTCGTCATACTGCTTAAATTTCATAGAATGACCAGCTGTTATTTTTTTTTATTAATAAATAGATTCCAGTCCAAATTATTGACAATAGTTTATATAAGAATTACGAAGATTATTAAATTTACTACTAGCAAATAACTGCACCACAGTAGGGAGTTGGTAAACGATAAGAAAATAATATATCGGCAGAAGACGGACTTCAAAGGACAGTTGTAGCGAATTTAAATATAGCTGGAGGGATTCTTTATTTCTGATCCAATACTGATTACTTAACAATCGAGAGTATGTTTAAGAATAATAGAAATAAGATCAAAGAGTTCCAAAGTCAAAGACAAAAAAAAAAAAAATGAAAAGAAATAGGAGAAAACCAGTAAACAATAAATCACCTACCCCCACAATCGTTCTTTCTATAATATTCCTGATATTCATTCCAATTTCTGCAGCGTACAGCCTGTTCTCTTGGAACGGTCGCCAGATATCTTTGGTCCTTGTGAATCCAATTTAAATTCTTCTATTTCTACCAATGAATTATCTCTTCTATATTACTCCATGCCGAAAAGATACTATCCTTCACCTACATGTTCTTGTTTTTTACATCCGGGATAATCTTCCAATGGCAAAGTAATTCTCACTCGAGTCCGCTGACGAAATTTTCATGCGCTTTTGACTTTCCTTATTACTCTCTGTAAACTATCTTTGCCACTTATCCCTACCCTCTTCTCAGGATCGCAATATATTAGACAAAATATCCGGCAGTATTGAAACGACGCGAACATCCACCAGCGAGTATTTTTTTATATTCGGTGACTTTAAAGTGCATCATATCAAGTGGCTTAAAAGTTCTAATGTTACCGACGATGCTGGTATTTAGGTTTTCAATTATTCCATTGCTCAGTCTCTTACTCAAATTGTGGATCTCTTTACATCTCGCTAAAAAATGTGAGTAACATGTTTCTTTATTTGATTTGTTCCTTATCACCTTCCATGGCTCTTACCGAGCTTCGCAACACTGTCCTCCTGCCAATTGGCATCAAATTTATGTATCTATTGATATTTTGTTGCAATCATTTATTAGCCTCTTATTCATAAGACCTCATCCGTTACCAGTATGCTGATTGGGATTTACCTCGAGGTTTTCTTCCAGAGGCCCCTAGATATATACTTTAAAACATCCTATTGAGAATTGCGTCAGTGAATTTTCTTCTTGTGTCAAATCGGCGTAGATGCTTTTATTCTTCTTGGAAATACACTGTGAAACCTCTGCTTTATCCATGGTATCAGTTTTATCTTGTGCAGCTATAGCCCACAGGAATCAATAATCCCGACTATACCAGCGTCACAGTTCCGATCACTACAGACGCCTCTTCGTGCCTGCACGTAAAAAATGTTCGTGAAGGAGCTATATCTATACTAAGAGAATGAGACATCGTATTGAATTTAACAACTTTGACTCTCGTAAGTACTGGCGCCTCTTTTCTAGTGTATTTAATAAGAGTTAAATAAAGTTCTTTATTTATTTGCTCTTCGATCACTATCACAAACTTCTGTTGATAAAACAATGGGTCCCCCGTAAATTCTCTTTAAACTTCACTCTTGACTCATCTTGACACTCTGCTGGGTGGTATGCATATAACCCCTTCAATATTTTCAGAAATGATTTCTAATCTGGATCCCCACAATGCACGTGGGTCATACGGCACCACTCTAAGAGTAATTAAGTACTGAATAATAAATGACTCGCTGCCTCTTGCTTTCCTCCTTGATTGAAATCATCATCTGTTGTGCCAGTCTAAGTTTAAGAACTCAGGTGAATCGCCCTACTCTTTTAACTATGGGCCTATTAGCCAGCTAATTCTTTTCAACGAACTACTAGAGATCCTAATCAATGCTAGATTAGTTAAGAATGTAACAACGCAACGTCTTCTTTCATATAAGCTGTATAGTTTTCGTTTCTATAGGTCTAAAGCTGATACAATAAAGATTATTGCTAAAAATAATCTATCGAGCTTAAGATATGAATGGTGAAACTCGAGCTGTTGTTTTAGAAATACCTAATCGTTCGACAGGCATGGCTGATGCGAACCTCCTGGAGAGTGAGTTGTTGTTTCATCTTGGGTTAACATTCTCGGCTAACATGAATTGGAGAGACTACATTGGATTCATTGGTAGGTCAGCTGTGTCGTGCTAGGCGATATTTTCCTATAAATTTGTTTTACATATTTAAACTTCTGTCATTCGTACAAGCATTGAAGTTTGCTGCCACACATGCTGTTTATTTAGAGATTCTTGATAAAATCCGAAGACGAATAAGCGGCATGATTGGGCCCTACCTAGTATATCGGATTCAATCCCATTCCTTCCAACCTAAAGTCGTCTCCCTTAGCCTTTTCCATAAATACTTTCAGTATCTGTCTACATTTCTTAGATGAGGTATTATGTACAATATTTACATTATTTGGACTATTGTCCTCATCTTTGTCACCATGTTTATTAACACGTTTCGGCCGTTGTAAGCTCCGGCCTTCTTCAGGTGGTTGGAATGTCGAACTGAACCGCTTATTTTGCTCACTGGAGTAGACATTTCTAATTCCAAGTGTCATGTTTAAAGGATGTCACTTGTCAGTTATCTCCTGTTTATTCCCCTCTCCAAGTTATCTAAAACAGTCTACCCCAGTGAGTGATATAAAGCGTTCAGTTCGACATTCCAACCACATGAAGAAGGCCAGAACGTACAACGGCCGAAACGTTGTAATAAATATGGCGACAAAGATGAGGACAATAATCCGAATAATGTAAATACTTTCATGTGTGTATGATCTCTTTTCTATGGTTCTTTAGTTATTTAAGAGAAGTCCTGGATCGACAACAAGGTCTCGCCAATTTGCACTTAAATTGGCTAGATGTAACTGTACATTCTATGCTAACATTTTGTTTCCGTGCAATTCTCACTCGTGAAACTCTCTTCCAGTTCAATGCTTTCTGGCCAATTTTGACCTTCAAAGTTAAAACGCAATGTCAATCTTTTTCTACTGACTTCCTGGTCGCTCTTCTATGGTTCTCGCTCATTCATAATGTTTCTGTTTTCTATTCTTTCACACCCATTAAACACTTCTGTCGTAGTGACTTTATCGCTTTGCTTGGGATAAATTCGATAAAAAAAACCTCAGAGACAATAATGACTTTAGGTTCTGCTCTATATATCTGATTATTTTACGGCACAGATTCTCACCAGATAATATATTTGTTACAAAATCGAGATGTTTCGAAAGTAATGCCACCTATATATATTCATTGAAATTACAACAAATAAATGCGTGGGGAATATCGTTGTAGACACACAACACAAGTGACTATGATTCTTCGCCAGACAGAAACAAAATAGAGGGAATTTGTATTGTCACATATATGATTGTCAGTCTTGCTGAAGTTCGTTATCCTTTCTCTCATATCCACTATTTGGTTTACTTCAAAGTTCAGAAAGTTTCCGGAATTTAATGGAAATACTGCAACGTACATTGTTGTTAAGAGGAAACGGCATTCGGGAATGCTGCTATTTAAAATTAAGCAAGCAATATTAGTGTTTATTGTTGTAAGAATTCATCCGTACCAACAAAAAGCTAACAGTATTTTTTCTCATATTGTCTCACACTCAGTATCCTCTTGAGTTTTAGTGGTTCATTACTTTGATTGGGATGAAATGTTTAAAGTATATTAATTTTTTTTCCTAAAATCCATATGAGTGCTAATCTAATTAACATCCACTTTTTATGAGTGCTAATTAACATCTACTTTTTATTAAAACAGAGATAGAAATCTCAGTATATCATCAACATGTTTGTTTATCAGCCATTTAGTTTTTATAGATACATTTTAAAATTATATTGTAAACACACACACACACACACACACATATATATATATATATATATATATAGTGAAATGAATTATTATAATAGTACCTTAAAGTGGTCTGTTTTTCTTTTATTTATATATATATATATATATATATATATATATATATATATATATATATATATATATATATATATATATATATATATATATATATAGTATCTGAAGAAAGGATTATTCACGGTGACATTTCTAACATATTTTAAGTAAATAAGAGATATTTGATTATTTTAGATATCGAGTTATAACCACTTAAAAAGATAAAATATTAACTTCATTATTAAGTAAAACTAATTTCTTTCAAATGCACATGGCGCAGTGGATAAAGGCGTTGGTTAAATACAGTGACAGGTCCCAAAGAGTTGTGAGTTCAATACCTGGTTAAGGCAATGAAGAACTGGGGAGAAAAATCAACTGTTAATAGCTGATAATTGACATCCATTAGACATGGCATGTGGAACTAGAACAGTCAACCCCAGTTCGACATTCCAACCACCTAAAGAGGGCCGGGGCTTACATCGGCCGAATCGTTAGGATAAATATGGCAACAAAGATGAGAACAATTGTCCGAACCATGTAAATTGTATACATAATGCCTCATCTGAGAAATATCTCTTTAGATAATGTATTTTCTTGATAAAATATATCGTAGATTTCTTAAAGGAACAATCAATAAATTTTCGTAACTTTTCCACTGAAATGTCTGTATTTGTTTGCATCTACATGCAGCTCTGATAAGCATCGTTTTAAAAACAACAGACGATGTATAAAAACGAAGTATTGCCAATTCTGCAATGTCATGAGGTAAGTAGTTACGACAGGCAATAGCTGAACTCAGAAATGTTGCCGCTAACGGCATCAGAAGGCAAAATGCGTTAAAAGCTTTTTTCCCGGAAGTAATCAAACCTACAAATTTTTCGACATTTTCTTGGATCTAGAAGTTCCAGTTCAGTATCCTCTAGAATATATAAACCATCAAATCTGCTGCGAGACGGAGTGAAGGAAGTTTTCTGAAAAATCGAATTGCGTAATTCGGATCAGCTACTGTTATATTTTGTCACACTGCAGATGGTTAATAGCATATAATAAGTAATATTTATATTGAAGTTATCTAGACCACAGTGCACATGAGTGCACCACAATAGATTACGTAATTATGCCTAGAGCTCCACAATAGATGTACTTTTTGGGGGCCAACATTATGTCAGAGAATAGTCATTGCTGAGTATTATTATTTATGCTGTAAATATAATAATTTTTCACTGATGAAGGGTTGGACGAAACGTTCCTTAAAAAATTATCTTCCTCCCCGTTTATCATTAATTTGTTGACATCTATTCTATTCAAGCCAATTATTGCGTCAACCAGAGACATACATATTTTTAAAATTTAAATTATGTAAGGATCAGTTTCTCCCCAGTACCTAAAAACTGCGTTCTGCATGAAATTCTGTATCGTGCTACCAGTGGGGGGATAATATGTATATTTGTTAATAGAATTAATGTGGAGAAATTTATAACTTAAATGAGTGGTGTTATTTCAGTCATGCCGACATCAAAGATTTTGAGCGCATTTGAGTAATGCCTTCACTTTTCAGGGCTATTCGAGAATACAACAGCCCTGAAGAGAGTAGAAATTACTACAATGCGCTCACAAAAAAATTTTAGTACTTACAAACCATTAAAATTTAATAATATATTTATTAACATATACTTAATAACTCTATCATATAACATCGGGCACTATTTTATTAACACCAGTATTCTATATGATATATATATATATATATATATATATATATATATATATATATATATATATATATATATATATATATATATATATATATATATGTATATATATATACATATATATATAAATTTTATATATATATATATATATATAAATTTTATATATATATATATATAGATTATATATATATATATATATATATATAATGTGTGAAACATTCACTTAATGAGTTAATAATAAACGAAAATATGTTATTTTAATGTGTCTTACAAAGCTATTTGAAAAGTTTTTAAAGCATGTCAGTCATAGAGAAAGAATATGCTAATCATATATATATATATATATATATATATATATATATATATATATATAAAAATTATATATATATATATATATATAAATATATATATATATATTATAATAATAAGGGTCTCTGTCGTTGTCGTCGTCAATATATCAGGTTTCTGTTGCTCAGTCCTTAAAACTGTGCAGCACATTTGATTTGATTATTTTGCTGAAGGCTTGCGCAGAAGGATCCACACTTCTCGGATGAACAGAATATAAAAAAAGCACAAATAATGTCCCAAAAGAGCCTTTACTGATTCTGAATTCAGAATTATATTTATTTAAGATTTGTTGCCAACCGAGGCTAAAAAACCCAGCTTTCCCTAATATTTACCAACGATAGCGGATATATTTGTACGTGTTCTTTTTAAACTGTATGCATTTCAAAAGCTAAAAGTGCCTAAATATTAGGTAAGAGTGAAGATAAAAGATTTAGAATTCTGCTCTAAATATCCGACTTTTACGATACAGGTTCTTACAAATAAAATTTTCAAATATTTGTTACATATTCGAGATGATTCGAAAGCATTGCCTCCTATATATGAACAGTGAATTTACAAATGATACAGGTGAAAAATACCAATCTTGGATAGAGCACAATTCCGAGAAAATATCTCTCGAAAATACTACAGTGATAATAAAATATTTGGGAAAGGCCAGTTGAGTAGACAAAACATTATATTTGAGTCAAATATCACCAAAATTACGGCTGCGACTACTACGTATTTAAGCAAGTAAAAACCCCAATTAAGTTAAACAGGCGGGTCTTAAAACCACGTGTTATACGTCAACGGTCGAAAGAGTAAGTGTACTAGTAGGGTAATTTCCCTGGTCTAATCTTAAGAGAGCCCAAACCATTTCAGCTTGTAGGTGAGGTAGTCGATGACCATACTGAAAATAGCTGCATTGTCTGAAGACTGAATAACTTAACAATATATGGACATAGTTTTCTGTCATAAAATATACGTATAACGGTGTAAATATCCGGCGTTCGCATAATTACAAAAATGCGTATGGATCAGATTTGTCACGCCGCAGGGCAGCATATAAATAGATGTGTCCGATGCTTTTAAACTATCTAATGATATAAAATATACACCTAGAGAAATATTATCGCACGCTCCATAAAATAAGGGAAATTTGACAAAAGTTCAAAATTAGTCAGCGAGGAAATATTGTATTTAATTTTTGCTATAATTATATAAAACTTAAAATAGAGGCAAAATGAAGTCAGAGGTAAATGAATTAGTTTTTATATTATAAAACTTTTAATGGAAATCTGGACGGAGAAGAAAATTCACAAGTGAAAGACACTAGCAACGTATTTAATGAAAACGTCTCTAGTTCAAATGTCAAAAATCCTAACGAGTTTACATGTTAAACAAATAAGATTTCTGTTTATTTACCTTCTCTGATAATAAAATGACCTTTCGACTCCAAAATTTACCGTGATAAAAAAATACCTGTTGAACCTGTATTTCGTTGTCTGAAAGTCGCTAGATAATATATCGTTAGTTTTTACGTCGTGCACAACAGTTAATCTAGTTTTTATACCAGAAATAATTGACGAAACATTCGCAAGTTTTATTTATCACTTTGCCATTCCTTACAGGCATCATAAAAAAAACATAATGTGCATTTTGTCATGTTATCGTCACTGTTAAACTTTTAATGGAAGTAAAATAAAAATATATAATATTCAATAGATAATGTGTGATGATAATATTACTTGTCGGGTAAAAGTATCGCAGTTTGGTCACTACTGTAATAGGAAAGATCCATGGAAGAATGATTTATATTCCCATTTGTATCCCGCCGCCACTTTATGGAAATTATTATATCCATGATATAATAACACCGTATTTCACGGACGTAACGGAATGGTCAAAAGGAAAAGGAGTGACAAACATGCTTTGTTCTCAGAGAGATTTTTATATCACAAATCAATATATACATATATACAAGTGTCCCACGCGGGGAATAATATATTATATATATATATCTATTCAGCAAAGCCGAGTCTAAAGGGAAACAAAGAAGAAGGCTCTTACATAGAATATGGAGATACACCTGTACCTGGAGAAGACATTTTAGGGCTCCAAATTGAGGGCATCATCACAATTCTGTTTATAGAAAATGTTTTAAACTTTATATTTTATGTTTTGTTACACATATTTTATACAGTATTTTCAATGGTTGTTCGATCTATGCGTAATTAAAGACAGTAATTGTAAAGGTGAAAGAAAATTCACGCTATGGTCACCAATACTATTTTTTAAAAATGTTTTTCAAAATGGTCTGAAATGTTTCTAAAGTGTTTAGAAAGAAGACTTAAGGCATGTGAGGTTTTAACAATTAAAATAGGTACTTATAAGGACATTTTGGGGGAGGATATAGGTATTCGCTGATTCTAATTATTCTCGACCGGTTCTCGTCTCTAACTCCCGCGAATACGGGGGACTCCCTTTATTCACAACAGGAAACGGAACCATGTACTTGTAAGCTGCAAGAGAGGATGGACAATTAAGCCTGCGCCCCTGCCCCTTAGTCCAAGTTAAAAGAAAATAACATTTCGGTTTGCTTCTGTTAAATGAACTGAATTTAGCTTCCGCTACGTCACTGTATGCAGTGACGTAACTAAGCTGATGTCATATGATTTATCTCAACCAAAGATGTATAAGAGCCTTTTTTATCCTTAAACAAATATATTATTTTCTCAGTGTCTAAATCTCAATAACCCCTTGTGTATTAGCGATTTTATTGACTTGCTTAGGATGAAATGATTATTTTTAAAAGAAAACCATACAAGCAACATTCTGATTTGACGTGGCGGCTTTAGTTTGGAGTGAATATAAGTTTTGTTTATTGTTTTTTTTTCTCAAGATACATACAGGTGGATCTGATGTAACCAAACACACAAATACAAACACACCGATGCACAGAAAAATAAATTAAATCTCTGAGACTGATGTGCGTTTCTCAGAAGGTAAAAAGTAGTAGCGACAATGAAAAATGAAACGAAAACAAGATTAAATTGTTTTGATATACTAAGGAGAAGAAAGTAGTACATAGGGCATTATCGAGAAAAAACGCACGCATATAAAACATCCATATATCATAATTTTATCACTGTGTGCATAGTATTGAGAATACACATACGTTATTATATAATTGTCCATATACATGATGTGTTATTATATAAATATTATGCATGGTAGGTGAGTATATCTAAAATTAAGCCAATGTGTACATAATTATATCGAGTAATTTAAAATTATTATTATACAGTTTTATTTTAAAACAGTTCTATTAGTATAATATAAATATTTCGTATAATTTAGAATTGGCAATTGCGATTTATTCTCTATTTTATATCTCCATCATTATATATATATATATATATATATATATATATATATACAAAAATGATATTTACACACTTTCGATTATTAGATATTAAATTACATCACTTAGCATCCTCCCTAATCTACCTTGACTTTCAATTAGGACAAAGTAAGTACATTTTGCTTCTGTTTATAAATACTTGTTGAAAAATAAAATCTTTATGTTTGCCTTGATATAGTCCATCAAAAAACAAAATCTTTTGACAACAATAAGTATTCCTACTCCGATACTGAGTTTCTCGATAAATTTAAAAACCTTCAACAATTGTCGATATGCTAAGACCCAAATCTCTTTTCTAATCTTTAATTTGCATTTTGCGCTTATCCTTTTGCTAATAACTATGTATTCTGTCCTCATCAGTCAAGTCATAAGACAATTATAATATTAAAAAAGGATCTACTGAAGATTCTGACGTAAAATGAACAGTGGGGTAGAAAGGAATCTTACTTTTGCGATCCTTTCAAATAAAGTTAGTCTCCGAAATCGTTGGTTTTAGATTCTTAAGACAACAACCAAGGGCGGAAAGCATTCTCTAAATTAAGCATACGTTAGAAAATTCGCTAAAGTAATCGAAGATAAAATAAAAAGTGATATATTATTTTAATAATTTCACCTTTCCATACTCTTGTATTAATTCTAAGTTCAAATTGATCAAAAAAATGACCTACAATCTGCAGTTAATATCAATCATTATCTTCTGCCTTATTAATTTATGCATTATAATTATTCTCTTTCATTAATAGTATTTTTCTTTTTTCTCTCTTGAATCTTGGTGGCTTTATTGCCTTCTATGGGGTGAAATTATATCTAGTAATAAATTATTAGTGATTTATTACAATGAAATTTTCCCTGTGAATACTCTTTTGAACTAAAGAAAATATAGATATTGATGGGTACAAAGGCGTTTTCTTATTTTTAATTTTGGTACAGAATTTCAATAATTATGCTTCGACTGAAAAAAAAAGTTCTATTGTAAGGTGACCACAATCTACCAAAATTTTGTCATAAGACACTTGAAAAAGTTGCTGGATTTTTAAGATGTTCATAAGAGGTTTGAAAGATTTCAGAACACATTTATTTCTACCTACTGCTATTGATTTTCGGAATGCAATGCTTGAGGGAATTAATACAATTCTGAAATTAAATATATGCACCCGAGAATATGTTTGCACGGAGTGAAATCGTATTGTGAAGTTTCTGCTTAAAATATTGAGTTGGTAAAACGCTGTTCGAAAGTAGGGAGCAAATATTTTAATTTAAAATCATGATTTTTTTTTCCAAAAGAGTATTTCATTTCCTTCTTAATTCTTGTTAAAATTTGTCAATATTAATATTTTCCTTCCTGCCTCTCTTTGACGGGGGAAAAGAAACGATAATTTTCGATTAATATTACTTCTTTCCACTAACACAGCGCATATCTTATTACTGGATTCAACTGACACTTTTTCGATTTTGACATGCACGTTTATCGGCAGCACAATTTTTTCATCCTGCGTAAGTTTAAATATAGATGTAAAGTCTTGTTGTTATTAGCTAGATATTATATATATATATATATATATATATATATATATATATTAAGAAATGGACAAAGTCCGACAATTTATTTAGACATTTTTTTATGTTTAACATTCTTTTTATAGATACAAGTATTTAAGTAAATGCTCTGTTTTATATTAAACAGTATTAAATAACATTTACCGGCCTGAATGTCCGAGAAATTTTCATAGAAAATATTCGTCCTTTGACAGGATTCGAACCTGCATTCTATACGAAACCGTCATTTAGCCTCACGTGCCTAACCGCTCGGCCGCAAAGGATCGTTCGGTTGGCAAGGTCGAATTTACTGCTTATAAGCTTCAATCTTCCATGAATCTCGTACATTCATAACTGCTCATGGCGTATCAAATGTAAACAAATGACGTCATACATTAAGAATTGGACAAAGTCCGACAATTTATTTATTAAAGACATTTTTTATGTTTAACGTTCTTTTTATAGATACAAGTATTTAAGTAAATGCTCTGTTTATAATAAACAGTATTAAATAACATTCAGGCCGGTAAATGTTATTTGAAATGGAATTAGTGATGTTCTCATATACTACATTATTATTATTATTATTATTATTATTATTATTATTATTATTGTTGTTGTTGTTGTTGTCGTCAACATTCAGAAGAATATAAATAAATATTTCAATTTCATTTTTTTAGAGATTTGTAGCCTAGAATTAAACTATATAATTTCAATCGGCTTTATATATAGATTTTCTTTTTTGTGTTTGAGTAACTGAACAGGACTTCCGAGCATAAACACGTCCAGCGATAGAAGAGGCAATGTTATTAACTTTCAAAATGTCTTCCAGACTTGCTCCATTCAGGATGACTTGTCACGTCTGTGGTCTACACTTTCTAAACATGTCTGAAAGGAAGGCCGAACATTTCAGTCTATCTGCAGTGATTCATTAAACCAACAGTTTCCGGGATTTATATTTTGTTTTAAAAAGGAATCTAACAGAAACTTTATTATCGGAAACTAACGCAAATGATAACTGTATTTGCAATCCTCTATTTCAGACACTAACAGAAAATATATTTATTACATTCTATTTATAATGTACAAATGCAAGTAAAAAGTAAGGATTCAAGAAATAAGTAAAAGTAAGTTTGGACTTGAATATTTTCTAGCGAATGTAAGTCTAATGTTTCGTAATAAAAAGACGATATTCGCAAAACACTCAGAAACTTTTGCGTGTAAATATTGCAGCGATTTCTGTCGTTGGTGAATGTCTCCAGATCAATTTACGGTTCGTATATATCTATAAGGTTAATCGTAATTTTGAGGAAGTGAATTTATACAAAATCAGAAATTAATTCCATTTAAGATAGCTGTGATTCATAAAGATTGCTCAAACAAGATTTAAATAGGAAATGTGATTGCGTAAACAAAGATAGACTATATTGTTTATAACATTGAGCCATTAAATTTCAAAACTTTGTACTGAAAATTGAATACAATTGCCAATCTACCCTTAGAATAAAAAAAACTGACCACTCCTATCCGAGGATTCCCGTCTACTGGGGCGCTTTACCAATCTCTGTTGCAGATGCCTTCTCAAGCACATTCGTGCTTGTTCAATACAGACAGAACCCAACTATACTGAGCAAAACATAGTTACATTTTCTGGGAGAGAGCGTGTTATCGTACAGGATCAGTACACTGAAAAAGACCAGTACACTCAACCCCTCGGTCACGATGACTAGGGACTTCGTGCCAGCGTAACTAACAACAGATCTTTAATGAGTTCTGTCTACCCAATTTCACACACGCGGCTTGTGTCAACCCGTGGTATGATTTTCAGACGCTCTTCAAATCTGCTGCATGCAAGGATCGTTTCCCTCTGACTGATAACTTCAGGAAATCACCTTCCCCCAAAATCGACCATAGCGAGATTGGAACCAGGGTCTCATGTTACGTCCTAATCAGTCACGTGCCATCTTTAGTTAGGTGTATCTAAGAGGAGACGGTTAACGTACTTCTTGTTAGAAAAGAAACAGATAGATCCCCCACCGATATACGAACGGGACCAATTTGGTAAACAGACGAGTCATGCTGCTCTTTATACACGGATGTGATTCCAAACTTTAAAAGTCGGGAGATCTATTTATTACTGACCTTCCAAAACAAAGACATTCAGATACTAAGCATATCAGTACAATTTCGAATCAGTCACCAGGAAAAGATTGTATATCTTCCTCCACGTTTAACTCCTTCACTCGCCAGCTATATTCATTTATAATTACTTGGACTAATTTCTATGAAATGAATTGCCCATCTTTACTTATATAAATTGAATCTCTAAATGCTTGCTTAATATTAGACAACATTGTATTCCTAGATACAGCGTTTTCTCTCGGATTATTTTAATATCATAAGGATGCTGAATGGGTTAGCCAACTCCTTGTTATAACAATATCATGAACACAGTCCTGTTATCCTATCAGACTAAAATGTATAAGTCGATTCAAAAAATAAATAGGTAAATACGAGAAATATAAATAAGATATAGGGCATGATAGGCTATATATTTTAGGATGCTACTTATAAAAATCGTCGTTCTACTGTTTATCTTAAAGAGGCGTAAAAAAAAAACAACAACACACAAGCAGATTTTCAATAATTAGATACGCATCAATGTAGTAATTAAGTAACATTTATTAGAATGAGAAATCCTTGCGATTCTAAGTGATTTTCTGTTATTTGGTCCGACGTATTTGGCAAGAGAAAAACTTGGCATTAATATTCAAAGAAAATGCTGATAATATTTTATGGATATATTATTAAAGTAATTCACAAACAGAACGAGAACAAGCCAATAAGCAGATATGAAGAACAAGTTGAGAGTCGATTTGGAGATGGAGAATTGTGTCTGCCTAAAAAGGAAAGCGAAAAACTAATTACATATGCTTGAGTTAAAAAGAACAAAAAAACTGTTTTCTCAGGTTTCGATTTTTGGTGCTGATAGACACTTGAGTGAACAAAAAGAAAATTGAAATATCAGAATTCGGCTGAGACTTGACTTTAGAATGCAAAAAATTGTTGAATAAGCATTTTCCTCTTTTGTTTTTAAAGTGAAAATAGTTTCAGAATCCTTAAGGGAACATATATATATATATATATATATATATATATATATAACCACTCTTAAAAATAAATTTACACAGACATTCTCACCATCCAGAAGATTCCAGCAATAATTATTTTATTATTTTTTGAAAATTTGCTTTCGACAGTAAATTGAAAAAAAAAAAAAAAAAAAAAAAAATGAGAAAATATTTATTTACTCCATTTGTGTACCAAATACAAAAGCCGTCTCAAAATTTCTAATAATTGCTTTATGCTACCGGTTCAAACGAACGTTACACCGGAAATTGATAATTCCTGGAATAAATTAATCGAGCCGGGCATAAAATTGTTTCAACGATGGAAAAAGGGCTGTATCTAAATAAACTACATTTATTTGGTAAGTTAAAGGAAATAATGTAATCGCTCCGGCATTTATATTAGCAAAACAACAATAAAAATGGAAAAAATAATAAAGTCTTTAAGATTAAGGATAATACAGGAAGCAATCTCTCAAATTTAATATTTCAATTTACTCCTTTCAATACTTTGTAAAATGCTGTCAACTATACTGTCAATATTTACAACCCGATGACATTGCAATCGCAACATGGATTTAGATTCTAGATTTTTAAACATGTTTTTCTACTATTCTTACATTTGTTTTCAGTTTGTTTGGGTTTATTGTAATTAACTGTTCGTTGTGTCTTTAGTAAATGCCAAAAAAACAAAAACAAAAAAAAAACACGTAAAACTTACGACAGATTAGAGAAAATGGAAAACCGGCAATCTATTTTTCACTAATTAAAATTAACCTATTGGATCTCAACTAGCTATGACCAATATGGTTTATCAATTTAACTGCCCAGTATAAGACTGTGTTTATTATCATGAATCAATTATCTATATCCGTCAGACCACTACCTCCTTAAGAAGACGTCTCAGGTGTTACTTATCTGAACAAAGTGCCATAAAAATGTACTTAGCCGTGTACATTGTAGAAGAACCCATGAGGAAGATTCCGGTTGAGAACACGTTCATCGTTTATAGGCCTCATATATATTTCTTTCTCAGGTGTTATAAATCCCGATCAATGTTATATAACAGATCTGAGTAAACATAATATCCAACGTCGATAGCACGGCACCTAGTTTTCATGCAGACTTGCAATATTAAGGTTTTGCATTAAGGTTTAATATTGCAAGTCTTTATGAGACTCCCTGTCGTGCAAATAACGTTGGATATTATGTATATTCATTATTTTCTCTCTCTTTCTCTCTCTCTCTATATATATATACATATTAGGTTGGTGCAAAAAAAAAAATTAACGTCAAAAAACGACATTATTACGTCATTATTTTTGCACCAACCTAATATATATACATTCGTAACTTACACGTTTCGTTCCTGGCAGGATTTCAGACTGGAGCCTGTACGCATCCCTGTATTTAAGTGTTCCGCCATATTAAATTCGAATCGCTGTTTCTTTTATTTCTCGGCCCCATATATATATATATATATATATATATATATATATATATATATATATATGTTTGTGTGTATGTGTGTGTTTGTGTATATTTCGGTTTTTTAATACCTATGTCTGAATTTTGACTCGGAACATTGGAGATTTATTACTCGGGTTAAAATTTGAAATGGTTCCATCAATGATGTAGTGTAACTTTGACATTGGTGTGGTCTGGTTTTCTTTGAGACACATGTTACAGGCATATAAGCATGATGTGAAAAATGAATGAATTTTGACTGACGTGGAATGGTAAACGAAAGAAAGGATTTAATAGGGCTGGCGCACAACAGAACCTCTGATTTTAATATCGAAAATAATTAAACTCATTGTAATTAATTAATATTCTGAATAAAATAGGATATTATAAATGCTGACTCACTAATTTGAAAACGGTTAAATTTAGAAAAAGAAGTAGACAATATTTAAAAAAAAAAGCGAAGAGGATGAAAAAAGCAGCGATCTTACAAATTAGATGGAATGGCTACAAAGTTCTGCATTACACTGATTACGACGAATTAGTTTACTTTCTGCAAGTGAAATGGAAATAAGTCAACATTTCTTTCTTCTTTCGACTCAACAATTCGAGCAATGAAATTGCTTTAGTAAAAAATCGATATAAAACGAAAAATACTTTTTGGTAAAGTTGAGTAAAATAGGAAAGCAGAAAGAATGATTCTACCAAAATCCTACGTACATTTCACGTAAACAAAGAAATAACAAAAAAACAATGCGAAACGAAAAACATCTAAAATTTCTTTAGAAAGCATTCAAGGGCAGCAGAAAATTTGAATCTTACAGAAAAAAAAAACACCAAAAAATAACAAAACAAAAAAAAAAAACAGCAGACGAATAATACAAGAATTTGGGATTCTAGTTTCCAGAAAATCATCTTGAATAAACAATTTAGCTGTAAACAAGCAAGAGTCTGTCTGAATTTTGAGAATGACGAAATATCATTATTACATTATTTACAAATAGACAGTTCTCATCATTGTTTTTGCTATCAGAACTGTCTTTCTACTTTCCAGCCTTTATTGCATGCATGTGGAATGAAATAAAACTACTGGTCACCCAGGAACACTGAAGTGACAGACGTCAGGAATTCAAAAGACAGGATATAAAGATTGACTGGAAAGCCACAAGTGAGTTCATCATGCGGGAGGCGCAAGAAAAGAAACTGTTAGCCTAGAACTTACGGTTATATCTAGCCATTTAAACAGGAAGGTGATAAGACATTAACGCCAATCTACTACTGCGCTTAAATTCATAGAGTTGAGTTGCCAATGATGAAAGCTAATCAGAACAATTACAATGAAGATATTTGTAGAAAAGGGACAGGCAAGCTACATTGCGACGGTGGAAAAATAACTTAAGTCGAGATGCCACGTCAGGGCCCAAAATATTGCAAACATTTCTTTGTATCATATAAAAAATTTCTAGGTTTCTGGTGACAATTGAATAAAAGAGAGAAGGAGAATTTTCAGTGTCCCGGTATTTTCCACATTATTATTCCCTCATTGAATGTACAAAATCAATTTTAAATTTGGAATGAGGTTCAGTGACAGAAAATCTATTCAATTCTCCATGACACTGTGAGGATTCCGATATTTTTATTTTGTTAAATTTTGACCAATTGTCACTGTTTTTTCTACATATTCAATGATGTTTTGTCTATGAAAATTAAAGTGACAACTCATTTTGCAATAGAATTCACACACACACACACACATATATATATATATATATATATATATATATATATATATATATATTAACCATTTCACTGCAAAGAAATATTTTGAATTCATTGATATACTGCTTTCAGTTGGAAATTATAAAATCTTTCTCTTAAAACAATATTCATGGAAAACATATCTCTCAAGTCCATTCATTGTTGTAACTCCCGCCGGTATTGATGGGAATTTCCTTCCTCACCTTTTATTTGAAGTAGTGTGGAATATTAATATCTCGATTATGTCATTATTTACTCTTCGAGTTACCCGTGCTATCCATTTTTGTTGTTGCTGCAGTTGGTAGTCCACCAATGATGTGCTTTCTCGTACATTTTGTTTGCGATTCTGTACCGCCTGTCCACAATATTCAAAGCAGGATGATCTGCGCAAGACACTCAGGGATTACTCGCTCAAAGTCTCTTTTCAACTTTGATCTTGGGAAGCGGTCGTATTCATTTGAGAGTTTCCATATTTTGATCTGTTTTAGCGACATGCCTGACATCCATATGAGAGCCTCAGTTAGATGAGGCTATTTATGTACATGACTCGAATTTTTCAGGTTGATATTTTCGTTTCGTAGTAATTTGTGGTCTTGTGGGGAACTACATCTGGAACAGCTTATTCTATGCAAAATTTCTTTTTTCACTTATGCATATGGAATAAACACAGAGCAATGCAAATCTGCCATGTATAGCGATTGAAAAGAATGTCTGGTTGTTGAATTCAGTGATATAATCTTAATTTATGGTTCCATCTTGGACACGCAACATTCCTAAATTTACTGTATTTGGTATGTGGATATTGAAACTAACTGAAAACGTATATAGTAGAATGTTCAATTAGTTTGCATTACTTTAGGAAAACTTCCGTTTGATGAATTTAATGAAATAATTAATTCCTTTCTTCCTTATTTTACACACACAGACATACAAACGTGTGTGTATAATTAATGTTGCATATGTTTACAAAACTTTATTTATTTCATTATAACTGAAAGACTCCCCTAATATACAAATATATACAATTCATAGTTGCTCGATGGTAATCGATAAAAAAGGTTGAGGAATACGAAGTCGGATCAAAAAGTATCAAAACTGTTGCTATGGTAACTGAGCCAAAGTACGCAGAGTGAAGCGACTTGGCACAGATCGACGTTAAGTCGTTATAGCTCACTTCCCTTGTTCATCGCAGTGATTGGGTGAGGGAAATATATATATATAGTTTTTCCTCTCTCCAAAATTCAAATCTCACTTGAAAGGTACAAGATTTCAAGACATCCAGGAAATCCAATAGTATGCAACGAGGCAGCCGTTTCTTATGCAAAAAGGAGTTATAGGAATGCTTCCATGAATGAAAGAGGCACTGAATAAAAGGGACAGCTTCGAAAGAGGATAAATGGAGAATTGATTGGTTTTGTATTTTTGGTTTTGTTTTTATGGAAAAAGCCCGATATTTTTTATCAGAACTTCTATGTGTTTCAAACATTCCCATGGTTTGGCAAATACATTTATTTATATGTATATTATTCAAAATATATTAATAAATTAATTGCAGCATTATCTGTCTCTATCTCTGAGTAGAAGTATTATGGTTATTTACATTATTTGTAATGCTAATCTCATCTTCATTGCCATAAGCATAACGTATCGACCGTTGTACGCTCAGACATTCTTCAGGTGAGTGGAATTTTGAACAGAACCGGAGGAGATTGTTAAAGTTTTTGGTGTCATGCCTCGTTCGGTTGAGTTTGCTATTTACATTTAACTCAACTCTCGAATTGTTCGGCACTGATGGAGACTGGTATTGAACTCACAACTTTTGGGGTCTAGTCACTGGATTTAATAAAGGCCTTTGCCGACTGGGTCATGTGACCGTGATATTTGGAGAATTGAGTTAAGGGAAATATCAGAGACACCCGGAAGAGGCATTGTTGTGGATTCCGTGAATGGAATCCTGCACAAATAAATAAACAACGCCAGTAATTGAGATAGAAAAAGAAGTGTATTAAACGTAACAATACAGACTTGAAGTGAAGATAAGTTGTCCAGGAATGCGGGTTAATAGAAAGTATATGTACAAGTCTCTGTAAGTAAAGCCGTAATCACATCTCTCTGTCTCTGGACACTTGTATAAGTCTCTGAGAACATCATGTGTCTGTCTCCGTATCTCTCAACCTGTCTCAACTTATCTCGATATTTAACAGTCCACTCACGCGGAATAAGGCCGAGTTTAAAGTAGGTTTCTACGAGCCCGTAGGCTCAGCCAAAAAATATCCCCTTTGTAACTACATAAGCGGGTTCGGGAACTGCTTACCTCCCCGGACGAAACTTTGGCCTTCGGCAAAGCTTCGTCCGGGTTCCTATCTGCCATAGCAAAGTGTTCGACAGACGTTGCATACAGTCAGAGATTGCGTCTCAAAGTATCTCAACAGCAGGTATCCTCTCTGTCAGTATAAATATATTTTAGACGAGTCCATCTTATATAAAAAGGGGAGAGTCCCACAACAGGCATGTTTGAAAAAATCACTCAAACAAAGGCAATAATGCTACTAAGACGTAATGAGTTTCTCAGTGTGAGAAAATATGAGAAAAAAAATTCTTATGAAAATATTCACGGAAAATGCACAGTAAGCTACGTGACAGTCGTGGGAAAGTCAGTGAAACATAGATGCCAGGTGAAGACCAATAACATCAGTGATTATTTTTATTTTTTCAAGTATCTCTAAATTCATAGCAGAAACCTCACCCCAGATAAGGTCTTTAATGCTTTAAGTGTCCTTCTTAATACTTAATAAAAATGATGATAAGGATGATTCTAATCTCTAATCTATTCAGCGAAAAGCTTCCCGCTTTATACAAAATGTCTTCAAATTACTGGCTTTTAAATTTGCTCTGCAAGTAACCATTGCTCCAAGAAGGATATAATTATCTATCGCAAGTACCAAACAGGATATCACAATTAGTCTTGTAAACTTTAAATAAAGCACTGTGAAATGTTCACTTTCATGACAATAAACGTGTTTTCTTTTACAGCATTATAAGTATATATCCGCTTGCGGGCGTGTGGTTTCGATGCATGTATAAAAGGTTTGAAATATTTTTCGTTGTATATACAGATGTGAAAAACTATATATATATATATATATATATATATATATATAAGCTAATGCGAATAGAAAAAGAATTGAAAAAGTCTTTTACAACAAAGGTTTTTTTGTGATGTTAAGAACATGTTTGCGAGCGAGAAACCTTTGACCGATTAGTGAAAAAAATTCTTCTTTTCATTTGTTAAAGACAGATTCTATTCAACGTTCAACACTGGTGCAAGCACTTACTTCATGCCATTATTTCCCCAACTAGTATTGTGCTTTTCAATGCTTTATTTATAGTCTAGATGCAGCTTTTAGACTTTATCTTCTGCACGTACTCAGGCACGCGCGGAATAGAAGCAGTGTTAAAAGCATCTACGAAACAAATAGCGAGAGAACATCGAAACAAATATAGAAAGAAATACAGAGGCACGGAGGTTATTTATACGGAGAGATTATTGAAACCATGGGGACATACCTAGATAAGCAACTAAATCACAAATCATATAAGCAAAAGGCAGGAGCGATTATGAAAACAAACAAAAAATGTTAGCAATAAAAACGATAGAAAAAAAGTACAAGCGGGGTGGAGAAGTTAAAAGCAGGTTTGTTAGAGTTTTCAATAATAGAAGTAAAATCTGTAAATATTTAAAAACGCATTTACTACAAAAACAAAGCATTCACGAACGTGTAAAATCTCCACTGCTTAGAATTTAGTAATATTCTGTGTCTGTAGAAGTCTCGATTTTCCTACTACAGATGCTTAAATTTTCCGTAGGAAACGAAAGACACTTATAGTAAATAAATAAATAGAAAATAATATTAAATCACATGACTTTTAAATATTACACATACATTAAACGTTTCCTCGCAAGCAAGAAGACATCAAACTAACAAGGCGCGCATCTGCATATTCTGCCATTCATATATATATATATATATATATATATATATATATATATATATGTGTGTGTGTGTGTGTGTGTGTGTGTGTGTGTTAATGTTAAAGTGAACATTGAAGTCAACACTCAGAGGCGAGTGGCTGTTTCATGCCAGGCACTGACGATTGCGCCTAGCATGAAACAGCCTGTCGCCTCTGAGTGTTGACTTCAATGTTCACTTTTATATTTACATTTACATTCGCTCTATCTCTGATATTGAAAACGTTATCCCCTAAATATAACGCACCTTAAAACTATATTTCTTCAAATATATATATATATATATATATATATATATATATATATATATATGTATATATGTATGTGTGTGTGTGTGTGTGTGTGTGTGTGTGTGTGTCGCGCATTAACGGTGGTGGTAATATAAAAATGATCGATGTATAATAAGAGTTAATATTTATACTTAAAATTAGGGTTTCTAAGAACATTAATATATAATGATATCCACTCCATTGAAGGATAACCGTCTACTAGGGCAGCTAGAGAATCCCTATTGAAGACGCTTACTAATGCACGTTTGTGTTTATTCAACACTGTTACAACAAAACTGCACAAATGCTGAGCAGACGTTAGATACATTTCCTGGGAAAGAGCGTGTTATCCACCGTGATCAGCAATTTAAACAAGGCAAGCACGCTCAAGCCCACGATGATTCAGGCTAACACAGCTATCGACGACCCTCAAGGGTTTCGTCTATCCAATTACAATCACAAGGCTTGGATCTACCCTTGGATTGGTTTTCATCCCATTTCCAAAGGTGCAGCACGCTCGGTTTGACCTCTTCAGTCGGATTCCTGACAAATCGGCCATGGTGAGATTCGAACACGGACCACATGACCAGAATGCGAAGGTTCTTACGTGCCCGTTCTAAATATGTACTCTCTCTCTCTCTTTCTCGATATATATATATATATATATATATATATATATATATATATATATATATATACCGGCCTCTCTCCGTGCCCGCCGCCGTGCTATCCTGTGACGACCAATGTGACATGGTATTGGTCGCAGCACCAAATGTGACGTTCTAACCATTTGCTGATTCGGATGGGAATCTGGTTAGATTCGGTATCAGCTTTGTCGTTCCCAGCTCGCCTCCCAAGTCTGGTTACCGAAGTAACTGCTTTGATTTTTTGTCTAACCTACCCACGTTGTGATTTGATCTTAGGTAGACGAAATCAATCAGTCACCGGGCCGCAATGCAAGCCGTGTCCGAGCAAAGGTAACAGCACACACGTATATGTAAAAGAAAATAAAGTAACAACTCGAAAAGTTTAAATGTGCTAAAAAAATAATAACAAATATGCGTCTTTCTCTCAAACCGCTAATATGGATTCGTGACACTTTGTTTTTGTTAGGAGAGTCTTAACATCTTAATTTGTTTTTATAAGAAACTGTTTTTTTGTGTGTGTCTTCAGGCGATATTCGTAAAACTTGTTTTGGTGGTGTGAATCTAAGTCGTTCTTCAAAAATAAATTGTTTTTTGGCTAGAAGTTGAAGTCGGGATGCGTGGATTATCAGTCCGCTTCCTGCGAGGCTGGTCTCAGAGCTTAACAGCCTCAACTGCAACTAACTTCTCTCTCTGACTAACCCCAACTGCCTTCCAACTCGCTGCGACTCTGCTTATATGGGCGCCGACCAAAACCGGGTGTGGGCTTGTCGTGGTTTGAGGGTCATCGATAATTCTAAATCCACAACAAGGATTTTCTTTGTTTTCGGACAGGAAAATTTATTACTTTCCATTTTTGGAAGTCCATTACTTTTTTGCTTTAGAGGGGTTCTTAAGGGTATCGTCCTCCCAAATTCTTCCTTTCTCATATTGGTATCTCACACCAATCCACTCAGAGGAAGTCAACAGGTTCCCCTGCTCTCTCACAGTGGTATCTCACACCAATCCCCTCAGAGGCGTCAATAGGCCTCCCTCTCTCTTACATGTTTACCTTCGCCCAGCGCTCACGCCACCACTCAGCCAATGATGTTCGGCAGCGCGGGTCTTTACAATTATCGCTCCAATAAAAGAAATTATACATTTTTTTTCTTTTATACACTACGACTCGTAGTGTGGTCCTTGATCTCTGTCTTAACCGAATGTCACCTGGACTTTATCAATCGAGATTTCCGCCAGCGTCAAGTGGGTGGTTAATTGGACGTATTCGCATTCTGTCGCAAATTATCTATCCTGGTATAAAACTTTTATCATATCCAGGTCTGGAAAATAAAACAGGTGATTTTTCCCAAAACCAAATGATATCTCCGAAGGATAATTAATGGTTTATTCTTTTCCTTTTTCTTTCCCCTTCCTTTCTTTTTTTCTTTGGCGGTGGTCTTCAGCTGATGTCTTTCTCGGTCAGTGCGTGACCTGATTACCATTATCTCTAAGCATCCTGTTTTGTAGGGCACTTGACGAATTTGAAATTTTCATTATTACCATGTGCAGATGGCTATCTTTTATTCGCCGCCTCGTAACATAAATTAATTCGACAGATCCGATATCTTACGAACCTTCTATCTTCTGCGAGAGAAAAAAATATACTTTTTCTTTTAGCAAACGAAAACAAAATTTCTTTGTTAAAAAAAATAACATCACTCAGTATGTGTTTTCGTGATAGCTTCTTATCGCCTTAATTATTTCAGGTTGTTCTCGCCTTAATTATTCCCCCTTTACATTTTCACGCGACCGCTAAATAGTGTCACACACACACACACACACATTATATATATATATATATATATTCTCACATACATAGGAAGGAAGTAAAAAAATTACCCGCACTCATGTCTAAAACATATTATTGTGAA
>OZ010574.1:48284108-48314108 GCA_963932145.1 Acanthosepion lycidas | reverse complement strand
ATATATATATATATATGTAATATATATATATATGTAAATATATATATATATATATATATATATATATATATGTAATATATATATATATGTAAATATATATATATATATATATATATATATATATATATACATATATAATTATTTATTTAAAAATATGATTCCAACACGCTACATAAGAATTCTCATGTTTCAAAACAGGAGCCGAAAACTTCTATATAATTATTTGAATTAAATTGAATTAAAGTAAGCGCTGTTCCATTTTCAAGCGAAAATTTTTGGGGAATAACTTATATCGTGTTTTAATGGTATATTCATTATTGAAATCAAAATTTCCATGGTAACGGCCAGTGCGATTGTTCATATAGAAAGGGGGCAAGGTCTTAATAATTTGTATCAGTATAGAGTTACATTCATAGATGTCAAATCAGGGTAAGTTTGGGGTGTCTAAATTTGAAACGGAAGATGATTTCGTCTAGTCTGGTTTACGTGTCTATGGAGATTTATTTATTTTTTTATTTTACTTTTTCTGAAAAGGTTTGTGTATATTAAAAAAAAAAAACTGCCGTAACATTTGTTTTTTGATGACTTCATAAAGGGTTATCTTTTTCGTAGGTTATTTAAGCTATTTATTAGGACTATGGATTTAAAAAAAAATTATGCTAATTATTCAATGCAAAATGTTGATGATGTTGGCAAAAAACCGTTAACTGATGTCTATTGTTTAATAGATTTTTATTATTGAGAAACGTAATAATGTGTGGTTTCTCATGTAGGTATAAAGAGCATGGGTCATCCTAAGTTTTATAAACAAAATTAAAACCTGTAAAATAAAGAATAAAAACAGGGTATTTTACTAAATTGCGCCGGCTCTTTACTAGCTCTTGCATTGTAAATATGGCGGAAAAATCTGTGAAGTCATTGGAACTTAGAAAACTGATAATCAAGTTACGTAATAAAGATAATCTCTCAATTGAGGATATTTCATTGACTGTGGGGAAATGTAAGTGTTATTCATAGTATGTAATAAAAAGAAAAAAAAAACTTGGGGAGACTGTTTCATGTGAAGTCAAGAAACCACCTGGCTGGCCTAGGAAAACTACTGCAAGGAAAGACAGATTGATTATAAATGAATCAAAAAAGGATGTATTTGCAACAGCTAATATTAACCTTGGCATTAAAATAGCAAGGCGCAATATTCCCCGAAGACTTAATGAAATAAATTTGTACAGTCGAGTAGCCTCTACGATCCTTACATTTCTAAAAAGAACCAAATGAGCTGATTGAAATTTGCCACTGAATACGTCATATGGACTCAAGTACAGTGGGATTGTTTTCATTTCAGCGATGAGTCAAAGTTTAACCAGTTCGGTTGTGACGGGAGGAGATTCGTTCAACGTAGTACTAAGGAACGTCATTCACCTCAGTGCACTAATGGCAGAGTTAAATTTGAAGGAGGAAGTGTGATGGTGTTTGGATGATTTCAGCTGCTGGTACAGGATCACATGTCAAGCTACACGGATTTTGAAGAAACATGTTATACTTAATTAGAGAACTGCTTATTAACCAACCAGCAGTATTTACGCAAGATAACGCGCCGTGTCACATAGCGAACTCTGTTAAGACATTTCTTGCTGACGAGGATCTTACTGTTTTAGAGTGGCCTGCTCAGAGCCCAGACATGAATCCGATTGTGAATGTTTGGAAGTTACTGAATGAAAGAGCTAAGGAAACAATTACAACATGCGTCGAATAACTATGGACTAATTTGAAAGAATTGGTGAAATTATCCGTTAATGAAAGCAAAACATTAATTCGCTCATGTAGCAAAAGATGTCAAGCTGTTATTGAAAGTAAAGGTCTACACAAAAACTACTAATAAATTATGACTTCTATTTTCATTTGGATATGATGTATCAATTATTATAGTATGATTTTGTTAATCGTTCTGATGTGTTTGCTCCTCTATTTTTCTCGAATGTTATATAATTATTCTTGTAACTTCATCAAAATAAGTTTATTGAGCTTTATACTTTTGAATTATATAATTTACCTTTATATCCTTATTTTTCCTTGATGAATTGTTCTATGAAGCTTTAAAATAAAATGTTATTTCACATTTAGTCTTTATCTTAACATCATTCTGATATTTCGCTACTATATATATATATATATATATATATATATATATATATTTATACTCGACTGTCCCATCGAATTTGACGTATGAGAGTCAAGTAGATCAGTTCCTAGGAAACCGACAGCACAACACTGAGATTTGATTATAATAAAGGTTTTGTGAAAAAACATCCACACAAAGTCCCCAAACGAAACCTCCGCAGGTTTTGAATTCAGATCTGTTCTTCAAGTCTATAGAACCCAGTCTGTCCTACTATCTACCCATATTTATCCATAGCTGGAGGGGTAAGATGAGTATGGCTTAAGTGAATATAATGGACGCGAGTGTAATTCTAATTCGGCTCTCCGATTCCTCAGCCGAAGCCTCTATCTATTACGGCAACGTGTCTCCAATATAGTGAGATATAGTGAATAATTAAAACATGAAATTTCGTTTATAACAATGAAAAATTCTGGAGACAGTAAAAACAATTCAACTGAAATAATATACCACTACGTCAACCAATGTATTTGGAGTTGAGGAAAATATTTCTTTCAAGATTTCTTTTTGTTTAGGCTTGCTGAAGTTAATGGGAAATTTTTCGTTGTTCTTTAAGTGACATTTTAAATACCAATCATTTATGTTTTTTACTAAAATTTCTACCTTAAATAATTTGCGAAAAGTCTTCACAGTAATAATCAGCAGTTTTACCACAATGGAAAAAAATACATAAACAAAGATCTTTTTATTAGCAACTCAAAACATACTTGAAAACACAAAAAGTAGCTACCATATAATATAATCTAGAAACATTCACCCTTGGGGTACTGATTCAGACATCTGATGAGGCCTTGTGCCGCAATGTGAAATTACATTCATTTCATGAGCTATAAGCTTATTTTAAGTCTTTATTATCAACATTATTAAGATGATCGATAAATTGTCAAAAGGGTTGCCCACAATGTTTTGAATTTATTTTTGATTTACCTGTTCTGCTTGATTCTAGATGACGCACCGCAGTATTTTTATAGATTTTATTCTATCTATTTACAGCTTTACTGTGTTTCACTTCATCATTTAATATAGGTTTCGATTCGGCTCTAGAATCTTGTTTTGCTGTTACCCAGATCTCGGGAGATTCTCGACACCTTCAAATTGTAGATACGATTCTCATACATATGAATAGAAATTTAATCTATAATGTTGATTCTTCCAACCATTAGAAATAAACTTATATCGTAAGTGCTTTGCAATGTTGATATTTGCTATTATTATTATTTTTTTTTTGTTTTGCGTTAATAAAAGAAAGGAAATATCACCGTTGTTAAAAGAAAAAATAACATTTGAAGAAATGAACAATTGCTAAGCAGTCCCAGCACTGCCTATATATAAATGAGTAAAAAAAATCCCTCTGGATCAGATATATACAAATATTTATATACTTAGATGAAATAAATGCTTTCCAAAGAGTTTTGTATTATCGGACGGGCTGTAATGATTTGCATTATTTACTGTTGCTCTTTTATGCAATTATTTGCTGATATATTTAAGTTTGCGTACGCATTGTTTAATCTTCCATTGTCAATTGAAAACACGTGACATCTGTATTTAGGAAGCCATTACAATCGCCTATGCCGAGCAACATGTCGGATTTAACATAAAAGCCAGGCAACAGGATGTCATTGTTCCGATTACGAAATCGGTTTCATTGTCTAAGTGATATGATCATTCATAATGATATTTACATCACATGACGCGGCTTTGGCTCTTTTAACGTTAGCATCATCAATGAATGAATAAAAGCGTCATAGAAAAGTATGGGAAGAAACACAAGGTGAACTTGTGAAGATGATAATCATGACGATAATTTTTAATAGTCTTCTTTGTTGACGGTTGGACGTGATCACAATAGATTTTAAGTGAACCAGTGAGTAATCGTTGTTTTTCATTATTATTAGCCAACGGAAATTAAGACAATATGTTGTTATATTCATCGTCAGCGATATTTATATACAGGTAGCAATTAGTTTGGTTTGTTAATTTGTTTTGTTTTACGGCATATCAGCCTCAATGGGTTATTTAATGGAAACAACTTTTTTTTCTGTCAATATTTTGTTTTGTCAAAAATCAATTTAGGGTAATATTTTTTCCTCAAAAATGTATTTCTAGTAATATTTTCGAAAACGTATTGCTGGTAACATTTTTTTTTTCAAAAATATATTGCTGGTAATAGTTTGTTTTTTTTTTCTTCAAAAATTTGTTTCTGGTAATAATCTTTACAAAGTTTTTCTAATATTAAAACCTATTTTTACACTTTTATTATGCTTTTACCTCAGTTTCGGGGTTAACTATTTGACCATATCTGGGATCTTAACAGGTGCTACGCCCCACTGGTCAGGCTGAACGTGGGAACACCAGCAATTAAGAGGTGGTTTCACGCTCCTCAAAACCTCTTTATCAGAGGCCTTGCTGTTGGACGAAGTTTAGCATAATACCCTGGAAGCGGATGTTTTTTTATCGTCAAAATTAGGACGGGATAGCAATTAATACAGATAATTAATAACTGACATATACTATACAACCAGAATTTAGTAACGGACAAAGTTAAACTTCCATTGGAGAGTAGGCTCCTAGACAAAAGAAAAACTTATCGAAATCTCAAATGTAAAATCAGTACGCGTATAGCAGATAATGTTAGATGTTGTCGTAAATATATATATATATATATATATATATATATATATATATATATATATTATTTTCCCCAAAATATATAGATTTGATATAAGCGTATAAATACGCACCTACTATTAATGATATTATTTTCCTAATGTTTATGTTAAGTTAACCCAAGAATAGCCATTCTATATAGAGGGTTATTTGTCGTATTGTATAAGTGTAAGAAAAGGCAAGAAGTGAGGTTCGTGCTTTTATGCAGGAAAAATACCGGTTTACTCTAGACTTGAAGAGGTCAAGATTGTTGTGTTAGGGAAAACATCCTGCTGGAAGCCTGTTCAACAATGCAGATTTATTGGAAAGAAGCAAATGTTCAAATAAAACTCCCTCCTTACTAATGGAATAAGGAGGAAAAACAATGTGCATCATCACGATTTGCGTAGCGTGGCGTGTCTCAGTTGTAAAGATTACGGTTGGTGGGACATAGGAATATGTCATGGAAAATGCGATCGACTAGCGCCAGGGTCGCAACGTTTCGTCGGTGTAAAAGGGTATCTAGAGTGTAAATTAGTTCATTAACCAAAAGGCCGCGTAGACGGTTTTTAACTCTAAGAAAACAGGTTTGAGACGACTGGTCAAATCCACGGCAGCAATACTCTATTTTTGGTCTCATGTGGCTCCTGTAAAGATATTGCATTGCAGGGACAAGAACCTGGCTAGAGCGGCCCAATGTACCAAATATTTTGCCAGCGAATAATAAAATGTATGGTATTGTCTTCTCGCAGTAATTGCTTGGCTTACACCACCCATAGGCACGGTGGAGTAATGGAAAGCAGATCGAATTGCAGTCGATTCCATTACACTCACTTACGTGCTAATAATCTTCTTCTCCCCCACCAACTATGGATAAATAGCAGGACATAATAGGTTCTGTAGTCTTGGATTGCAAGTGTATGCAAAACCTGTAAGTCTCTGTATTCGGCTCTTCAAAATGTGAGCTCGGTTCTTTACAACCACTTCACCAATATAATCAAATCGTATGTGCAGGTGTCTGCCTAGCGGTGCCTAGTAACTGAACTGCTTGACCCTTATACGTCGATAAACGACAGGAGAGTCCAGCATATACACACATATAATAGTAAAGAATGATTGTCCACATATGCTTATAATGTGTAGATATAATGGAAAGAAATTCGAAACTTAAAAGAGAAAATGATGATAATATTGATAGTAAGACTAATAGTATGACCAAACGGAAGCATGATGAGAAATATTTTAAAAAAAGACTTTTGGGACAGACCTGTGTTCTTTCTCAACAAAACGAAAGGTAAAAATGAAAAACTAATAAACTGGTGAATTCTTTGCCAGGGAATTCTTTTATGCATGCGTTATATTACTGGAGAGATCTGATAGTTTCTGCCACATCTCGGGTTGAAGAGAATTCGGAGAAGGCTCCGCTGGAAACTGCATTCTTTGAATTTATTTTAATATATATAAATAGATATATTTCTGCCGGAGCACAACTGACCCTACTATACTGTGTAGTTAACAAAATGAAAAACAATCAGCATGCACGAAATGAAAAGACAATTGGCGACAATATAACCATCGTACAATCTCCCTCTCTCCATATATATATATATATATATATATATATATATATATATATATATATATATATATATATGTATGTATGTATGTATTTAAATGATCATATTTTATCATCGAATCAGTAGATAAATCAGAATTTATTTTTTATTTTACAAAATTGCAATTAGCACAAAAACAAAATGAATTTAGTTACAATAAAAATTAATGACATAATTTGAAATCTTTACTTTAGGTACAGTTAATAAAAATCAACAAATTTTAATCGACATAGCTCTCGACGGATTCCAAATGTTCGCGCATCATCTGCTAATCTGGGTCAGAGGGTCCGATAAATCTAGTGAATTATTTCCTACATTTATATATTTAATCGACATCATAAACAATAATAACTATCTCCAATTAAATTTGAAACTTATACTATGTTAGATTTCCGTTAAAATAGGTATTTTAATATTATGAAAAGTTAAATTATCCTATTTTAAATATAATTCTGTCGTCATAGTATATAAATAATGTAGCACTCTACTGATCCCCTGTTAGCTTTAATATAGATTAAATCGTAATAGGATTCTTTATGTATTTTGATATGTGTTTTTTTATTTTTTTATTTATTGATTGATGGATTGATTGGCTGATTCGATTTCTACGGCTTATCGACCATTTGCAGAGTAGTAAAAGCTAGAAAATATTTTCGTATTGTGAGAATTTTGGTTGGGAGATAATAAGGATTTTGTCATACAAGTCTTACTAATTAAATTATTGCTGTATGAGGGTGGGGTAGAAGAGGTGGATTCATAACATTACCAATGGCATTTACGTGTAAGTGAATGTAGGGAGACCAACGGGAATAAGAATTCAGCTCTCCGATTAACGAATTCCCAGCCATTATCCATTTAAATCACATGCACGGTCAAGATTAAAGCACCAGGTATTCCCACTAGGTTACATAACAATGACCGAAGACGTCATAGTTTAACTTCGGTGAGCGTACGGGAATCGGTATTTCAACGTGTAGTGGGTAAAAGCCTGATAGGTGTTTATGTTTTGTGTCTAGTAATGTATATATATATATATATATATATATATATATATATATATATATATATATATATATATATATATGAAATGATGCTTGAAGGTTTTTGAGAGTTTCTTACCACTCTTAAATAGAATCCTATAATTATTCCATATGATGTATCCTTGATACAGTGTTGGAGATAAAAAATTGACCATGTAATTTTTGTTAGTAGTTTTTTTTCTGCAAAGCTCAAATTGAAGTTCTTTTTTTTTTCTATGTAACAGGATATCTAGTTAAGTTAGTGTGTTTTTGCCCTCAGGTACAATGGTGAATTTTACTGTGGGTTCGACGTTAGCGCTAGAGAACCTTCAGCACTCAATGCATACCCATTAAGAGAAATATACATAGAAAATATATATATATATATATTTCGTTTTTCTTTTCATCTTTTGGAAGTGCGATCTGATGATCCGGTGTCCTTTAAAATGGCTCTAGTAAAATAAATTATTATAATAGAACGTTAAAGAAGCGGTCTGTTTTTCTTTAAATTATATATGCATATATATATATATATATATATATATATATATATATATATATATACATGCATATATAATTTAAAGAAAAACAGACCGCTTCTTTAACGTTCTATTATAATAATTTATAATAATCGATGCGGGTTCAGAAAGGCCATATATTTGGCCGAGCCTACGGGCTCAGGGATACCCACATTAAAACAGCCTTGTGCCACATTCGATCCTCGTGGGTGGATTGATAATTACAGGAATCAAGAGATTCTGAGACCGAGAGACAGACTCTCGGCGACTGTCCAACTCTCTGCATTAGCGGAGGGGAACCCGGACGAGGCTTTGCCGAAGGGCAAGGTTTCGTCCGGGGAGGTTGACAGGGCCTGAACCCGTGGGTGGATTGATAAATACAGGAATCGAGTGATTCAACCAGAGACTCTGCCCGATTGCGACTCAGTCAACACACATTCCAGGAACGGTCTTCCCAGGAATATACAAAAGACTATATGTAAATATTGTGTACACTTTCTTGTTTCAATACATTTTGTTCTAAGTACATTTTCTGTTGCATTATTATTCCATGCTTTAGTCAAGTTTCAATGGCGACGAGGTAGAAAAAAATGAATTAATATTTGATAGCTTTCAACAATTGGGACAAGTCATTTGAGGAACCCAGGCTGAAGGAAAAAATTATTAATTAAAAGTCTAACGAAACGGCGAAGGATTCTGAATTTCTGGATATTTAGAAATCGTTAAAGGACGACTAAGCATAAGGAACGTTCACTCAGAAAAATTTGAAAGGTGTCGTAAACCAATAACGGTGATTTTAAATTGAAAAAGTAATCTACGAGACATCCGTTAAAAAAAAAAACTGGCCGACTACAAAAACGCGCATAAAAGGCGCACAAATACACCGTGTCGATTTTGAAAGGTAACGAACTTTTAAAAAAATTTTTTTTTTTTTGTTTGCTCAACAATATTTTATAGTGACGAATTTACCTCTGATAATAAAAATCAGTGGTTTGCCATTGAAATACGCGAACAGAAGTAATAAAAAAAAATACCAAAGTTGATTATCACGGGCTTGAATGTAAAAACAAGACATAAAATAAAAAAGTCGTAAGTTGTTTCGATTTTTTCTGGTCAGCTTATATTATATCCATAGACACACAAATTAAAGGTATATTCTTTGTTGCATGAACACTATCAGCTAAAGATGGATGAATTATCCAAAGTCATATCTGAATTATTCAAATCACAGCAGTTAAATCAGGCTGAATTATTCAAATCCCAGCAAAAATATCAAGAAAAACAAGAGGAAAGACTTTTAGAAATTCAAAAGTTAATATTGGAGAAATTAAATAACAATCAAGCAAATGAGGAAAAGTCTTCATATTCTAATAACACCATATTTAATTCGCTGGAAACTTTCAACTATGTGCCAGACGAAGAAAAAATGTTTGAAGCGTATTTTAAACGATATGAAGATATTTTCTACACAGACTGTGAAAACTGGTCGAATTCAAGAAAAGTCAGTCTATTACTAAGAAAGGTAGGTACAGCAGAACATAGCAAATTTGTAGATTTTATTCTACCGAGAAGAACGAATGAATGGGAATTCTCGGAAACAGTGAAATTGCTAAAGGAGCTGTTTGGAGCAAATATGTCGCTTTGGCATAAGCGATAGTTATGCATGAATGTCACTAAATCCGACAATCAGGATTACTTAACATATGCATCTATAGTGAATAGACATTGTGACAATTTCAGATTGGCAGAGCTTACGGTTGAAGAATTTAAGTGTTTAATTTTTGCTCAAGGACTGGTATCCAGTAAGAGTGCCGAAATAAGACGTAGAGTTTTGTCTAAACTCGAATCTGAACAAAACCGTACCCTGAAAAAGTTAGCAGAGGAGTGTCAGCGGGCCGTAAGTTTAAAGAAAGAGTCTCAAAAAATCGAAGAAGCTGGCATTGCTTATATTAAAAAATTAAAAAACAGTCAAATTACCCATCAGAAAAAAAATTGGAGTAAAAGTTCGGCGTATTTTAAAAATAGACAAGAGAAATTAAATAAGAAGAACGAGGAGAAAAAAAAGTTACACCATATAATTGTAGACGTTGCAACGAAAGACACTGGAAGGTAAATTGCCCATATAGAAATAAGAAATGCTTCGTGTGCCACAAGAAGGGACACAAAGGATCGTGTTGTAAAACGAAAAATTCAATAGCCGAATTAGACAAACAAATTCGTATATCAAATCAGATAGAGATTTAAGGAAATATGTGACGACTGAAATATTTAAAAAGAATATCAAATTTCAACTCGATTCGGGTTCAGATTTAA
Organism: Acanthosepion lycidas; assembly: GCA_963932145.1. Classification (NCBI taxonomy): domain Eukaryota; kingdom Metazoa; phylum Mollusca; class Cephalopoda; order Sepiida; family Sepiidae; genus Acanthosepion; species Acanthosepion lycidas. Next base: position 48,303,817 of record OZ010574.1, on the reverse strand, counting down.
CAATAATGAACTATAAAACATAGAAAAATTTTAAAAAGGCCTACAATAATGAAGTCAACGAAACGTGCTCGAACGGTAACTGGAAAGGAAATTAACTTCGAAGGCGAGGTTGTACTTCCCATGAAATTGAACGGGATCGTTAAAAAAATAATGGTTTTTATTCTGAAAAATGGAGAAAACTTGATGGGTACAGATTTTATTGAAACATTTGAATTGTAGGATAAACCGTTAAACTCATTCTGCAGAAAACTAGAAAGTAATACGCAAACAAGTCAGGACATTAAAGATGAATTAAAGAAAAAGTTTCGGGAAACCTTCACACCTGGTCTTGGAAGATGTAACTAGTTTGAAGCTAAATTTGAATTAAAGGAAAATACTATGCCAATTTTTAAAAAGAAACGTAACGTGCCTTTCGCAAGTGTAGAGAAAATTAATGAAGACATTGATAGGTTGGAAAAAATGGGAATTATTTCGTAAGTAGAATCTAATTCATGGGCTGCGCCGATTGTGTGCATAAAAAGAAATCAAACCAAATCAGAGTCTGTTTTGATTTTTCGACAGGGTTGAACTCAGTAATCAAGGACTACCATTACCCGTTACCGAGTCCGGAGGAGATTTTAACAAGCTAAATGGTGGAGTTATAATTTCAAAAATCGACTTATCAGATGTCTATCTCCAAATTCCCGTCGAAAAATGTTCGATGTTACTAGGGATAAACACGCATAGAGCGTTATTCAAGTACAACAGGCTTCCTTTTGGTATTAAAGTGGCACCAGCCATTTTTCAACAAGCTATGGGCGTCATGTTGAATGACTTAGAGTTTGCGTGCGCTTACTTAGACGACATCATAGTAAGGAGCGAAACCGTCGACGAACATCGAGAGCATCTCAAACAAGTATTTAAAAAGATTCAGGACTTTGGATTTAAAGTCAAAGAGTCAAAGTGCGAATTTGGTTTGGAGGAAATTAAGTATTTAGGTCACATAATCAACAAAAATGTCAGATTTCCAGATCCGGAAATGTCCATTGCGATTAGAGACATGCCGACGCCCACTAATGTGGCGATGCTATAGAGTTTTCTGGGGCTCGCAAATTATTATCAAGCGTTCATTAAAGAAATGTACAATCTAAGAGCTCCGTTGAATGAACTACTAAAAAAAGACAAGGCATGGGAATGGACGGTAGATTGTCAGAAAGCCTTTGATGAAATAAAGAAAATGCTTACATCAGACCTCTTTTTAACCCATTACAATTCAAAACTTGATATTGTAGTGGCAAGTGAAGGCAGCTCATACGGGATAGGAGCGTGTATTCAACACATAATGCCAGATGGTTCTAGAAAACCAATTGCACATGCTTCGAGAACTTTACTCCCAGGAGAAAAAAGTTACTCACAGATAGAAAAAGAGGCGCTGAGTATCATTTTTGCCATAACAAAATTTCACATATACATCAACGGCAGACATTTTATTCTTGAAACGGATCATAAACCTCTGATCACTATTTTTGGTTCAAAGAAAGGGTTACCCGTTTATACGGCAAATCGTCTGTTGAGATGGGGAACCATTCTTCTCAATTATGATTTTCACATAAAGCACCTATCATCCAAAAATATAATTCATGCGGATAGCTTATCAAGACTCGTACCGAGTCAAGAAGAAAGATTCGAAGAATCAATTATTGCAAATATCAGAGCATATTATGAGGTGAAAAGCATGGTAAACAACATTTTAAGAGAGCTACCGGTTACATCAAAGGAAATAAAAAAAGAAGCTGAAAGCGATGATTTCATTTTAGAAATAAAAAGCAAAATGGTAGAAAATGACCAAAAAGCTGAGATTTATTCAATTTGTGACGGAGTTTTATTATATGGTGAGAGAGTAGTAGTACCAAAAAAGTTGCAGAAAAGAATACTACGGGACTTTTATATGGGTCACCCGGGGGTTAATAGAACAAAAAGCTTAATGCGAAGCTTTGTATATTGGAAAGGAATGGATGTGGATATCGCAAACATGGTTCAGCGATGTAAAGGGTGTGCGTTAGCAGCTAAGGCACCACATAGAGTACACAAACCTTGGCACAAGACAGATCATCCGTGGACAATATTACACATTGATTTCGCTGGTCCAGTAGAAGATTATTACTACTTAATAGTGGTAGATAGTTTTACAAAATGGCCGGAAGTACTACGCTGCAAAAAGCCTACGTCCAATACCACAACAACTTTTTTGCATGAACTATTTGCACGGTTCGGTGTGCCAGAGTGTATTGTGAGTGACAATGGTACACAATTCACTTCTGAAGAATTTAAGGAATTTTGTGTGTTATATCAAATTAACAAGATAACGACGCCGCCGTATCATCCGAGGTCCAATAGACTCGCAGAAAGATTTGTCGATACGTTAAAGCGCGCGCTGAAGAAAGCCTCAGGAGTTCCAACGGAAAAGGCGCTTCAGCAATTCCTACAGGTATACAGAATTACGCCAAACCAGAGAACACACTCAAACATGGCACCAGGTGAACTAATGTTCTCTAGGAAAGTTAAGTCAGTGTTTGACAAGCTTTTGCCAGGAAAAAATAGAGTAAAGAATACTATGTATACAGCGAGAAAAAGATACACTTCCGGAGAGAAGGTGTTTTTCAAGTGCTACAAAAACAACGTTGAGTTCTGGGACCGAGGCATAGTGGACAAGAGAATCGGTGACCTGATTTACATAATTAAAGGGCCGAAGAATACTCATAAAAGGCACCAGAACCAACTTAAAAAATGTTACGTTCTAGAGCATGAAGAGTTTATACCGGATGAGGAGGAAGATCCCATTGATGTAATGTATGATATTTTTCAAGTAGAACCTCCGCAGAATATTCCTGAAGCGAGAAGATCCGGTAGGAAGCGAATGTTCACGGAACCATTGGACGTGAATCCAAAACGGAAAAAGTATTAAAAGTATTCAAATGGATCTACAAAGAAATAGCCATAATCATCAAACCATATATGAAGCCAGTTTGAAATCCAAAAGGGATTCCAAGGCTTGGGAGGGGGGTGTTATGGTAGGCTCCACCTAATTTGCATAGTGGAGTACCGACCATATAAATATGGTTGGTACCGGGAAGAGAGGGAACGGATCGAGTGATTCAACCAGAGACTCTGCCCGATTGCGACTCAGTCAACACACATTCCAGGAACGGTCTTCCCAGGAACATACAAAAGACTATATGTAAATATTGTGTACACTTTCTTGTTTCAATACATTTTGTTCTAAGTACATTTTGTGTTGCATTATTATTCCATGCATTAGTCAAGTTTCAACATATATATATATATGTAATAAAAAGGCGTAAACACTAATATTCCATGGTCATAATTTATTCCATTGGAATCGTAAATACGATCCAATTCATCAGACTTAAAAATTCAAAATGAAAGCAGAAAAAAAAAACAACTCCGGAGATATAAAAAAATAGAATTTAGAGAGAGTGTAAGCATGAGAGTGTGGGACGAATGTTAGAGCTAAAGAAAGGGGTAACAGACGAGAGAAGCTTGGAAACTTAGCAGAGAGAAATTTTAGAGAGGTGAGTTGAAGAGATTTAAATGAGAGAAATATTAATGTTCTCGGATGTCTAATACATTCAAGATGTATACGGGATATATTTTGTGGTGACATACACACAAAATAGACGATCTAATCTTAAAGATTCATATAAATTATGACCATGGAATATTAGTGTTTAAGCCTTTTTATTATATCCTTACTCTGTCCTGGAGATTTAGTTCTACCTGGATTCTATCCTCTTGGAATTATTTATTCAAAAAATATATATGTATTTGTATGCACCTATGTATATATATTTATATATTTTGCATATATATGTGTATATTTAACACTAACATTATCTCTCTCTCTCTCACTCTCTCTACATATATATATATATATATATATATATATATATATATATATATATATAATTAATGACAACATAGAAGGTAATGCGATTAATCGTTTGCATTCATTTTTTTATTATGTTCGAACAAATGTTTTCTCTCCCGGAAACAGTGTTTGTAGAGACTGTACAAACACGGTCATATTGTGCCATATAACCCTACAAAAATACATACAGCACATACACCAAATTAGAAAGAAAAAAAATCATCCTTGATAATATCTAAAAATATAGACGAAAGCGCTCGGAATTACAGGACATTTCGATAGTTTCTACAGACTCTGTCTCCAGAAAAGAAAACACTTGCATGAACGCAAGGAAAAGTAAATATAATGATTAATCGCAGTACCTTTAATAAAACATGTATAACTGAATATATATATATATATATATATATATATATATATATATATATATATATATATATATATATATATACACTTCATTTTAGGATATTACATCGAAAAACATGTCAAAATCAGTCGCATTTCGATGAGTATCAACACATCTCATCAGGCGATTGTAAATTAAAAATGTACTGCAATTGTGTAGCGATTTTGATATGTTTTTCGATGTAATATCCTAAAATAAGTAAAATTGATCGACTTTGTATTGAATCCTCTTTTAAATTAAATCTTACGAACGTTGGAAATGTACTGTATTCATTCTCATATTATATATATATATATATATATATATATATATATATAGATAAATATGTGTGTGTTTGTTTTCACGTGTTTCATCCTCAAGCGAAAATTCGCTTGAGGATGAAATGGAACTAATGTCTTTAATTTAATTACAAAATTAAATTCGAGGCTTTTAGCTTTATTTTTGAAACATGGAATTCGAACTCGGCTCTCCGATTCCTCAATCCAAGCCGATATATATATATATATATATATATATATATATATATATATATATATATATATATATATATATATATATATATATATAGTGTATACATATATGTGTGTATGCGTGTTTTGTTCTGTGTGCGCACCCACATACTAACTGACATAGGATGAGAGTTTGAGTGTGTGATTCCCTCCAAATAGCGGAAATAATTATTTTCAACCATAGAGTGTTATTTAACCAGATTTTGTTTTTCATTTATTTAGCTGAAAAACGATGGTAAATTTTACTTGAATTTTTGGGCGCAGTCTACTCTACCATTTCTACTTATTAAAACGCGACCACATGTAATGATTTTTGATAAAAATTAGAAGTAACGTTCCACTTACCAGTCCTTTTTTGAACGTAATCTCCGTTTCGTCAAAAATTCATACGAAGAAAATCATTTCTAAAAAAGAAAGAAAGAAAATAATTAGATACGCAAAATTGATTTGATACAGATTCTAAAATCTCATGAAAATTATGATTCAAGCCACAAATTCTTTTGTTTCTTAAATATCCCAAATAATATGATCGTCATGTCATGTTCTGTGTTTAATCGATGTTTGTAAAATATAAGCACCATTCATTTCCTTCTGCAACCAATCTACGGCGATAGACATAAACGCACGACAGTCCGATGAAAATAGATTAAAAAATGAAGTATATCAGAAACAGGATTTTAATGTTTACATTTAGTAGGGTAAACATTTTGAAAGAAAATTGTTTCACATGTCATTAAATAAACTTTCTCTAAGTTTGCATCATATTGCTTCATTCAAATCAACTAAATACATTCTATATTAATTTTGTTCTAGCTTTCTAAACTTCAAATAAGTTATCGAATATATGAAAAAAAAATCACCGACAACATAAAATACATATATTCCTACATTATTTACATTGTTCGGACTATGTCCTCATCTTTGTTGACATATTTATAACAAAGTTTCTGCCGTTGTATGATTGAGCTTTCTTCAGGTGATTGCAATGGCGAAATGAACCCTTTATTTCGCTCACTGGGGTAGACTGTTTTAGTTCTAATTGTCGTGTCTAATGGATGCCAGTTATCAATTATATCCTGTTAATTCCCCTCTGCATGTTCTCCACCGTCTTAACCATGTATTGAAATTTCGCTCTTTGGATCCTGTCACTGGATCTAACTAATGCCTTTATACACTGTGCCATGTGTCCTTGAAGATATCTGTTTATGAATTCCTGGATATTATAAACCTAATGTCTTCAGCAATCATTTTTAACAGTGCTCACTTTGCACTTTTTGCTGTAATAATTGCATGATTTTAACCACAGTTCATATTGCATTTTTCGTTGTTATTATCGCTTTTCTCTGACTCTCCTTATTACTGGTTCCCATATTGTATTCATTTCTATGCTTTGTTGGCTCAGGAGATTTTTGGGTCTAGCATATGTGCAGATTCTTTAAGTTTACGAATTTTCCAATGATGTTCTTTGTCAATGATTTCAACCTGATCCCACAAAAGCGGTGATCCCCCTTTCTCTCCATATGTGGTCAACCACGCCTAATTTTTCAACTTCCTCTCGTGTTACAGTTTTCTGGTGGTCTTGAAGCATTACCTCAAGGGGCGGCTTGTCTCCCCTTTATATTAATTCCCGCAGCTGCACGGTATAGATTACACACAGCCTTTAGTCTCCTCTAGGGGGTGTCTTACTCGGGAGATATATCTGCGAAGTGTTGTAGAGATTTTGAAGGTATTCCCGATGTTATACGGACCGCAGCCCCTTTGTATTTTCTCTGATAACCCCTTCACATAAGGCAGGCAGACTGTTTTCTGAGTGTTGTTGTCCTCCTCTTGCACCCGCCTATCCAAGTTTATTGGGGCTGCTGCCATGTGCCCATGGGAGTTGTTACGTTGTAGGGTACTACTTATACTAACCAATTCTTTATCTAATGTCTCTGGGTCGCTACTTATGATTTTTGCTCTGTGTTGTAATCAGCGGACAATCCATTTCTTTACGCTGTATGGATGGTTGGAGTTGAAATTGAGGTATTGTCCGGTGAATGTTGGTTTGCGGTATACGGATGTCTTGAAACCATGCTCTGTTTGAGATATTAGAACATCCAGGAATGGGAGTGTGTTGTTACTCTCTTTCTCCATAGTAAACTGTATCGAAAATCTTATTGAGTTCAGATGGTCCAGTAGAGCCTGAACATTTTCCTGGTGTGGGTAGAGTATGAAGGTGTCATCTACGTACCTTATACCATAGAGTTGGCTTTAGATTCTGTTGCCATTTCCTCAAAGTATTCCATGTATATATTCCAAATTGGTAGTGATAATGGCGAGCCCATTGCTAAGCCCTCATTCTGTTTATATATGTGTGATCCCATTCCGAAAGGTGTTGTTTGTGTACAGAAAGTCAATATCTCCATCGCATTATCTATTTGAATACTAGTCCGCCCTTCTAGGGATGAGTCAGAGGCCAATCTTTCTCTGACTACCGAGAGTGCTTCCTCCGTGGGTACCTTAGTGAGCAAACTCACTACGTCCAAGCTCACCATCTGGCTGGATAGGAGGGAGCCATCTTTGATCATTTCCACGAAGTGGCCGGAGTTTCTGACATACGAAGGAGACTTTCTGATCATTAGGTCAATTATATCTACAAGGAAGCGGTAGAAAACAGAACCTTGGCCACTAACAATCGGCCTGAGCGGAATACCGTCTTTGTGAATCTTAGGGAGACGATATATGTGAAGTAGCTTGGTGTAACGCTGAGATATCTTCCTATACGTCTGAGGAGCGTATGATCATGGTTACTGATTAGTATATGTGACAGTTTGCGTTCCGTTTTCATTGCAGGGTCCTTTTTTATTTTGCTGTAGCTACCATTTCTAATGATGCCTTCCAGATTTCTCGCATAATGTGATTTGTCCATCACTACAGTTGCCTTACCTTTGTCAGCCGGTAGTATGATGATGTTTTTGTTCCTCTGTATGAAACCGATCGCAGGCCTCTCCAGTTTCGTAATGTTTGACTTGGGCGGCTTGGCCTTCTCCAAGTTCTATCTCACCTTCCATCTTAGTTCATCCGCCTGAAACCTCCTCGATTCTGGCAATGATGCCCGAGTATGGCACTCGGCTGATGGTTGGTGCGAAGTTGAAACGCTTACTTAATACTGCTTCCTCAGAGGCACTGATATTGGCTGATGTTGATTACTGATTTTACTGTTGGGTGGTTCTTGAGTGTCACCTTCTTATCTTTCAGTCTGTTTATTGTTTGTAATTGGCGAGCTTTGACTACATCGAATTCATGTCTGGAGGAATTATCCAGGTCAGTTTGGCTTCATTGGTAATTCTGTTGAAAAAAATCCTCGAGCCTCTGCGAGATATGTGCTTGTAGTCTCTGTTTTATCCAACGATTGTACTGGGTTCTCTCTCGGAAAAGGGCGTGTCCCGATTTTCTGCGACCAGACGGTTTCTCCTTGAATGGACGGGAAGTCTTGTTGCCAAGGCTGCAGCGATGAGTTGCAGATCTCTGCATCGGTGTAGGAATGACCAGATGTTTCGATATTCGTGTCAGTTTCTAGTAGGATCTTAGGGGCGACATGGAAATATAATTCGGCGTGTTAAATTAGGTAAGGGAAATCAAATACCGGTCTTGAAGAAGATCGCATTCAAACGGATGAAGTATATCGAACATTGCTTATGCAACCCAGAAAAAATAAATCAAAATTGTTTTTATGGCAACCAAAAGTTTGATTGAGATCGTGAGAAAGCTGTGATGTTCCAAGATATACTTATGCAAAAAGCTGGCATCGAAAGTCTGGATGGACTCAAAACAGCTATGATGGATCGAGACAAGTGGAGACAAGGTGAGGTGTTGTGATTAGAGAATCAGCCAAACTAAGAAATTCTAAACCCCCTCAAATTGTGAGTAATTTTCGGAGGAATTATTTATTGGTCAGACCAAAAGCTTTATCATTTATTTACATAATTATTTATATATTTATACATAAATCACTTTAATCATATTTGCTGGAATCGGGTGAATTGGAATCAATTTAGTTATTTTTAAATAAACACAAATTAATATATTCAATGAAAGGTTTTTGATGTGTTTTTTTCCCGGGTGAAAAAGTTGTTAAATTTGCCTTCATGTTATCAAAGAGAAGAAAATGTCCTTTGAATGAAAATCCGATCTGTAATACGCTTTTCAATTTAACATTATTCGAGGATTTGATAGCAAATGCTCTGATTCTGTAAGTCTGTAATGCTCTGTAAGTCTGTTTTCTGGAGATTAAAATTTACCGTGAGAATGAATCTTCAAGAATATCAAGGATAATCCGTTATTTTTTAGGATTATATCGACATAGTTTTGCGCATTAAAACACTCACTTACACTTTTTATATATATACTTAGTTATATGGATGTAAGTGTGTGACAATAACTTTTGCGAGGAAGTATAATTGGTTAACGATACAACCGAACGATCTGAAAGAGGACAGGACCGCCAAAACCCACCCCTTGTGGCAAGAACTTGATTACACATGGATACATGCCTGCGTTTAGCGCCGTATTGTTCATATATGTATATGTTTGTGAGAACTACAATACATACACCTGCATGTATGTATGTCTGCGTACGTATGAGTGGCATCCAAAAACGCTCACAGGGGAGAATTGTTCCCCCTACTACAACGAAACATATTAAAAAAGAAATTGATAGAAATAGATTCAAGTTCAAAAAAATAAATCAATTTATCTGAAAATCGCAAAAACGTGAAACCTAGCGTTACAAACTCTCATCCGTACAACTAATTATATTAACTTTATCACTGATATTGAGTGCTTTCCAATAAGCCCGGAACATATATGATATTTAAATAATATATATATATATATATCCTCGGAATTTTCCCCTCCAGTCACAAACTGACAAAACGCACAAGCATATATATATATATATATATATATATATATATATATATATATATATATATATATATGCACCTCTGTGTATATATTTGTACGTGTATATACACGTGCGTATATATATATATATATATATATATAAAAATATATATGTGTGTGTGTGTGTGTGTGTGTGATTATGAGTGTCCGTATGTGTCTACGCGCGTGCGCGTATGCAAAATGGAGCTTCTCCAAATGCAATGATTTCTATTATTTCCACGAAAAATACAGTAGATACAGATAGCACATCTGACTCTACTATATTGTGCAATAAACAAAATCGAAAACGAACCTTTTAATTCAGTTTAAACTGTTGAAAGCTGGTCTTTACATAAAAGCTATTCCAGATTAATTAATTTAATTATTAATTTTTATATTTAAAAAATGTATAATTAGTAGAATATCCTAAATGAAGAATACGTTTATCGATACACAAATTGATGTTTAATTTCTATGACATTTTTTTTTGGCGGGGGGGTGATTTAGAAACAACAAAAAATCTCAATTACATATATCTATTCTAGTTTCAAGTATTATATTGAAAAAAATAAAAATAATATCATAAAATAAAACAGCTTATTAATATTTTGTTCAATTTAAGCGGAATTCATGAATTTTCTGGATACATTTTTCACACTCTCACGTGGCAAAATGCAGTGGTAATTTAGTATTACATTTTCGGCAATTCATTGCGGAGAAGGAGTATCTCTGTTGTGACCATCATCTCCACATGCAGGAATTGTCAGTAAGACAGTTATATAATATACTTCACTTACGAACAAACAGTTTTCTTTTTCATATCAAGAAATATAGTCAATATAAAAGACGACCCAATGTCATTAAGTTTCAAGTTACAGAAATATTTGGACAGGAATTCGAACTTCAGAAAAATTACACCATTATAAATTTTAAATTATTGACTAAAGTGTGGTGTATTTTTACATAGGAATAAATTGTCGTTGCCGACACTTGAGTTTGAACGTAGATCACCAGTTAGCAAACACAGATGATCCCATTACTGAATTAAGTAGATGATGTGACCATAGAGGATACATATATATGTAGGAAGTAGCTGATATTTTTAGTATATCCTCTATTGCTATTCGGATCGATATTTCTTGTCTATCCTCTTTTGCTATACGGACCGGTATTATCTACTTTATTCACTATACTATTTCTCTGTTTGGATCACTATAAGGATTACTATTCGAGCAAGTATTATTGAGCAAGTACTAATAGTGCGAGATTATTCGAATGCGTCTGAACAATACGTTAAACGGCGTTACTATAGTTGTATCTTCGATTACAAATATCTACTACAGCGAGGATTTCGAAAGTTACAACGAGTTTTCCTCGACATCACAAAAGTGACAACGAGTGTTCGTTGACATCACAAAATGTATATATTAGACAGACGTCCTAACGCTGTGATTTCACTGTCAGTAAGTTTATACGAGAATATATTTAAAGTTTCTAGTTAAATGAAATGCTAATTCACATTTCGTGTTATGTATCGTTTTAAGTATAACACATCAAATGATATGCTAAGACTTCCGATTTTATTGATGGCAGGAACACTCAAGTAGATTAATAAGTTATTATTTATTTCATTAATGTGATTACGTTAATTTGTGACACAAAGCCGAAAAAGATGTGGGCGGAAGGCTTGTCAACGCAGTCTATCCTACACCTAGCTAATCCGACATACGATACATTCACTCTCACAAGTGCCTCAATCGTCACATGAGTCTATCCTTCTCCTGATCCAATGTGCACCACAATGCCATATCTTCTCAAGGATCGTAATAAAGCAGAGTTTTAAAATTAATTCATATGTAGAAATATTTTCTTTCTTTCTGTTTTTTTTTTTAATTCATAAACATTTAAAATGAATGTGTGAACAATATGTTAGCAATAATATTAAAGAAACAAAACATTCAAATAGATACAAAAACTGTGTTAGTATGGCATATCCAATCGACAAAAAGAAGAGTGGACGCTATATTCCACAGATAAGCAGTATGAAGAATCTCCCTCACTAATGTCTGGGAAAGACAAATCATTTTGGAAATGGGGAAATGCATGTCAGATCCATTCAAAATAAAAATCAAAGATAAAGACAGGGGTTATTGGTAATCTTGCTAAAGACTATAACAAAAGAGAATTAATAAGTACAGTTATTTAAAGCTTTTGATCTGAAATTTCACTGTATAATCTTCTATGTAACGTGTCTCATCAGAGCTTGGGCGATCATGACTCTCCACAGGCTTCTATTCCTTGATGCTCTCAGTAGCCATTGTTGCTTTGACATCACTCCCACTCCTATTCAGCTTCCCATTCACTCAAGTTAGTCAGGTAGGAAGCCGGATACTTTTCCTATTCTTTTACCTTCGATATAGTCTGTGAATATTAAAATCTCTAATCCATTCTTTTTTCTTAGGCACCGAATAGACTTCAGCCTTCTCTTTATAATTTTGGTAATATTTCAGTTACTTGTTTCCTTTTTTCATTAAACGTCTTCGTTGTTTCCTCGATCCACCCATGGATTTCCCATCGTCCTTCTGTAGTACGATATTTCTGTTGCCTTCGTTTTTTCTCTAGATATATAAGGAGATTGTCCAATCTTAATTGACATTTAATAGAATTGATATTACATAATCTTTCTGCACTCCTATTGTGTTTAACGATCGTTTTCCTTTTTCATGTTACTTTACTTGGCTTTTGGAAGACACCTTTTGCTAAGCCAATGCTTATTCAGATTTCCGTGTCGCATTTTCCATTTTCTATAAGAAAAATTTTCCCTGATATTTAAATGCGTAATATAGAATGTTAATAGTAATATTAGCCTTCTCGCTACATATATAGCATTCTTTGTCCGAGCAGCCAGTATAACCTTGGGTTATAATTTATAAGATTTTTCTCTTAAAATACTTTCTTTAGATAAACAGGTTTCTGAAGTCTAGTATTGACTGCGATTTCCTTCCTAACCTTATATTTAAAGTGGTGTGGAATGTTAACATCTTGATTACGTCATTATTTTCTCTTCGAGTTACATGTGCTATCCATTTTGGTTGTTGCTGCTGTTGGTAGTCCTCAAGATGAGGTTTCTGTTTTAAGTTGTTTTTTTTTTCTTTTTCGTACAGTTCTTTATGCTTCTCTATCGCCAGTCCACAATATTCAAAGCAAGATGATCTTTGCAAAACCCTCAGGCATTACCTTGTCGAAGCTTTTTTTCATCATTGATCTCAGGAAGCGGTTATATACAGCTGATATTTAGATATTTCTAGACGGATTTCGAGCTATGCATGACATTCATATGAAAGTGTCGATTTGACAAGGTTTTTTTTTATGTACATGACTCGAGTTCTTAGGTTAATGTTTTGGTTTTATATCAATTTGGGGTTTTACGCGAAACTATATTTATTATCTATTAGGGTGGTGCAAAAATAATGTCGTTTTCTCACCTAGTAACATACGTGAGAAAACGACATTATTTTGCACCAACCTAATAAAATAAAACACTATTTTCATTAATATGTTGTATATTTATTACCTCGTTCAAGAACGAATATAATTCTGTTTTTAGAATACTTCGTACATGTGCCTGCTTTAATAGAAATATTTGTGAATGATATTTGAACAGGGTACATTTACGATAATTGCAGTGACAATCAATGGGAAAACTACAAATGTAATTCTTTTAACTTAAGCCTTTGATAATGATATTTTGGACGTCAATTTTTATGTTCCTCTATATTTGTCGTGTATTTCGAGGGCAAATATTTTGTTCTTTGATAACAGACTTGCTCTGCTGCTTTAACGGATTTGTTTGATATTGCATAGTGATGTCACATTTAATGTTAACATAGATTGGGATAGTTTCAAACCAGCTTTCTGTGCGTGGTGCGTCTGTTATCACCGTAGAAAATTGGAGTCGTCGAATAGAGTTCAAATTCAGGCCTTGTCTAGTGCGTTCACTTTGAAGATATCATCCGTAGGAAATGTATGGATGCAGCTTTTCCTCAGCCTCAACTATTTGTTAAATTGCAGTGTAGATTGCACTTTCAAGACTTGGGTGACGATTGGACAAAGATTATTATTCTGTGTTCAAAACCAACGTTAAGAAAACGATAAATCCTCTCTTATCTTTTACAAGAAATAATGTAAATTCCAATTTAATAAAGTAATATCAGTGGATAATCTATGTTCTGGGATGATCTTCTTTTACATGACGTGTCCCTTCGGAACATAGGCGATTATGGCCTTCCATAATCTTAGTCTCTTTGTAGTTCTTCAGTTTTGTCTTTTACCTGTCCTTTTTTCCTCCATCCGTCCTGTAAGTATCAGATTTCCCGAGTGCCAGATTTTCATTCCTCATTACATGTCCCAGAAATTTGAACTGCCTCTTCCTGATATCAATTATAAGTTTCCATTTTGTTTCCATTCTCTCGTCGTTGCTCACATGTTCGACCCATGGTATCATCAGCATCCATCTGCTGCTTCGAGTCTCTTCTTCATCTTTGAGAAGATTGTCCAGCATTCTCTGTTATACAGGAGGACAGATATCACGATACAGTTCACTATTCTTTTCTTTATTTCCAAGGAAATTTTCTTGTCGCTTAATACTCTTCGTGGATTTTGGAATCCATCTTTGGCTACGCCAATACGTCATCTGATCTCAGTGTCGCACTTTCCCTCTTCTGTTAGAACAATTCCCAGATATTTAAATTTTATACCAACTTGATTTTAGTATCCCTGTCCTGTAATATGCATTTTGGACTCATGTTTTTGCTGATGACATTACATTCTGTCTTCTTGTAGTTTATGCCTTGTTCTTTCTTCTCGCTCCCCTCTCTTAACTTCTGTAGAAGGTTTTGTCGTTCACTTTCTAAGAGTTCTAAAATGATACGAAATTTAAAAAACAATTCTCTACCAGTGATATAATGGACTTTCATATACATTCTTGATCCTGACAGATTTATAATGCCATTATTACTAATTTTTGATCCAAAAATCTTATACGTTATCTATTAATTCGTATAAGTGGTTGGTATGATTAGCATTATTTAATATACATTACATTAATTAACATTAATTCAAGGTTTTCGCAGGCTTCCGTGTGTCGGTTAGTAAGTTCGTCAGAGAAAGATGAAAGTAGATTTAGTAAGAAGCTAGCTAGGCAATCAAGCTTCCAGACGCATACACTATTTTTTGGGACAACTCTCGAACGAGTCCAGTACGCTCGAAACGTCGGTAATTTCTAAGTTTGTGCTAAAATAACCAACATCAGCTTCCGAATATTTTAGTGTATGCAATTTAACCCACGAGTTTTGGGCCAATCCGTGACATGTTTTTCAGCAACTTCCCAATTGCTATTATCAAAAAGGCTTTTACAAATTGTCCATGGTGAGATTCGAACCTGGGACAAACAGTGGGAACGCTAAGATAGAAATCTCGGCACCACAAACTATCCAAACTATCAAACATCTACTGAAAATGAAGCCTGGGAAATGGAATTCTGTATTATGAAATAGACAATATGATTAGTTATAAGATATTCGATGAAATTTATAGGGGATTTTGAAAAATTATCACGAGTCGTAATTATTTTCCGTTGATGTGGCGTAGGTTCAATTAGGCAATCTGACAAATCTATTTTCCTGAGGCCGGTCAAATCGAAATTGCTAAAGGGAAAAAGACTAGAAATAATTGGCATATGATCTAAAAGTCTAAGGCACGAAAGTTATGTATATATATATATATATATATATATATATATATATATATATATATATATATATATATATATATATTCATTTATCAAGACGAATAAAGAATAGAAATCACTTTCTCAAACGTTACAACAGATAACGATATGCATGCATGAGTACACATTTTTAATCGTTTCTCCCCTAACGATGGCGCTAGACCAGAGAGTGGGATTACAGGGAGTGAAATAGAATAAGAATGAGAAGATTGAGTGGGGAAACTTGAAAAAGGGACAAAAAGAAAATCTGGAGCGGGAGATATATTGCACTTAAATTTTTGAAGATTTTAGTTATCAGCGAATGTGAACAGGAACGTTGGTGTAAATCCCTCACAATGTTGTATATACGATAGCTACATTAACTTACTCTACATATGTCTGATCATTCGTGCATTGCGAGACATTTACATAAATATTCGTATCAACCTTAAATGTATAAAAAAAATACTGATTAATACCCTACATTAAGAAAATAAGAAATTAAAACTACAGATACTCGAAGCACATTGCATTAAAAAAATGAAGCCGACATTGAATAGAATCAGTTACGAATACTATTGTTCTAAAATTCATATAAAGAGAACAGTTTTCACGTTTTAATGCGGGTTTGGCCATGACATTCCATTTCTTTCACGTTCTAATGAACTCTAAGGCAAAACTCTTAGCCGTTGCCTTTAAATGCAAAAATAAAAGATTCAGTAATGATAGCTACACATAGTTTTTGTTTCACTAGTTGCACCCCTGATGCTGATTTCAGTAAGAGAGGGAAAGTACTTGGGAAATAAAAGTGATTTCTTGCATCATTTGATTGTCAGACACGGAAAATATACGTGAATATGAACAGATTATGCTAAAAATAAGCAGGCATAATGTGTGTAATTTATTTCATGCAATATACCTAAAAGAGAATTCGATGCCTAAATACACACACAAACAAACACACACACAAGTGTGTGTTGGTGTGTGTCTTCACAATTTAAACTATATTTGTTTTGGCTACATTTGTTTGCTTTTAAGCGTCACTGTGCCAGGTTTACGTTTAAATAACAAGAGCCACTAATTATATTACAGCATGAAGAAAACCTGTTATACAAAGTTGTGCCATAACCTATGAGAGGTTAACTGCGGGAGTGCATCTTTTTATTATTTTCCATTTTATTTGTGTTTATTTTCTTTTTGCGGTTTCATTGTCTCATATTGAACTGACAGTTACAGCTTATTATATGAAGTTGTGTTGTAGTCAGTTATCTTTCAGAGGCCATTTAAACGTTCTTTTGCACTTCCTGATGGGAGCCTGATATATTTGTTATGTTTTCGTGATTTCTTTTCTGTTAGTTTATTTGTTAATATATATATATATATATATATATATATATATATATATATATATACATACATACATACATACATATATATATATATATATATATATATATATATATATATATATCACATCACACAGTCGATGAATAACATTTTCACATAATAACTTTGCTTCAAGATCATTTGGCCTAAGATTAACTGATCATGATCAACATGATCGAAAATTCTCAAACCTCAAGATACAGCTTCAAGAATACGTATGATACGTACGGTCTAACCAGTTTGACTATGTTGCATGAGATTAGATTCTATTTGATTTTTTCTTCACACTGAAAACCTCCATAAAATAAGTCACTGTCATCGTTCAACGTATGAGTTCCGATACAAGATAGCCGAATAATCTGTAAATAGAATATTTCGGCACGCGCATACTACATTCAGTTTCGTCCCTGAAAATGTTACAAGTATATTTTCAGTCAGTGTCTGTCGGGAAATGCTGGGAAATGGAGGAAGAAAACAAACTTGAATCAACAGAGTGTGAATAAGAATATTCGTATATTTGCGGTGTGGCGCCCAATGCAAAATATCAAAAAAGCAAACGTTTTGTGTGGCATAAAAAATATAGCGTGTCTAGACATGAACAGTTTTGTAAATAAAATGAAACATTCGATTCAGACAAGATTGTAGAATTTCAAGTAGAAAAAATATTACAAAGAACATTCCAATATATATATATATATATATATATATATATATATATATATATATATATATATGTATGTATATATATATATATATATATATATATATATATATATATATATATATATATGTGTGTGTGTGTGTGTGCACAGCCAGAAAACAAACGCACATATATTTTTCTCTCTTCACATAAAAGTATATGTCTGTAGATATAAAACTACATATTCGAGAAATATAAAAAAAAACAAAATATATTTTCTTTATGTATATAATTACAGGATCAGCAAATATCAACTTAATACTAATTTTGAAATAGCACGAATAGCCTACTTTGGCAATTTGTGCTATTTTAAAATCAGCAAATTTCAAGAAGCCCTAACATCTGAAAGTTTCAGAAACCGAAATTAATAGTAATTTTGGATTCTCATAGATGCCTACCATGTACGAGAATTTTCTAAAAATCTGAGATTGTGCCCATAGAATTCTTGGTTGAGTCGACGTGGAATTAGCCATATGTATTGCCGTGAATTTGGACAGAAATAATTCATTTAAACATGCTTTGTTACATTCCGTAAAATAGATTTTCTCATGACGTCCTTTGGACAATATGCATATATTTTAATTAAATTTGAATTTCAGCATTCCCAAAGTTTAACCAACATAGCTGACTGTCAGAATGTGATAACATCCTGTTCTTGATAATGACGGAGCCGGTCGGAATTAGTTGAAGAAAAAAAAATGTACTTTCCCCAATGTATCGAAAATTTCGTTTGCGATGTAGGAGGAAATAAACAAATATTTGAAAGATAACAAAAGAAAAAAAAGCTGATTAAAATTTTCGATTGAATTTATCAAAACTTGTTTATATTTATAATTGTGTGTGTATGTTTTCATGAGAGATTTCATCATAAAAAAAAAAAAAAATGTTTTGACGCAATTCTTATTTATTGAGCCTCTTTTTGCTTCAACTAATGTAAATTGACTAATTCAGTAATAAAGTGATGTGAATTATAAACTTAACCCAAACGGCAATAGCCCTCTTCAACTAAAATTATTAATATATACGATTGATAAAAAACATTTAATTTGAAAATGTCGTGAGTGCGTCACCGTGTTACATATTGTTCACACACACACAAACACACACATATATATATATATATATATATATATATATATATATATATATATATACAGACACATAGATATATATAAACACAGACATATATATATATATATATATATATATATATATATACAGACACATAGATATATATAAACACAGACATATATATATATATATATATATATATATATATATATATATATGCGTTTTATGAATGCTTATTCTCTACATATATATTTATAAAAGTATAACCTTAATGTGTTACTGGATGTGAAAATGTCGCTCTATGAGCTCAGCCCGATGCTAGTAACAGAGAACAGCTTTAACAATGAGTGTGATTACTCTTTGGAGTTTAATCCAAAGATTGTATCGTAAAGCTTACACTTTTGAGGAACATTTCCCTACTTAATAATCTATTACATTTTCACTCTTTAACTAATTTTTCGGTGCCTCTTTTATCAAGACCTCCGCCCCTGTATTATATATTGGAAAAAAATCGGAACACCCTATTAGTAAAGCGGCCTATTTTATTAGGGACTGTACATAATAATCAATTAGTCATATGTATGGCGTAAAATATTTTTCACCTTTACGCTCTGGACATATTGATGGAGCTGGAAAATAGGATTATAAAATATATCTGAATATATATTCAGTTGAAGCATTTATAGATGATGAAATCACTGTAATTGTCGATTCAAGTTAAACGAAATTGTATAATATAATAGACTTGCACAAGTCGCTAAAACTTACTGGTTAAATCCATTTAAACTAGAACTGATATAAAAACAAATTATGCTATGGGATAGAATAGTGCAGTGTACATATGAATAAGTGTTTCAATACATGAAAGAGACGTAATGATGAGGCGTAACCACTTAATTGTTATTCTATGATACGGGCGAAGATAGGAACTGATATCTAGTACTAAGCAAAGACAGTCAATTGATCAAATTATGTTTTGCCTTTTTCAAAACGTCAAACTGAATACACACATATGTTCA